>VZTH01013625.1:0-138979 GCA_013397815.1 Aleadryas rufinucha | reverse complement strand
TCTTATACTGTGGCATCCAAAACCGCACAGAATATTCAAGGTGAGGCTGCATCAGTGCAGAGCAGAGCTGGACAATGGCTTTCCTTGCCTGGCTGGTGATGCTGTGCCTGCTGCATCCCAGGACATGCTTGGCCCTCCTGGCTGCCAGGGCACTGCTGACTCATGTTCAACTTTCCGTCAACCAGAACCCCCAGGTGCCTTTCTGTGGCCCTGCTTTCCAGCATCTCATTTCTCAGTCTATCCATACATCCAGGGTTGCCCCATTCCAGATGCAGAATCGGGCACTTTCCCTTGTTGAACTTCACATGGTTGGTGATTGCCCAGCCCTCTGATTTGTCAAGGTCTCTCTGCAGGGCCTCTCTGACTTCAAGAAAGTCAACAGTTCCTCCCAGTTTTGTATCATCTGCAAACTTGCTTAGTATCCCTTCCAGTCCTGTGTCCAAGTTGTTTTTTGAAGATGTTGAAGAGCATGGGGCCTAAGATAGAGCCCTGTGGAACCCCACTAGTGCCAGGTCCCCAGTTTGATGTCAGCCCATTCCCTATAACCCTTTGTGCCCGACCCATGAACCAGTTGCTCACCCATTGCATGACGTGTTTATCCAGTTGTGTGCTGGACATTTTGTCCAAAAGGATCTCTGAGAGACGGGATCAAAAGCTTTACTGAAATCCAAAAAGATTACATCAACATGTAATAGATGCATAATATGTAATTTCTCAATATATATCTAAGGAAATGCACATATAAATACATATATAATGTTCACACCTATAAAGAACCCAATACAAACTGTGAGAATTGATGTATTTAAAGAAATAACTTTGAAAATGTTTGGAAGTGTTTGGTCTGGTCACTGGTACTGGCAATGTGCACGGGACATGGGAAACTGCTCTCAATAAGTGAAATGTGCCACACAGCCAGGCCTGTCCAACACCTTCCATGCAGTCAGGCAAGGCTCGCTCCAGGGACCACTGTGTGTTAGTACTCAGCAACTGACAGCTCTTGTCTGCTGGAGAAGATTTTGTGTATACATCAGCCTCTTGGCTTGTGTGGTGCTGAGCATGGGAACCACTGTGAGATGGAGGTGTTCAAAACATTCATTAAATATTAGAGCATTTTTGGGGGTTTGTGCTGTGGTTTGTCCTTTGGTTTAGGACACCACCGGAACCGGTCAAGAATACTTTAGCGTGACAATGTTCTCATTCGCATGGCTGACATTCTAACATCCTCATTCTTACCTTGCATGTCTGTCAAGTATAAGCAAAGTATCTATTAATTGTGTCTGACTGGATTTCAGCTGCTCTTTTGAAAGGTTGCTAATACAAGTTTAGACAATAGGCCAAGAGGAGGCTGAATCCCCACGGAGAACACACAAGGCATTCTCTTGTGTTGCTGATTTAATAAGGAAGAATTGAATACTCCTGTTTAGAAAGGCACAAATACTTTGAAGGTTTCTGCTTGAATGGAAGTTGGAATTCACTTTGGCTGTGCTCTCACACTCTGCATGCTCACCTCTCCACACTGCCCCAGCCAAGGATTTTACTGTGGGAACCTCTGCAAGAATAGCAGGTGACAATGCTTTTTGTGGGAAACCTTGTTTCCAGAAGATACTGCCTTCCAAATGTGAGGCTCATCCTCCAAGGCCAGCAATAAGAGGTGAGGTGAGATACATGATAGTCAACACACAAGATCATAAATGAGGTGATCAACATGTGCCAAGAAAATGAAATTAACTTTGATTTTGAAGCACTGGGGATTTGTGCAAAACAAAACTTCTGAGAGTTCATCTGTAGGCAAGACATGAATGTATCACTTGAGATGACAAATAATCAATCATAAATTCATGGGCAGCTTAACAACATGACCAGGGTTGAAGTGTCCCAGATACATGATTGGGAGTGTTACTCACTTGATTGCAGGCATGACTCCCCACGTCCACATGGAACCAGAAACTCAGCCAAGATCTCACCAAGCTGGCCCTAGCTGCCAACTCCAAACCCCTTCGCTTAGTCAAGTCCTCTGTGCAATACACACTTCCTGCCCCATCCCTTGCCAAAGTCCCACTTATCTGCAGCTCACCCGCAGCAGCAGATGGAAAACATCCACAGCAAGAAGCAATGGGAAAAATTAGCTCTGGTTGGATCCTTACCTCTCAGCACGCTCCAAAAATCAGTGAGCTGTGCTGGCTCCCTATCCCAGACAGTGCTGCCATCTCTCCCTTTCCATTTTAACTGCTTCACATAAGGAGTGGAAAATTCTGCAAGGGAATTAAGCTGCCGGGAACACTGGTAGGCATTAAGCAGGGAACAACCTCTCACTTGCCTGAGTCACAAGAAACACGTTAGTGAGGGAAGCAGGGTAGGTCAGTGCCATGATGGGACTCAGGCATGGATGTCTCTGTGCGTCAGATGCCATAAAGAACAATAACCCGTGCATTATATTTATTATATAATGGTTTATAAGAGCCCAAAGCAGCAAGATGTGCCAGTCTGCACTGTATTACAACTTTGCAGAGCTCCAGACACAAGGTACAAGCAGGCACGACTCACTCCCTGGCAGAGTATCTCATGGAGCAGTGTACTGGAATTTCGTAAGCGCTGTGTCCCCCAGCACAGGAACACGAACAAATGCCGCGTGCCTAACGTACCCGAGTGTGGAGGCTGCGCATTACTGCAACTTTCATAATCACAGCTTCGTATCTCCGATGTGATAACAGACAGACAGTTTCTATTACGCAAACGGCACCAGGTAGGGCCAAGCAACCCTCAGCAAGGCATCACTGGCATTCTAGGAACGGCTCTGGTCCCCCACTGCCAAAACACACCACCTAGAGCACGTCCCAGTGTGGTGACATGCCAACGGGGAGCTACAGCCGTCTTTCTGCAGCAACACGGGATGCCTTTTGGGACTGACAAGGAGCATATTGTGGGAGGATACTGTGAAGTCCTGCTGGAGAAAGCCAGCAGCTGGATGAGTGTGGAGCAGCTCAGGCAAGACCTGATGCCACACAGGGTGCCTGTTGCTTATATAAAACAGCTAATAAAGCTGGTTATCATCCCAGCAACTCTTGCCTTAGGTGTCAGTGGCCATGTGGAGGACACCCAAAAGCAATATACATGCCGGCTTTGCTGCCCAAGGAGAGGAATGTATAGTAGGAACCCAGCACTTGGATTTTGTTGGTCCTTTAACACATATCTAGCAACAAATGTGGAGCAAAGCTCTTTTCAAAAGGCACTTAAGCATGTGTGGATTAAATTTAAGCATGTGTTTGTGTGCTGTTCTAGGTCATATCCATTGCAATCTCAGGGCCTGTGTCTGCAGACGCTTTGTCAGCAGAAGGTGTCTTAATGCAAATGCCACCTACTGAGAACAGGCTTTTGCTGTGGTCTCCTGCCTATATGGAGGACATCATAGCAAGCCGATGTGCAGAAAAAGATAATTACCCCAACAGGTGTAGAAGCTCCAAACATTTTTAGCCACACTCATCAGAAAAAAACAAAACAAACCCAACAAGCTGTTATAGCTGCATCTTGCTCACAAACTTTTGTGAAAGAGCCTAGAAGGCACATAAAATACACATATTCACACCTCTGCCTGCTGAGGACAGACACATTCTTCCATTCCTTAGGGTGAGAATGTACTGGGGTGTATTTATTTGCAACCAAAAGCATGATAGGAAAGGCCTCAGTGAAAATTCATCCAAGGAAATTGTAAAAGAACATTACAAGTACCATGGGCATCAAATGAAAGCAGCAAGCAAAGCACACAGTAGGATGTGTCTGTTTACACAACAGGTAGGGACACTGTGGAAGTCCTTGCTACAGGATGCTGTGGATACTACAAGTTCACAAGGTTTAAAACCAGCGGAACAAATATGTGGAAAAAGAACAAAAAATGCAACAAAGATACTAGGTCTGCCTCATAGAGTCCCCCAGTTAACAAAATGTGGGACACTGGGGAACATTTGAGAGATGTATTGCTATACATTTGCCTTCAAGTAATGCTCTTTGCATGTGTTATCAGCCGCTGTTGGAGACAGGCTGCTGGGCTCCAAGAACCCTTGGTGTGACACAGCACAGCTGTTCCTCCCCTGCAGACATACACTTTTTGCTTAGTGGGGGCAGAAAGAAGCAGCAGGCTCCCAGCAGTCAGTGCCAGAGGGAACACCTCAGCTTGGATCAGGCTCCATCCCATAGCTGATTGTGCATGATCAGGGATAGATATATTGCTCAAAATGAGATTGGGCAGAGACTTGAGTCTGGGCATTTCTCCCTCGGTACAAACACTAGCATGCACCCATCATATTTCAGCTCTGAAAAATGTAAGTTTCACTCTGAAAAATCACATTTCACACACAAAAAAAGGAAATTTGACACAACACACTCTCTGCCAGAATAGCTGAAATATTGTGGCTTTGTCCCAACATAGACTGAGAGCTAATTAGAAAGCTTTGAAAGTTGTTCCCAAACAGAACTGCTTTCCTCCGGTTATCTACCATGGCAGTCTCACTCCAGAGATACACAAATATGTCCAAAAATACAAGGATGCAGATCAGCAATTTGTAAATGTATCTGGAAAAGAATGGCACAGTCTATTTTACACAGAAGTGGTAGCATGGCTATGGTTAGAAGCTGAAGCCCTGAGAAGTGTTCAAATGCTCCTTTTCCAATGTTACGAGAGGAAATGCCACAGGTCAAGGACACGGGCAGTGCTTGGGGGAAGCTGGTGGAAGGGCCTGGGATGTCAGCCACAGAAGGAAACTTCCATGATTAAAAAACACAACATAAAGGTAGTAAAGAATCATTCTAACACAGTAATGGCAATTCCAGGCACCCAAAAAATGATAAAAAATTTCATGAGCTTTGTTTAAAAATAAAAAATTTACATCCAACATGGTAAACTATAGTTTTTATATCTGCAACAGAACCTTTGCGCATTCAGACTTCATACTCCCAAGCTTTTATTGATGACTCTTTGGGCTGGAAATTTGTTTTTAAAAGTGCAGGGAATGTGTGTGGGGGGGAGGGGGATCAAACTGATTTTGGGATTTTTTTTTTGTTACAGCACTTTTGAAATCCTTGCTGTTACATGCAGAGCAGCTCCTGCCTAAGTAAGACTTTGGCCTAAATATTTGCCCTGAAAAAGACTTTCAAAAATAGCAAGGTCAAAGAAGAATAGGGCCAAGGATCCATTCATGACTATCAACAGTAAAATAAAATTTTAAAATAAGAAAAAGAAGAGAAACTTGCTACATGTTTTGTTTGGGTTTCTTGTTTTTCTTTTTGCTTTTTTTAATAAATATCATTCATAGTGTGAAACAGGGCAACCAAATTTTCTGGATTAATTGATGAGTAAATCCACTCAAGTCAAGTGGTTTATGAGCAGAATAGCCTGCAGAGTGTTAGCAAAAAGAAAGAACAAAGATGTTAGCTGGTTTTGCAACACAGAAAAAGAGAAAAA
The DNA here is from genome assembly GCA_013397815.1 of Aleadryas rufinucha. NCBI lineage: Eukaryota > Metazoa > Chordata > Aves > Passeriformes > Aleadryas > Aleadryas rufinucha. The sequence goes on along the minus strand of VZTH01013625.1, from coordinate 133,521 downwards.
CAAAATACTTTAAAGTAGCTGCTTTTCTGTGCAGACAGTTCCTGACATTCAAAGTCACTACTGAATGTTTAACTTGCCAACTCATTACAGGCTATTTACATTGTTTATGAGCATATGAATAATTACACAATGAAGATAGTGAAACATAATCACCTAATAACAGCATACAGTTATGGAGTAGATGAATTGGATGATCGAGGAGATCCTGCCTAAGTGCCGCCAGCAAGCCCCAGCCTGTCCTGATCATGGGGTGCTTGGAGACTCCTTCCTCATCTCCCACAAGCAGCAAGTTCAGAAGAGGCAAAAAAAATTTCCAGAGACACTTGCTCTAGGGGGGCCAGAGTCCAAAGGGAAAGCAAGGAAGGAGGCATGCACATCCTTGCAGGGAAACACAGGTGAGAGGCCCTGTACAGAGCCTCAATACCAGTGTCACCACCACAGAGAGCGTAATCAGGATGAGTGGTATTTGGGAGTGGTTCTCATTCTGTCCAGAGGCACATTCCAGATCAAGAATTTGATCCTGATGAAAGGTGTTTGACAGGCAGCCTTGAAGATCGAAGGCTTCAAGGTATAAAAAAATGGCAACATCGATGCAAATTCAAGTTACGTTTACAAATTAACTTCTCACAGTATGACATCTCCTATTTCTTACAGGCTTCCCCTGACCACTTCACCATTTAAAAACCAAAAGGCTGACACGGCCCTGTCTTAACGAAAACTAATGTCTCAGGGTAAAGGGTTGTCTCAGGGATGGTAAAGAGAAACAGCGACATTGAAGACCTAACTCCAAACTGATACCACGTTATGGCACAGAAACTTCAAGTGCTGCAAGATGCTCCCTTTGCAGAAAAACCCCATGCAGTAGGAACATCCACCAACAGCTCATAGTGATGTGAGCTCTTCTTCTTCTGCTCTGTGCAGTGGCCAGCATCTGAGGGAGTGACTGATACTGGAAGGCTGTGCTGCCACTCAGCAGGACCTCAATAGGCTGGAGAATTGGGCAGAGAGAAACCTAATGTGGTTCAACGAGGGCAAGTGCAGGGTCCTGCACCTGGGGAGGAATAACCCCAAGTGCCAGCGCAGACTGGGAACTGACCTACAGGAGAGCAGCTCTGTGGAGAAGGACCTGGGGTTCCTGGTGGATGACAAGTTGATCATAAGTCAGCAGTGTCCTTATGGCCAGGAGGGCCAATGGTGTCCTGGGGTGCATCAGGAAGAGTGTGGCCAGCAGCAGATCAAGGGAGGTGATCCTGCCCCTCTACTCAGCCCTGGTGAGGTACATCTGGAATGCTGTGTCCAGTTCTGGGTTCCTCAGCACAAGAAAGAAAAGGAGATATTGGAGAGGGTCCAATGAAAGCCACAAAGAGGACGAGGAGTCTGGAGCATCTCTTATGAGGAGAGACTGTGGGAGCTGGGCCTGTTCAATCTGGTGAAGAGAAGACTGAGAAGGCTCTCAATGCATTTAAACCTCTCAAAGGTGGGTGTCAAGAAGATGGTGCCAGATTCTTTTCAGTGGTGCCCAGTGACAGGATGAGGAGCCATAAATTAAAACACAAGAAGTTCCATGTCAACACAAGTAAGAACTTTCCACTGAAGGTGGCAGAGCACTGGAACAGGCTTCTCAGGAAGGTTGTGGGGTCTCCCTCTCTGGAGACATTCAAAACTCACCCAGACTAGTTTCTGTGCAACCTGCTCTAGGTGACCCTGCTTTGGCAGGGGGGGTTGGACTGGATGATCTCCAGAGGTCCCTTCCAATATAAAAAATTCTGTGTGGTTCTGTGTGATCTGGTCAGTGGTCCCACATGCATTGGACTTGCAGATGCACTGTAACAGGGACACCGAAGCATGGCCAGGTCAGGGGAATGCAAGACTGACTGTTTGCCCACCAGTAGCCAAGAAAGCCAGAGACCCTCAATGTTCGATAACCTCAAAGGTAGCAGAAGAGCCCTTGCCTTGTCCGGGGAATTTTTTTCCATGACAGTGCCCAGAAAGCGGAAGAATGCCTCTCTGATGGGGCAGACAGGCAAGAAGGACATAGATGAAGTCCAATACCAGTTTCTGCAGGCAAGCCAGTGGCAGCACTACTGTGATCTACAGCTCCCTGTGTCTGCAAGCTCCTCATGCTGCTCTTATTCCAACAAGCCCAGTGTTAGCCATATGCTACAGTTTCCCATCTGCTGCCAACTCCATCCCAAGCTCATGCCTCCAAAGCTGCCAGGGATTTGTACCCCAAAGCCCAGGAAGCAGCTCCTGCTTTTTGGCCTAAATGCAAACTGAAGCTCCAGCAAGAACTACATTGTCTCTGAATGGACCACAGGGAAATCTCAGCCCAACTCAGAACCCACAAAGGAGAGGCAAAGGACCCAGTCTCTGAGTTACCCTCTCATCTTCTCTCCTCTTCTGCCCTAAACAGGATAGTCAAAAAGGAACATGGTGATTTATTAGTGTAGCTCTTGTTCTGAAAAGAGGCCCTACGTGCAGAACTGCTGAGCTCAGCTGAAACTGGGCATCTCCCACAAGCAGCGGGACAGGGAAATTTGTGTCAGCTGAGGAGCAACCCTGCTGCACAGCGTCCAGCTGTTTCCCTTCCCGCCTGAGACAGCGCAAGCCAGCCTACCCGCTTCCCTCCCCCAAACCGACTGTCACATTTGTCACAGACTACATTGGCCTAAATAGTTAGGTGTCACGTAGCCAGCAACCCATATGAGAAGATCTTACATAACTTAGATAAATGGGACAAGGTCAACGCCAAGCCCAAGCTCCTCTTGCAGAAGACCCCGCACCAATAGGTTCCACAGCCCTCCTGCAGCACGGGGGGCTTTCAGGTATGAGGGGAAGCAGGGCCTGCCCAGGAGCCCTGGCCACTGTCCACAGGCAGATCAAAGGGCACTGCTGATACGTGCAGGAAGGGATTCCTGGTAGGATTTGCAGGACTGGAATTTGCCATCGTCAGTCAGTAACCAGCAGTGCCAGATCAGGTGAGATGGTTTAGTGAAACCACAGGTGTGGCCCTTTGTCTGTGCCCAGCGTCTGGTGTGGTGGAGTTTTACCTGGGTTACCTCACATCCTCTGTGCCTGCTCATTCAGGTTCCTCTCTCTATTTTTAAACAAGGTGTTTAGTGTCACCCAGTCAGGAAAATTACTCTGTGCTTTCAGGAACAGAAGCTATACCTTATGTCTGCTTTGCCTTGTCCCAGGAGAGTCCCTCAAGGGTGATACCATTTAGCAGCCATCAGCGCTGCTCCTTCATGCACAAGCATTTATGCTGCATCTGCTCTGAGACTGCAAAACCTGTGTTTATGGGAAACTTACTGAATAAAAGACAAAGGAGGCTGAGCTGTAGGAGAGGAAAGCACAGGGAGAAGAGGGAGCAGGACTGTGTGTTTTGCATTTTCATGGAAAAGGAGGGAGGATAAAAAACACAGTCTGGGGAGATGGGCCAGGGAGACTGGGTGCTGTGGGCTGCACTAGTGGAGGTCAACAGCCGGACAGTGCTGGGCCACGATTTGGGAGCACTGGCCTCAGGAGCAGGGACAGATACCAGCTGGGGAGGACAGATCTGAAGAGGGGCCTGCCCCATGCAACAGGGAGAGAAAAGTGGTCAGGGACAGAGGCACACAAATTAGGATAGGTTTTGTGATAATGTGGGTTTTCCTTAAAGACCCTGCTTTCACTGAGGGAAGAAAATTTTCAGAACTTGCCTAAAAAAGAAAGGCAGTTTCTAGTCTTGGTGGTTTAAGAGAAAAGCTTAGAGTTCTGTCCCAAGAGTAATTTTAAGGGTAAGCAGTTGGAAGTGGGGAAGGAGGGGAAGGGCTATTAAATACAAATATTTTTCTTTACTGATATTTTTACTTAAACAGTTTGTTGTGCACTTCAAGCTGGCAATTTTAAGAGCCAGTATGCAGGGTGGCTGCTCTCTGGTCACCTCTGCCTTGCTGGAAAATGCAGTGGGGCTGCAGCACTGCTCCAGCTCTGTGGCCCATGCTGATTAGGAAGGGTCCAGCCCCACACCAAGCCAAGTGCCTCCATCTCACTTCCCTCTCCTGCATCCCCAGCATCCCTCTCTCTGCTTCAGGGAGCATTGGCTCCTTTATGCAGACCCCTTTCATACCACCACACGTTGTCATGTCTTGTTCTGCAGAGTCCAGAAAGCAAGTCTGCAGTGTGGTGATGACTTTGTGTCCTGGTGCCACTAACCCTGACCTATATGGGGACAGGGGGCCAGCTACAGGTGTCCATCACCTGGAGGAAGCAGTCAGTGAGGAGTGTTTTTATCATGTGTGGAGAAGGAAAACCACAGTATCAGCCGGCGGCCAAAAACAACAGCCGGGAGAGGAGGAATTCATTAAGAGAAAAGTCAAGAGAAGCAAAGTGTGTTTATGTAAAGGCAGAGCCAGCAGCAAGCCATCCTGCAACCTGCAGCCACACAGGGTCGGAGCTGGAGCCATGCCCACCCAGCTGCTCCCATACCAGACATCTCCTCAGCTGGGCTGTCCTGGCACTTGGGGACCCTCCTGCCCCCTTTCAGTGCCCCCTCCAGCAGAGGGGCTTCACCAAGCTTGATGTTTTCATATGCCCCCAGCATCATCATTTGTTGCTGGGTTTGGGGCACTCAGGCAGCAGTGGTCCCTAGAGCAAGTGCATGGTTTTTCAGAGCCCAAGGCCCTACAGGAGACACACACCCGTGCTCCTCATGGCTCCCTGGCTTAGCATCCCCTCTGGCACGCAGGCCAGCAAGTTCCCAGCAAAGCAGTTGGAACAGACTTCAAAAGGATTTACAGTGAGAAACCTTTCTATCTCTTGATACTCTCAGCTGTACACTGGATTAGGGGCTGGCTGAAGCCTGGAGCCCCCAGTCTGAGGCTCACTCCCCTCGTTCTCTGGGGATGCACCAAGGATCTGCTTATCCCCAAGTCCCAAACTCTCTGTTTCCCATGCTGGCCTGAGGCAAGTTCTGTCCTGTGTCAATGGCCTTTCCTGGACTCTAGCTATTGGGGCACAGGGGACCCCACAAAGACATGGGATAGGTTTGCTCACTGCAACACAACCTGCTAAATCTCAGTAAGGCAACAGTGTCTTCTCCACCTTGGGACTGCCATTAGGCCTGCCCCAGGCAGAGACCTTTATCCAGGAGGAGGGAATTAGCCCAAAGCTTGTATTCCCTGACTGTTTTTCCCAAGACTTTTTCCAGTAGGTGGGGATGGGATCCGAGGTGGACTCACTTCATGAGGACAGGAAACTGCTCAAGCAAAGTTCACACTGCAAAAGTGGAGATATTTAGCAATCACCAAAAAAAATAAAGCAGCCCGCATAGTGGACAGGGCAGTACTGTAGGGCAGAACACCAGGGCTTCCCTCCAAAGTGGAGGGGAAGGGCTGAGAGGCAATGTTGGAGCAGCAGAGCAAGGGTCGAGGAAACAGGGTGCAGAAGCAGCACCGCTGCACTTAAAGCCCACTTTTACCACTGACTCCCTGCAGGGCTTTGTGTAAATCTCCTTTGTGCCTCAGCCTACTCCTACAAAACACAGAGGGAAAAAAGTGGGGTGACTTCCAAGGGGAGGTGAAGGTGTCATGTGTTTAGAGAGCTGCTGAAAAAGAGAGAGGACTCCAACCTGCCACTGCAAATGATGGATCCATTAGGCTCTACTGGGACGAGCTTGTTTGCTGAGCCTTCGGCTCCCATCACACTCTCCACACGGCTGGGCTAGCCAGTGCTGTGGAGGGACTGCACTGGGAGGTGCTGGGTAATCACTGGACAGAGTCACCACTGCTGCAAGTGCTGCTTGAGCTTGTTTGTTTTCCTTAATCCCAAGAGGCAGCATCTCTGACATGGCAGCAGCGTGATTAACAAGATCCAGCATTGCTGTCACAAGCATGTAATTATAGGTTTCCTGTGTCACTCCTGCTGGGAGGTCAGTGACTTGCCCTCCCTCACTCCAGCAGAGTGAAGCCGCCAACTCCCATCTGCCTCTTAACCCCCTGCCCAGCTCCAGCCTTCAGCCTCCACAGCCCTGGTGAGGGGAGGGACAGCCGGCTGTGAGGGATCAGGGAAACCCAGAGCAAAGAGGACAGGAACCAGGAAGAGTGGAGAAATGTGGGCTTGAAAGGCAGACCACAAAGGATCCTCCCCCCTTGCTGGTACTCAGTGCCCTTAAGTTTGCTCACAAGACTCAGTAGCACAGTGGCACATGTGGAGGCAGCTCAAGAGCTGCCAAGAAGGGACTTGCCTTTCAAGAGGGGGTGTCTGGTGCATTTTGGGAGGCTGTCCTTCAGACCCCACAGCAGTGGGAATTGCCTGTTCAAGGGAGACCCTGGTCCCAGAGAGATGGGAAACATTCTCCTCATGAGCACAGGGGCCTGCTGGAAGTCAATATGAGGACTGCACTGCCCATAGGTGCAGTAAAGTGGAAACTGTGGCCTGCTTCCCCTCCTATGATCCTTTTAAGACATCATCATACATCTGAGACCATCCTGAGAGGCCTGGGCAATCTTTCCCCTCCCCTACATTCACATACCTCTGCCTACAAGTGTATCATTTATGGGAGCTTTGCCACAGTTTGCCCATGTCCTCCCAAAGGCACTGCAAAATCATTCAGGAGGCCCCAAGGGAATCATCTTGCTCTTCAACATGTATGTTTCACTTAAAACTAGCAGGCTGGTGAGGGATGCAGAGAGGAGCTGCTCTCACCAGATCAGTTTCTGAAGCTGTTGTACATGGGATTATCTGCAAATCGCAGTGGAGAAGGACCCGCTGCTGGCCTGTCAGAACAAGAAGAGGTTTTGTGCTGCATTTGCTCCTGGAGAAGGCCAGGTTTCCTCAAGCTCTGTTTGTTTAGTAACCCCTGCAGAAGGGAATCCATCACATAGCCTCCTTTATTAATGCTGGCAATCATCTGCAACCAGCTGTTGCCCAGCTGTCAGAGCTGGTATTGTATGGGAATCCCTGCGCAGAGAGCCACATCTCCTTATAGACCTGGGCTCCAAAAGAGACTTAAGGAAGAGTCTGATGGCAGCAGCCTGTTTAGTGGGGTTACTGGTACAGGCAGATGCATTGGATCTTAGCTCTTAGCCATACAACAAACTGCAGGTCAGCTGTATTCCAGGCTGGCCGTGTCCCCACAGCAGCCAGTATGAATGCTCATCCTTGGCAGGAGCAAATCACTTCTGTCTGAGGAGCTGCTGCATGGTCACCAGTTCTCAGCCCCACCAAAGAGCATCTCTTTCCAAAGCACTGCACACTGTTGTATTTAGATGGGGGCCAAAGCCCAGACTTATGTGTTCAGGCCAAAACAGATTGGCACCTCATATGCAAAGCTAGCTGTGAAACTGAGTTTCAGTTCTTCCCTTAATGATCCCAAGTATTTCCATCTAGCCAGCCATACCAGAGTGCTCCAGTAAAGAGTTGCCCCCACCACTGAAAAATTCTGCCTTCATCCTAGTTTGGATTTGGCTGGCATGCTAAGAAGCAGGCAAACCTTACATGAGCTGTGTTCTCACCTAGCACAGTTACTGAGAGCTTCAGTCTTGAAGCAAGTGCTGTATAAACCGACATGGGACCAGAAGGTGAGGATTTTTGTTGCATTAAAAGGTAAATAAGTCCCATCCATAAAATATGCTGTGAGTAGGGGTACGATCTAGAACCTCACAGACAGGGGGAGAGTTTTCTAATTCATACCAGCAGCCATCCCAGCCACAAGCTATTGCTCAAATAATCGAGATTTCTCTGAAACAGAAAACAAAGGAGCATGGAGGTCCTTCAAGTGAAGGCTCCCAGAAGCAGCCTCACATCACAAAAAACTGCAGCTAATGCACAAGCTTATGGGTCGCTGGGTGACTTAGCTATAAAGATACTTCTTCAAGGGGCAGCACAAAGCTAGCAGTGGGAGTGGAAAGACAAACTGGAGGAGGCGTGAGGCAGCTGTGTGGATCCTGCCAACCATCCTTCCCACTTCCTCCACAGGGAGCAGAGGGGAACGCTGCAGCATGCTGGCCTGTGGCGAGGATTACTGCTGAAATCCTCAGTGCTTGCCCCATATAGCTAGTCCTCTCACTGATACAGCCCTCTGCACCGACAAGGCCTCCATAAGTAGCCATCTTGCTCCTGACCAGTTGCACAGCCAGTCCCTGAAACTCCCCTGGTTTCTTTCTTGCACCCCTCAATTCACATGACACAACACCTTTGTGTTTCTGAGTGTGCTTGAGGTGATTCATAGGCACACGGACAACGGCTTGTTTTAGCGAGAGGCCAGGGAGGAGCTGTGCCTGCCATGACAGAAATACTGCTGCTTTCTGAAACATTTCCCAGAAGGGAAACCCTTCACCTTGCCGAGGGCAACATCATGTTGGCTGTGCCGCTGCAGGTTTAGCAGTGACTGACACGTGCAGAGTCCCCTCCAAGAATGTGGAAGCTAATCACTTCCCCTGATCTGTCACAGCCCTAGGGGTGGGAACGTGTCCCATAGCAGATGAGATACAAAGTGCAAAGCCCAGGGGTATTGCTTCTGGAGGGGAATGGGATGCTGCTCTATACTGAACTTCTATTCTATCTGAATTTCTATATAGCAGAGGGATCAATGTGTTTGCACACAGTGCAGGTAACTTTGAAAGCAAAGCACAAGGCATCCTTTAAACAGCAGGCAGGGAAACCACAGGTGTGGCCCTTTGTCTGGATGTAGATGGATCCAATAGATGGATCTATTGGATTTGTTAGGACCACCAAGGCCATCAATCCCAGTCCCTGCAACTACAAGCTGATCCAGAGAGATCACGGACATTCACCTCTATCTTCTCCATCACTCACATAATTGTGTAATTTTTCTCCTCTGCAGTTCACAGGAACATCTCCTCCTGGCCAAGGGAAGCAGACTATGCCACTCATTACAGAAGGTTAAAAAATTGTTCTGGCCAATCTGATTTGGATGGAAATACTTTCTTGACCCCTAATGTGGCATTTCCTTAAAGCTAGAATACATGCATTAGACATGTCAAGCGGGCCTTGGAGGTGTTTCTGTGTGCCACTAAAATAACCATGACACCCCACGACATCTTGTATCTAGCAGAAGCCAGTAACTTGTGCATTGGGGGAAAGAACAAACAAACAAAAACCTTTTGAATGTCTTTTCAGCATTCTTTCTAAGCGAATCAAAAGGAAAAAAAAATTGTCAGTGGATTTACATGGACAACTTGAGATAGGGATTAATTTAGCAGAATTGTGTATATTCACTGCGATTATTTAGTGCGCTGCACCAAATTGAAATGAGATCACCTTTCATGTCCCTTTTGGCAATATCACCAACTGAAACATCCAAAACTCAATATTGTGAGCTTAATCCCTCCAGTCCAGAACCCTGTTTTTCTGATATCCGATCCCCTCCATAAATTCAGCAATCCTGCCAATGAATTATGCAGCTGTCCTAAGTCTTAAGCATCAGCTGCCATCCCCATGTAAGATCAAGATCATGAGGAATGGGAAAAGGGACAAAAAGTAAGACCGTTTGCTTTTTCTGTAGATAGAGAATGCCCTATAGCACATCCCAGGAAAGGGGCCAGAGCTCCCCAAAGTGCCTGTGCTTTTCTAGTTAAGATGCAGAAGAGCCATGGAGAAGGGCAAGAGGCTCATGCACTTGATATGTGTATTGTATTAAGACCATTTGTTGAGCTTGTATTATTTGGAAATCTTGATCCTTGAGATTTCTATGAAACTCCATTTTTCACTGCTTTTTTTTTTTTTCTATTTATCTAACCCACAGATGTAAATGGTGCAGGAAGTACCCACAGGACATGACTCAGAAATACATACAAGTGTATCACTCTACATTTATGCAAGTAAATTCCCATGGATTGGCTGCCAAGGATGGCTGCATTGCACTGGATACAACAGGTACTTGTACCAAATGTCCTCAGGGCCCTCTGAGCTTGTGTAAATGATCCTTCCTTGGAAACCCTGGGGCTTTCTCCCATTATAGGGAACAGCTATACTTACTCAGGCCTGTGACCCACCACCAGAAGTCACAGAATCATAGAATCATTCAGGCTGAAAAAGACCTTTAAGGTCACCAAGTCCAACCATCAACCCAGCACTGTCCTACTACTTTCTGCTAACGAAAGCAAGGAAGCTGATGGAGAATGCTGTGTTTTGGAGTGTGAGATGAGATCATACACTAGCTCACCCTGCACCAGGAAGTCAAGCCCAGCCTCATCTGTGACACTTCTGCTGATCTTTATCTGATAGAAATGTGATTAATCTATCCATAGCTGGGTTTGATGGGGAACTTGCAAAAGGTGAAAGCTCATTGAGGCGAGAGGTGGCTGAAGGATTGGTTGACCCTAATGGATAAAAGCTTTCCTGCAGCTCAGACCAAGGGGACCAAAACTGTGATATCTGTAGGAGGACAGGGGAAAACTAAAAGTCAGTGAAAAAAAGCAAACTCCTTTATGCTTCTTTGGGACACTTTTTGAAGGTCATTACCATCATGCTATGGTCAACTGCTGAAAGGGACAGATCCCAAATTACAACAAAAGACAGTGGTTCTGGGAGTTCTGAAACAAAAACATAAAGCAGGACATGCATTGCCACAAAGACATAGGAGCAGCACTGGAGAAGCTGACCCTGTTACCAAGTTCTGCAGAGGAGCACCAAGTCATTAGGCCTTTTCTACATGTCCTGCTTGAAGGACATGTAGAATCATTCCATCTTGAATTCTGACTGCCAAGGTCAGTGTTCCAGAGGGAAGCAGAACTTCAAAATACCAATACACAAGTGTGGTAGAACAAGCATGAAGCAAACATTTAACTGCAACACATAACACCTCCATTGGGAATTCCAGAGAATACCAATGTCCTTCATGACAAGAACCAGTTAAATGTTACATCCTTGCAAAAAAGGCATTTCCACTTTACCAGTCAGGAAACTGAAGCACCAGGAGATTCCAACCGATGTTTCTAAATGTAGAAGCTTTAAATCAGATGTCTAAAAGTGCTTGCAGGCATGTTAAAAATGGTCTCAGTCTTTCCAAGGTTCTTCATGTCCCCACTGTTGCTACGTGAACAACTGCCAGCTGATCTACTTCAGCATCCATAACCACAAACATTTCCATAAAGCTGACAATTATTATTTCTGATAAGAGGGCACAATTTGACAACTCAGTTTTTCTAATTAATTCCAAGGCTCCCAATGCCATTTCCACCTGATAAAACAGAGAAGAAGGTCGCCAAATAATTTGCTTAAAATTTCTCCGAGTTTTCACAGTTACCTCTTACACGGATTTTTTTTTTTCCAGTCTGAAGGCAGCAGACTCATGCATGACTACATGGGGCCATTTGATCCTATCACTTTTCAAACAAACGCCCCCCCTGGAAATCAGGTGCTAGCAAGTCCAAGCAAGAAAAATCTGTGTTCCAAGACCATGGATGACTGTAGTTGAGATCTGTATTAACATGTTCTTTCCTGGCCAAAAGAGAATTCATATCTTTTTATTGTAAGTTCACTTTATCCAGACTTCTGGTTTGGATCACTCAATTGGATGTTTGAACAAATCTTCCCACTGCTCCTTTTATGTTAGGACAGCAAGGAGCTTATGCGACAGGGTTGATACTATTTTGTAAGATAAAAGCACACAACTTTTTGAACATCAAAAAAGTGACCCTTCATCACTTACAATGCAAGCAGGAATTCCTGTCCATGAAAATACTACTCTTAACACTTTCCCAGTCTGTGTTAAATTAGTAGCATTCATATGCAGCACTTCAGGCCATTTATGAGTCGCATTTCCTGCAATCAAAAACACATGTCCCGTAAATGGCCCATTTCTAAGTTTGCTTTCCTAGAGCAGCTGGCCATTCCTGAGAATACAAAGGAGAATATATAAGCAAGTGTAGTGTTTGCTGATACCCGGAGTTGGCTGGGAAATAGAAATCCCTTCCAGCAAGAAAGAAAACAATAGTAGCTGAGTTTCTTTTTAAGGAAAATACTAAACTGAAAAATCAAAAATGCTGTCTTCATTAGAATTCCACAAAAAACTAAGCTTTACAAGAACCAGAATGAAAACTTCTGGCCTCCTGGCTGTCCACCTGGTAGGGGTATATTTGCTTTCTGGAGCAGGTGAGCTGTCAAAAACCTAGGGGGGTGATTTCCCATCTCCCAGTCTTCTTGCATCTCTGACTGCTCAGCTGCATCTCTGATTTCTGGACCTGAGGGGAAGGCTGAGTGTCTGAGAGCTGCACAGAAAGAAAATTTCTGTTAGTCCACCTACAATGCTCTTGGCAATTTTATTTTCTTCTTGCAAAAAAAAGAGCCAAGGATACTTCAGTTTGATTTTCCCAATGGAAATTTGCAATTTTGTTACAGAAACTGCTGAGTTACTGAAAACAGCATTTTCCATTGGAGAATTATTCTGATGGAAAATTTCCCAACTGTCTTTATTAATACCCTTGACATTGTTTTGCCATTCCTCCTATTTGTGTATTAGTGTCTGGCCACTGAACCAAATTTCCAGCCAGGGCTTTCGTAGCTATCATTCCCCCAGGGCCATCATGTAATTCTTGGAGTACAGTAGACCTGAGATTTATTACAGTAAGTGCTCTGGTGCCACACGTTAGGCAACCTGGACGCGTATTTCAGTACTCTCTTTCCAGCCAAGAAGGCTCAAAGAGGCTGTGTGCTAAGTCCACCTCCTCATCCTTTCATCAGATGTCTCCATCGACTTGGCTTGTTCTCTCTTTCACACTGTGTTAAGATACCTGTCACTCTCCAGGTGCTTGTGGTACCAGTCACTAGGTATTCCTACCACACCGCCCGAGCAGGAAGTACCCCAGAAAACCTTGCTTCTTCCTAACCAGGCTGTTCCTGATAACACTGAAGCCAGTGTTTGGCATTTGCAACCAGAGTAAATTGTTTCCTCTTGAGATAAGCTGTGGTTAAACCGCTGACCTCCCAAGATGACCCGTGGGTCTTTTCTCTGGGTGTGAGCACAGCGCTGCAGACAGATGCCAGTGAGCCCCAAGTGTGGCTCTTTTGAGTATTTTACCCTGATGTTTGGCTTTCAGCATCAGTGTTTCAGGCCCATGGCTAAGCGCTGCAAGCTAATTTTACAGGCAGTTTCATTTTCTGTTAATGCAAAGTTGTTTGCTTCATCTGGGGCCTTGGCACATCATGTGGATCAACATTACTTCTGTCCTTTGTGCACTGGTCTATTTAGGGAGTGTAATAGTGTTGATGTGTTGGGCAAGACCCATTGGTAATAACTGCCTATCCCCAGAAAGGAAGATAATTGTGACATATCTTGTAGTTGAGGTGCCTTGAGGATAGCCTCATGCATTACTTTGATTTATGAATATCCTCCACAAGACCCACAGCATATGACTGAGACTCTGGAAAACTCACTTTTCCCTCATTTGCTCTGCAGCCATTCTTGACAGCCTCACCAGTACCTCCACAGACACCCCTTGTTGTCATTTCCAATAATCCTTGCCTGCATTGCTCTGAAAGTTAAAAACATTTTGCAATAGATGGGCCAAGACCCTCCATCAGAACATGGGTGTGGAAACTACCCTAGTGCGGGCCTGCTATGCTGGAGTAAGACCTTGTGTGCATCATTCATAGGGGTGGTTTTTGCCATCAGCCACCACTCCTATAGGGTTGATACGTTTTGCTTAGTCAAATCTAGGCAAAGGATACCCGTCTTTGTTCACAGAAACTAGGGAACCACCACAAAATGGAAAACCCTGTTTTTCCTCCTCACTGACATCCTCCTTCAGTAGAGGGAGAGGAGAGGATCCCAAGTCCTGCTCATGTTGTCATTCTTCCTCTACATAGGTAGTCCTGAGGATGGATTCTCAGGAGCACAGTGGAACTAAAAGCATGTTTCTCTTTCAACAAAGCTCTCTCTCTCATGAACGTTTTCAATATTGATACTCTTCTGAAGGACTTCCACCCCAAAGGGGAGACTGTCCCCCAAAAGGGGAACAATAAAAATTTTGTTTCAGGCTGTTTGATGCTGTTGCAACTCCCTGTCTTCTGGAGTAGCTGTATCCTTTGACACAGAAGTTCCTAGAGCACATTTTAAAGCCAAATCAGCCTCAGTTAATAACCGTTTTTGTATTGCTTCATTTTACATACCACACACTAACTGCTCCCTTGACACAGTATTTAAACTCTCTCCAAACTGGCAATACACTAGTACTTTCCTTAAACATCCCACCCTTGTCCCCCCATATTCAGAAGTTGTTTAATTTCCCTTTTTGTTTTTTAATTGCATTTTTCAGGAGCTTAAACACAATGCCATCACAAGTGCCTTTATGGAGAGAGGATTTGGGAAAACTTCCATCATTTAGGCAAGCATTTCACCCACTGGTTTAACAGAAGCCACTATTCTGTGGTTTCCTCTTCAGCCTTTTAGCAGCCACTGTATTCCAGGATTATAATCCCAATCTGGCCACCATTTCTTGTTTTTCTTTCCTTCTTAGACATAATACAAAGAGCCACACGGTCACAGATCAGCGCTTACCGAGTATACACAGCAGTCTCTCCCACTACAACTTGGCTGTGAGTATGGAGCAAATGTTGCTTTCTCCTTCAGCATTTTGGCCTGTCTTCTTAACCATTTATTTGCTTCCTGGAGGCTGTTTAGTTTAGGGCTGTAAAGAACTGGTTTGATTACACATCCTACCAGAATATCTGTGAACTGATCTTGGGCATCTGGTGATCTCCATGTCAGGTGCTGCTCTCATACCAGTAAATCCTCACAGGGTGGAGTTCAAACACCCAGGCTGTTGTATGTACATGGTCAGTGGTGTTGAGGCCTCACCGCAGCACACAAATAGCTTACCCCATTGCCAACACACGTCTCTGCTCACAGCTTCAGGCCTTTGACCTCTTTTCTTCTCTCTTCTCCGTAAGGGACGATGTGGTGCCTTTGTTTTCCAGTTCATGGTTCCCACTTTGCTTATAGGGAACCTGAAGTAAAGAGACCAGCACCATGCAGCAGTCGTGGGGACTCAGCCTTCCTGTAAGCCACTGTGAATGCAGCAGTTAGCTGCCAGGATGGCTATGAGTGAATGTCCTGTAATTCCTCCCTATTCCACAGAGGATCTCTCCTGGCACCACAAGAGAGTGGCAGAGGTGCCTCGTGATGCTTATTTACTCTGAAGGCACTGTCTCTGCTCACGGCCAGGCAAGAAAATGTCTGATGTGCATCATTTGTGGAGGGGACAATTAGGAGCAGAGAAAGGGGGCCTATGTATCTTAGGGGAAGGAGAGAAATGGAGGGATAGTGCATCAATACACAGGGACAATCCAGGCACCTGGGAGGGGAAAGGAATTTTTCACACCTTCCTTCTGGCACCACAGTATATTCTGGCAGGGCTGTGGCAATTCACCCGGGGTGTTACATCATTGGGGCCTGGTAAAAAAACACTGAAAAGAAAGAAGTTTCACCAGGCACCCAAGCACTGGCTGCAGGCACAAAAGCATGGCTGGAAAGGTACTGAGATGTCAGTGAGTCACAGATGCAGAGTCACATCAGAAAGGGGATACCAGTTTGTCCCCTCCCAGTCTAGTTTCAGAAGGAGTTACTGGTCCTGCTAGTGGTATTTTCCATGTAAACTTGGCAGAGCTGGTGATGCCCAGGATTAGCTTCCCTTGAGGGGGAAGGGAAAGCCAGGTGATACTTGGGAGTTGTGCTAGCTTGATCCTCACGCAAAAAGAAGACTGGGCTCTTCCCAGGCTCTGCTTCTTTCTCTTGCCTGCGTGGGAACCACATCTCCCAGAGGGGACAGGCTGAGAGGGCAGAGGGAGAGACACAAATGCCAAGGAAGCTAATGCAATTGTGCTACCTAGACTGGTCCAATGCTACAGCAGTGAGGGGCATTGCAAGATCCCCCTGTTGCCAAGAGGAAAATAAATACCATGACTGCTTGTTTGGTGGGGTTGTCCTTCCTCTCTGACATGCTCCCACTCCCCCTGCCTTGCTCACGCACAACACACACGACAGACCTCACAACAGCTGCAAACTCTCACTGCTGTACAGAAAACAGCAGGCCAGCAACTCCTCTCTGTTTTCTTTTAGCTTAAATATGATAAATGTTGAAAAAAAGATGAGAAATTACTTTGGCCTGAAGCTCAGTATGGACAATAGTGAAAGTCAGGCTTCAGGCAATTTTCTTTAAGGCAATTATCTTACATTATCTTACATGTCTTGTAGAGCATTGGTGTCCTGCCTCAGGAGAGGAATATTGCCACCTTTCCAAAAGCACCAGGCTAAGCATCAGCTCTGCATAGTCCAAGGCAGCCTGTTTAACACAGCATGGAGCTCAAAGCCATGATTTCACATGAAAAGAGGAAGCTGTTCAGGAGCATCTGGAGGAGAGGGCCTGCAAAGGAGGACTACACTATCACAGGCATTGGGAGGCTGCAGGACACAGGCAGAGCTGGGGTCCAGGGCTGGAACCAGCCAGGGCTGAAGGGCAGGAGTGTGGAAAGATACTTTGGGTTGGATGAGTCGCAGATAGGAGTGGAGAGCACAAGCCGAGCTGCACGGATGACATTTCCACAGTTGCTGTCTGCAATACATGTGGATCTTGCCTCTGCCTTTGGTCTAGTCATCCTTAATGAGCTGTGGTTAGTTGGTTGGTTGGTTGAAGCAATTTCAAACCCAAGAGCAAAGCTGAGTTGCCTGGAGCAGTGCTACTGTCCACACACTGGGTGACCTCATGCATGTATACAGCAGGGAGGTACATCCATCATACAGTAATGACCCAGGACCTGCAGCTTTAAACTCCAGCTCTGGGTGTTGCATCAGGTTATGTAAAGTTCAGTTGCATCACGCACTGTTGCACAATGCAGCCTGCTGGCAGCATGCCATCTTCATTCATCGATTGGGTCTCATCGGCTGCAGCAAGCTGGTCAGGAGAGAGGTGTCTGCTCTTCAGGGTACCCCAGTGTGGGAAAGCCTCTCCCAGACCACCACACCCTCCCAAAATGTGCAGGGTGAGTTGCCACCCAGTTCTCTGTGGTATTTGGCACAACAGCAGCACAAGAGCCCAGTAGATGAGCAAGGCATGAGCTGCCCAGGTGGCCTCCTCTTGACCAAAGCTGAGACCATATCTTTTCGTTGAGACCCTCTTCCGGCACTGCTCCACAGGAAGGTCTACCAGGCTCTGTGCCATTTCAGAGCCCAGGACTCACCTCACTATGGTGTATCCGTGTGACACCTCTTGCAGGTGGTCTTGGCCAGCCCAGCCCAGCACTGAACCCAGCTGATGTAGCTGCTGCTCCAGACATCGCTGCCAGGATCTGCAGAAAGCATCTGCAGATCAGCCAAGGATAGGGCACTGCACCAGCACTGCTCTGCTCTAGCAATTCAAGCCATGGACTAATGGGAAAGATGATGAGTGGCTCTTCAAGGGCCAAAGGTGACAAGAAAGCAGTTGGAAATCACAGACCCCAGGGAGCATACTTGAAGTTCAAAGGAAGTTTGCGTTTATCTCCGGAGAGCCCCTGATCAGTACCCCTCCCTGGATGTGCTGGGCCACCCATGGTGGCAGGCTCAGCAATGTTCAGTGGATTCACTGCTACTGTGTGAAACGCTGCCTCCTTGCCAAACGGCGCCCCTCCTCTGCTAAAAGCGCAATCCTGCGATGACCCACTCCAGGGCGCGGCATTGCAAGCAGTGGCCCATCCACCAGGATGAACTGGATGAAAGCCCTACAGCATGGGAGGATCTCTTCTGGGAGGGGTGTAGGGGCACCTACCTCTGCAATGAGGTGCTCTGTCCCCCTCCAGTGGCAGAGACCTTCAGGAATCAGCTACAAGGCATCGCTTGCCCAGCTCACCCAGCCACAGCCATCTCACACTTTCCATAGCAGAACGTGGGCATTTGTGGCCATCAGGAAGTGCCACATGTCATAGCCATGGTGGGTTCCAAAGCCAACAAGGCATTGTACCAAGAAAGTCTTTAGCAAGAAAGGTGCCCTGGTGTGTGGTCCAGTACCCTGGAGGAGACCTCAGCCAACCAGAGCCTGATCCCATAAAGATCTTGACATCAGCAAGGGCATACAGACCTTCATGGCTCTATATTCACTTTAAAAGAATAGTTTTTTACTTCTGCTTCTTCTCTGCCCAAGATACTGTTGATAGAAACGGAAGAAGGAAATCCCCAGTGTCTCTGTGTACAGAACCATACATTTGGTCTTGCATTTGCCATGCCTGCAATTTCCTTGTGGAGCTGTAATTGAGCAGGGACATGGACAGGTTGTCTGCAAACCCACCTGCCCCTGCAGTACATGTATCTCCACGGGGATCATCCCAGCTCTTGTGGAAGACCCCAAGAGAGCCCAGTGCAACAGGGATCCACCCAGATTGTGGCATGGAGATGCTCAGGAGATTTTCCTAGAGCAGTTGCTGGTAAGGTGGTAACACAGCACAAGAAGACATGGACCCAACTTCCCTGCAAACCAGATCACCTTCAGGCAGCAGGAACATCCTACAGCCTGAGCATGAATTTGGCACAGGGAGGATGAAGGTGAGAGGTCTGGGAAGATAAAGGAGCCTGACAGGCTGGCACGTCTAGTGATTTTCCTCTGTGCAATGACAGGAAGAAAATACGTCCACACCCTCATGATTGATTTTAACACCACGATATTGTACATTAGCTGCAACAGGAGCACACGCTGGGGAAGAAAGTTACAACCAAGCCACAGCCCAAGTCTCCAGCAGCTATTTGCTCCCTCCAGGAAGGTACTCTGCTGAAACCTGGCTTTGTCAGGTTTGCTCAGGCTGTTGAGTAGGACGAGGGTTTAATACCAGTCAGTCAGTGGTGAACTGTTAGGGCACACTGAGCTGGACAAGGACATGGAGAATTTGTTGGACCTACTGTGACCTCTGCTGGCTTGGTCTGAAATTGGTGTGCTGGTTGGCCTTGTCTCACCAGAGTGTGGTGGGAGCTGGTCCCCCTGCTGCAAGGCTCCCCAGAGCTCCTACACTGCAGTCCCTGGGGATCACTGCCTCCAGCAATGTCTTTGCTCTCACTCCTGATGTAAACGTAATGCAACATCCTTGACACTTTTGGAAAGAAAACTGGCCTCTAATCCTCGTGACAACATCCTTCTGTGGTCCCTGGGCATCCCAAGTTTAAGTTGTGATCTCCCCAGAAAACTATGTGGGGTCAGGGAGTGCCACATTGGGACAGCAGGCTTCCATGTGGCAATGGTGTTCTGCTCCACATGGACTGGTGGTTCATGGGTTCCCACCACAGGCCTTCCCCATCCTGCTACTAATGTGGCCATTATTAGGGTGTGCTACAGAAGAGACCCTCTTGTGAAGGATGAAAATGATGCTCTGAGTGACTGTAACCATGAGAGGCCATGACAAGTACCTGCTTGGATCTCTAGAGGAGCCTTGGAAAGGACACCCCAATGAGGTGAGCAGGACAGCTCATTCCCTTCAGAGCTGCTATCTTAGGGTCTGAGTCTTGATCCATTTTTCTCCAAAAACAAAGATGATTTAAAAGTTTCTGGCCTTTCCTAAGCCTGGCTGCTTGTTCCTGAATCCATGCTGCAATGTTCTGCCTTCCCAGGGGCATACTAACGACAATTTTTCCTCAGCAGCAAAGCTGCTTAGGAAGCTCCTGCCCTACCCTTGTGTTCCTGACCCTGCACAGCAACTTGTTCTTCCTCTTGTCCCTCACCCCCCATGATGCCACTACATCAATGTACATGACCACAGAGACAGCTCATTCATTGAAATGGTTTGGGCTAATAAAAAAAAAAACTTCTAAAATTAAAGCAAATTTTGTGTCCCTTTGTAACCCTCTCTGTGATCCAGCTTGCAGATGACAGCAGAAGCACAAGTGAAGGCACAGCCAACCTCAGCTCAGGGGACAGAAACCTCTGCCCATCTTTGCTGCCAGGCAAACTGCAGCTCTGAACTGCATCCTTGGCATTTTGGGACCCCAGAAGAAGGTGTTGCATTGCTTCTTTTTAGATCAAGTGTTTGATCTTGGCTATGCAGGCAGAGAGCAGGAAGCTTTCTGTTTCAAAGGAAATCTGAGCTTTCAGTTTAATCCTGTGTTTCTAGGAATGCCTGGATCTTAATCCAAGCCTGGAGTTTGGACTGTTTTAAATGGATGTTGTGTGATATTTCAGAGTTAGTTGCATTTAATTGGTGACCTAGAGTCTGTTCCCACTGCTTTGTATGAAGTTTTAGACTATAGTTTGATGAGAAACACCAAAACACATTTACCCACAAACCCCTCTCCCGCCTTTACATATAAAAAGAAATATGGCCAGAGAGAGAGGCAAAATCGTTTCAAACCAGTAGGGTACTGAACCTCACTTTGAAAATAAAAACCAGAGACTTATTGGTAGTGACACATTAAAGTGTCACAAGTTATTCCCATAAAAGATACTGCAGAATTAGTTTTGGTTTGTGCTTTTTTCCTGGGCAACTTACCTCATCTACAACAACACAAATGTTTCTTGTAGCAGAATTTTTTCAGTAATTTAACATTTCAAGCTCAATTCCTCCTGCAGAACCAAACAAGACTGAATGCTCATACAGCTTCAGAGTTTTGCAGTCATCTGACCTCTCTTGTAATCCAAATACTCTTCATCACAGCGAGCACACCTTCCTCTGGGCTGTTTGTTCCTGATAAACATGGGACAGATTCTTACCAATGCTGCAATATGTACTGAACAAACATTGTATCATGATCTAAAAATAAAACCTGGTGAAATGAAAAACTGAGACATTTAAAACCCCCTAGAAGACATTCCTGGGTTACGAAGATGTCTTTCGAAAAGCCAACACAAGCACACAAATGACACAACACATCCTTATCAGACAACCTTTGTCCTGACCCATCAGACTGCTTCTCTCCCATATGATGTATAGCATGGACTTGTGGACTTGACCTAATTATGATGCTTTAGTAAGAGCCTAGCCTTTCTTTAGCAAACGGGATTGTCCACATAGACAAGGGGAAATGATTGGTACACCTCCAGATAACTAACAGTGTCACTGAAGAAAATATTGACAGCACTGAATAAATTATGGTGAAAACCACTAGGCAGAAGGTTTTGTTGTTACCCTTACTATCACATTTGGGTTGCAAAACCAATGAGAAGATTCCAAATTCCTTAGGCCCAGTGTGCAAGGCTGACATACATTTGCCAAAAACTCAGATCTGCTCCAAGCAACACATGAACCGAGACAGGCAAACAAATGAAGAGCATAGAGAGGGGCAAGGTGATGACACAGGGAGTTCCCAAATATGTCCCCCACCACAGGGGCAGCTGAATTTTCCAGGTCTGAAACAAAACTTGTACCATCAAGAGAGTTATGGTGATTGTGACTGTGAGAAAAACTATCCTGTAATATCAGCCTTGACCTCACTGAAGCAAAACCCTCTTAGTCCCTGAGGCAGGGTGGAGTGAAGCAAGATAACTTAAGGAAAAAGAGACTCAAACACTCCCAAAACAAGAGGCTCAATAACAAGAGAAGAGTGACTGAGCAGGAAGGCAGTTGTGGGCTCTGCCGTGGGCTGCAGGCTGAATCCCCAAAGCTGGAAAGTTCCTTTCAGTGTCCATATAAATATTTCTGTAAGTTATTTTTAAGTGTGTGTTTTGAAACTGAAGTATATTTAGACTAGTTAAATGAAAATGTGGTTTAAAGGAAGCTGTTTCTTTAGAAATTTCCCACACTGGGGAGTCTGCTCAGCCGTGCTCGGTCCATGCCAGGGCTGCCCAGTCCCGCGGGCAGCTTTGCAGGCCGGCGCCATGCAGGGCAGAAGCAAGGCCATCTCTCTCACTGGGGAGAAGACAGACGTGCACCCTTGTTGGCACAAGAACGCTGGCAGCCCACACAATGCTTCCATGTTGCTTTTTGATCCTGGCATGCCA
Organism: Aleadryas rufinucha; assembly: GCA_013397815.1. NCBI lineage: Eukaryota > Metazoa > Chordata > Aves > Passeriformes > Aleadryas > Aleadryas rufinucha. Next base: position 111,628 of record VZTH01013625.1, on the reverse strand, counting down.
AGAGTGGGGTAAGATGTGGTGCAGCACATGAGAGAGGGGAAGGGGGAAGGAGGAAATCCTGGATCTAGAGAAGGCAAGCTTTCTCCTTCCTGTGAGCCATGGCCGAGTGACTTTCCCAGGGCGCAGCAGGGGTCATGATCGTCTCTTCCCAATGCAGCACAAATCTGGGGTACTCATCACGTGTGGTCTGATCCCAGAGCACTTGCCACATAATCAGGATGTTGTTTTGGCCAGGTTCCATCCTGGCTTGAGCGGCCAGCACCCTTTTCACAGAAGCCAGAGATCAAAAAAGTTCATGAGGTGAACAGCATAGTCCCTCTGCCTGGTCAGTGGAGACTGGCTGCCTAGGACCACAGCATGCCACGTTCCACCTCTCTGTTTCCCTGAGGGAGCTTCAGTGGGCTGCAAACTTATTTCTCCTTGCACATCCCAAGCCATTCTGCAGTACACATGGACAGACTTCTGTCTCACCCCAGAGAGAACTGCTCTGCAATGGGTGGTAAAGTCCTCCTACCTGTGCTTACGGCTGAAGGAGGAACACAATTATTTATGCACTAGTTCACATTAAATAATGCTGGGAGTGATATCATGCAGAAAAATGCTTTCTCTTCCATTTTTTGCTTGCATTATCTGTCATCTCATGAGTAGAATTCTCACAAGCTTTCCTGTGGATTTCAGCTGGCTGGGTTGATTTAGGAAAAACCTTTTGAAGCTTTTGCACTCCTGCCTGCACAGTTGGATGACTTTCCAGGGGAGTTCTGGGAAGTGCACATCCAAGGAAACCTTTCCAGGACTCTGATTTTCTTTTCCAGCCTTTATAGATAGTCCAGCTGGAACAGCAGCATCGCGTATGCTATAGTTTAGAAATCTGACCTAGTTCCTTTAATCCTCACTAGCCATGGGAGCTCTCAGAGGGCTCAGAAACTGTGCACAGCCTCACCAGATCACTTGCAACACAGGCTTTAAAGAAAACCTTTCATCCAAAAGTAAAAACATCCTTTAATGGATATGAAATTAACCTAAAACAGGGGGCAAGGGAGACTTTAGGCTTAAGCAATGGCAGAGGCATTATAACTCTTGTTTCTTCTGCAGATAAATGAAAGATAGACTCTCTGAGATGCAGCCTCCATCACCCATGAGAGCTCTCTTCAGGGGAATTCCAGAAAACAGAGCAAGAGGTGTATCTGCTAAATACAAATACAGAATTAAGAGCAACTGACCCAATGACAAGACCCCAATCAAACTGCTGCAGTGAAATATAAAGCCTGCAGTAAGTCCCAGATTCCCTGTTTTCTGTGCTGTGTATCCCCAGTGCTGGAGAGGCAGTGTTCCCCAGCCAGTAGGCTGCCATCTGCAGAAAGGCTGCCAAGGCGGGGGCGAGATCACCAAAGTGTTATTAAATCCCAAATAAAAGCAATGTTGCTTCTTTCTGCCTCTCTCCCAGTGCTCTCCTTAGAGGGCCAGAAGTCACCTCTCTGAACACCATTTCTCTTCCCAAAGTCATCAGTCAAGTATTTTGATGTTCCTTTTCTTTTTCCCTCACATACAAAGGCTTCTCTTTTTTTCCTCTTTTTCCCAAGTGAGGGCTTACTCCTTGTGACAGGAAAAGGCTGAGAAAAAGAAGGCTGAGAAACCCATTTCTAGGTGCCCTTTTCTCAGTATAAGCAGAGTTTTTAATAAACCGTATTCACAGTCTGTTTGGAGTCTGTTTTCTTCTTACAATGATAGGTGCCATTTAAAAAGAGGAACAGACCTGCTCTCCATCTAGTCAAAGCCAACGACAACATTTCTTATCCTAAATCACCCTCATCTTTTCCTTCTCTCATAGAAGTGCTTTTCCCAGGCTCCCAGCCTCTCTCAATAGCAGTGCCCCAACCCCCTCTGTTTCTTTTTTACCAGAGCTGGATACTATATTCCCTTCCCATGAGAAAATGCCACTATAATATTTGCTGGTTTTTCTTTTTTTTCCTCTTCCACCCCACTCCCGTTTTTGTTTCCTTTTGACCCCAGTGACACACTGGGAAGAGCTTTCCATCCAGCCATGCCCACTGATACTGAGCCTCTTGGCCAAGCCAACTACAGCTGATTTAAAATACAGTCCTCTGAAAGAATGGTTTGACCAGTCCCTTGCTGTGCACCTTCCTCCAGACTGGTTTGCTTCTCTGGGCCTCAGGGTCCAGATGTTCCCACCACCCTCCTCATGTCTCCTTTGGAGCAGAGATAACACTGTCCCAGAGGGGAAACCTCTGGGCCTCATCAGCAATGCTGAAAATGCATTTTGAATGCAGTCTTCATCACAAAGTATCCCGAGAGCAGTGACATACTCATTGCTTTGATCAGGCCACTCAAGAATATCAAGTATACAAACAGGACATTTGCTGAGATCAGCTATGCAAACTTAAGAGGTCGTCACTGCCTGCCTTGTAACAAAATTCCCATTCCTAATCTGCACAGGGAAACATTTACAGAATCACTGGAGGGTTTTTTTGCTTGTTTTTAGGCAGTGGGAATTTTGGTTTTGTTTCCCAGGATTCACACGCAGCCAAAGGGCTTTTCTGATACAAAACCATCACAATCTACAAAAAGATGGCCCCAAAGGGCATTCTGACTGCACAAAAGCAGAAATATTATACTAATAGTAATAATTTGAATCATGAGAACATTCAGGGTTAGACAGCTGAACAGAAAGAAATAAAGGTGAGTTTTGGAAAGACGTATAGCCCCTGCTGCTGCTGCAGAGCTGATGCTTCTTTTGGACACCAGGTTTCAGGAGAAAACCACGCCAGATACAGGTCACAGCATCACTGTAGGTGTTCATACACATGTACCTGTGCAACATCACCATTTGGCTGCAGTGAAGAGGAACCCAAATATTCGCATGCATGGCTGGACTCTGCAGAGGCGACAAGCCTGTGGGACCAGCCGGGCATGCAGTTTTCCCCACCTCCCTCTTTTTCAAAGGGTCCTTTCTTATCATCCCCCCCTCCCTACTCAACCTCCCCATTTCCACATCTTACTGGCATTCAAGGCAAATATTTCTCCCAGACTCTTTGGTCTGGCGTGTCCCCCCCGGCTTTTAGGAGGCCCCTTTATCAGGCAAGATCACGGCGAGCCGGGCAAACATTACCTCAGGGGCACCGTGAATCGGGGCTGGGGGCGTGAATAGGCCCCACACATTCTCTCCAGCCTCTTCCCTTTCCTATAGCAACCAAGTTGGGAGCAGGCAGGTCACACAGCCCCTCCGTTGTGTGGAGAGCCCTGCCGGGGCCGGGGGGAGCGGCCATTTGGTGGGAGAGGGTCACAGGGGGACGGGATTGGGAAGAGGGGGCGCGGGGGCAGCACTCAGCCCTGTGCAAATATGGCAGGGGGTGCCCCGGCCTCCTGCTCGGAGCCTGGCCCGTGGCTGTGCCCCACCTGCTGGCGCCGCCTGGCTCTCTCTTCCCTGTTAAGCAGTCATCTTTCCCGGTGTGAAAGCAGAGGTGCTCGTCTCCATCCTGGTCTCTTGTGCCCTTTAGAGAGGAAAAAGGAAAACAGCTTAACAAAAAATCCTCTGTGTCAGCTACAGATCCCAAAGGAGAGCACCAGGCAAAAGGGAGGGAAGGAGCAGGAGGAGCCTGGCAGGTCTTTCCGTAGGCAGAGGTTCCTCCAGGAGTCTTAGAGGGACCCTCTGCCAGCAGACCCAGCAAACTGTGTGCAGGGCAGGAGCCACTGCTCAGGAGGGTGTCTCCAAGGCAGCATTCCAGACCAAGGGGTTGGGCCTGCCTCTCCACACCAAGCCCCACATCTCCCTGACAGACTTCTTTGGAAAGCTCCTCAGCCTTGGCTCATACAGCAGCATCAAGGTGGGAGACATCTTCCTGTGCCACCTGGATCTTGCATGGCAGTGCCCAGGGGCTGGCATCAACTGTGCCTCTCACCAAACCTCAAAGCAATGTGGACCTCACTTCAGCAGTCTCCTCATCCCTCAGCAGCTGTGAACGCCAGCTCCCTCATGGCACCCAGAAGGTTTTCCACAGCCTGTGCATTCACTCTCCTATTCATTTCCCCACCACAGGGCTCTGTGCAGTTTCTTCCCAGGGGAATTTGCAGTGCACAGATCATGCAGTGCTTAGCTAAAGATACCGAAGGGACATCTGTCCTCTCACTTCTGACCTCCACAGGTCACCCCTCTCTTGGCACACTTCCCACTGTGAGTGTGGAGATGGGGTCTAAACACAGCTGCACAAAAGGACCAGATCTCATCCAGGCCCATGAAACTCCGTGTCTGGGTGCCCTGAGGGACACAGCAGACAAGGCACACACCCAGGCACCAGTGGCGTGACCAGAGACAGCACCGATCAACAGCCTGGGAATGTGAGGCAATATGCTTTTTCACAGGGAAAAGGGAAGAGGATGACATTTTGGCTCTGTAAACCTTTCCCTTGCAAAATATTTATGATTTGATGTGACAGGGAGAGTCATGGGCAAAACTCTACGTGCAACAGCAGCCTCCCTGTGGCTCCACACATAAGGAACAAGCACAGCTGTGCTGAGTCAAAGTGAGCATCAATCTAGCCAAGTGCTCTGTCTCCAATGCTGGCTGATAGATGCCTGAGGGAGAAGAAGAGAAGAGCAGGCCAACAGTGATATTGCCTCTGCATGCTCTTCCAGGCTGATTGTAGCTCAGGGCTTCCTGAGAAAGAGGCTGCTTTCATAACTAAGAGTCCTTGAGGGACATTTACTCCTTGTGTCTGACTAATCATCATCAGGAGACACAGATTTGTAGCATTTACTGCATCCTGATGCTTACCCAAGGGTTGCATGAAGGACTAACCCTCTTTGCTTTTGTACTGTACATGATAATGCCTTCCCCTGGCATCTTAAATAAACAAAAAAAATAACATTAAGTAGGTAATTTTTCTTCTTAGAAGCATGCTGGTGTCTGGGATGCCAGACCAGATCCTTTGATCCCAGACTTCTGGTAAGATGCTGGATACACCCACCCAAGTAATGGGATGCACAGGCACATGAGCTCAGTCCAGTGTCTTTTCCATCATGCCCAGGTGTAGCGGGGCCTATTGCCTTTCCATGCCAGAGACACAGCTCCTGGGCTTGATATTGTGCTTAGCTGTTTGGAACAGCTCCTGCCTCTGCCAGGGAGCTCTTCCAGGAACTCCTGCAGCATACAATGGCACCACAAATTCAGCAACGTTTTTCTCACTTTTATGTTGCTCTCCTATTTTATGTTCTGCAGCCCGCCCCCAGGAGCCCTTTCAGTCACTGACATGGCATACCTCTCACAGAGGATGGCCATGGATAGATGCAGTCCCTTCCTTAGGCTCAGCTTAACCCATCAGAGAGTTCCCAAGCCATCACAGAGCTCCCAAGTCTAAAAACAGAGATACTGAACAGGATTTTGTCTTCCAGGAGAGAAAGTAGGATAGATTGTAGAGGTGTAGGCATGAAAGGGACCCTGCTCAGGTATCACCAGCACTATCTGAGAGGCACTAGTCTAAGCCCCTCTGAAAACATCACAGGAAGGATCTCCCATTGTATCCTTAGATAGTTTGCCTCTTCATTAACCAGCTTGACAGTTAGAAAGTTTTTCCCTGTATCATACCTCAAATATTCCTGGACACTTATGCGTGCTCATAAGCCTCATACCAGCTGGAGCTTTTCCAGAACCTGTGGTTTTACTCCTAAGTATAGAGGGAAACTGTCAATTTGGATTCTCATATGTTTCCAAAATGAGTGTGTTGTGGTTATTTTACTAACATTTTTTTATGTCACAGTAGCAGCCATGAGGCACTATGAATTGTACAGATGGTGAGGAAAGAGTGGTCTTCCCAAAATCCTACATGATTCATGGGGAATTAGGATGCTGACAAAAGGTGGGTAGCAGGGAGCAGTAGGCCAGGAAAGTGATAGTGATGGTGACTAATATCCTGAAATCCAGGAGCCATTTAGGCTCTCCTACCCACGCCTGAGACCCTCTGACACTCTTGTGGTTTCACAGTCATATATTCCACTTTCTAAAAAAGCTTTCGCTCTCCCCCAAGGTTTGTGCAAGGCCCACCCAAACAACGGAAGAAACTCACTGACCAAACGAAAACGGATTGCACCCAAAGTGCTGACACACGCACTGCATGACCCAGCCAGGAGCCGAGCATGAGCGTTTTCCTCCGCTCTTGGGAACTTCACAGCTCAGAAAGGGGATGGAAATAACCATGCGAGAGAAGTGCATTTTTAAGTGGATAGTGCCCCTTCAACAAGTTGCTACCAGATGTTATACCAATCGTGAGACAATAGGGCATCATAATACCCTCCAACATCACCCTGACCCACTCCAGAGCTGAGCACTGCCTCAATGTAAGATTACTGCCCCATGCATCCAAGCTTGGGCCACATGGGACCATGGGGAAGAGTTCCTGCTGGTTGCCAACCCCCAGGGAGGCTGGAAATCAACACTGAGAAGGGCTAACCACCACCATGGCATAGATAGCCTCAGCATGCAGAGCCACCCACATTCCTTCTCCCTGACTCCAGGGCAGAAAACCAGGCACTGCCTGGCAACTGACTGTGTTATCTGGGTTTAGGATATTGGCCAAGTTGGTGGATTTGGTGCATTGGCCATGCTGCAGGCAGGGCTGGCTGTTCACAGTGCAGCAGGGAGAATGTGCTGCTAAAAGGGCACCAACCTCAGCCACTGAGGGCTCTTGCCACACTCTTTCCACCAAAAAACCCCACCCTTGAAGAAGGATCCTGGTGAAAAAGGCAACTCCCAGTACTGGCCAAGAGGATCTACTGGCCGGCTCTTTGTCTCTGCAAAGCTCAAAGACTCAGTAAGGGAAATTATCAGGAGTCCTGAATTGTCAGATGATGCTCCATCCTAACACAGAGGTGGTACCAATCACAACTTTGGCCCTGAGCCACACACAATCTTTGCACATCCCTGTTGTTCTCAGCTTTTGTCTCTTCACCAGGTATTCCCACAGAAGAGAAAACATGAATTTGGGATTAAAGCACTGGGCTCAGGTCTCCCTCCTCTGCATGCAGCAGGCAAACCCCTCCTTGCCTCAGTCCCCGCTCCAGGACCCAAGGCTGATAGGTCCCTGCTCCCTTTTCCTGGGGTGATGGGAAAAAAATCCCATCTGCTGAGGGCTGTGTAGGCATCAGCCCCCATGCTTCCTGATGGGGAGCAGGTTAACACGTAGCTTGTGCGTCATGTTTGCAGTTTATTTAAAATCAAAGGCAGGAGAATAGCAGGGATGCGTTGGCTAAAGGCCACTCATCCTGCCACCCCCATGTGTGCAAAGTCTCCATTTGAGGCATCCATGCCTCCCCAGGGACACATCCTCTGCTCCCGGACTGTGGGCAGAGCATCTCTTTCCAGCTGCCTCCGGCCCCCCAGCCCTGCAATTGCCTGTGAATGAAAATGAGCTATTACTGCTACTTCTTTTAAAACCCATTTCCCAGAAAAGAGAGAAAAAAAAAAAATCCATGTTAACAGGAGCCTTCGGCACGGCACCCACCTTTGTCTTCCTGCCTCATTGCCACCCACCCAAATCAGCAAGAGCAGTGGGTGGCATTTACAGAATATCTCCCTGCTGAGAAGCAAAAGCACTAGGAAGGTGGCCCAGCTACCAGAGTGGGAAATGCAGTGGTCTGAGAGCACTTGGCCTCAAATCGAAGTGGTTTATTTCTGGTAACTCAGCCACAGCAGCTTCCAGTAACACTCATAAAGCTCCTTTCCGCTCGGGAGACTGACTTCCAAGGCCATCTCAGCTAGCATTCTAGTCTGGCTTCCCTTAAAGCATGCTGGTGGTAGGCTGAACACCATGAGGGAGCTGAGGCTGACCAAGATCCCACGTGGAGGACACTAGAGATCTCCTAACAGAACCCACAAGGCACTTTTACACCATGAGTATTGATGAGCCAACCTCATATGGTCTGGCTAGCATCCATGTGTTCGGAGAAGAAGGGAGCAGGATGACTTATGAAGACTGCCAGTTCCTGTCATTCCCAAGATCTGCCTTATCCAGGTAGGAACTCCCAAAAACCTGCTCTGGACAGGTTGCTCACATCACCTCACTCCCACCAAGCCCAAGACAGGGCAGTGTTAGCTGGCACAGAAGCTGTGGCTTCTCATTACATCTGCTCTAGACCTAATGATGTCTGGCGTTTGCACTGTCCCATGGGGAAGCTGGGATGTTGCCTGAAAGACATCTCTTGGGGAAGCTGCAAGCACAAATCCACAGCACATCAAAGCCCAGCCTTGCCCAGAGCTGTTGCACATCCAGATCCAGTGACTTAATGCCATAAGAATGCCACCAGAGCTGCACCAATGTGAAGTGAAGCTGAAGAAGGCATGGTCCAGCCAGCTACCACAAACCACGCTCTTGCCATGCCAGACGCCATCACTGATTGTTATCCTGCTTCTCACCAAACAGAAACAGGATGTCTCATCTATCATGGTGCCTGCCTCCTGGCTCCAGTGGAAAACAGTAGCAGGGTCATAGAGCATCAGCTTCAGCAAAACATAACCTCTGCTCCCCACAGCACCCCTTGCTCTCTCTGGGATTTCTCCTGACTGCATGTGTCCAGATACCTACCATTGCTACAGCTGGCCACTCAGCCCTGAGAACTTGACCCTGGCCAAAGCCTCTCCAGATCCTGGCTCCAATGGCTAAACAGCACCACCTGGGGCACTTTATAAAGCAAATAGCCAATGCTCTTCTTGGTCATTAAAAATATTTCATGTGTTCTGCACTTAATTATTTGCTGGTTTCAAGGGTTGCACAATCACTCCTTTTATCTGCCTGGAGTTTGGCCTCTTTGCATTTCAGCCTGTGCTCCATTCATCTGACACTGAAAGCTGTGACACACCAGAGCTTCTCTACATCTCCCTGCAATATTTATTCCACTGCTGCACTGCCCTTATTTCCTTTTCAAGCTACCAGGTAGACCACAGTGCTCTCCTGCTTGAGGCCATGCACTAGCTACAGGAAATTGCTCCCTGTTTTGCCTCCTGTCCTGTCATTTTGGGGGCCAGAGCTCGCCATGAAGCACAGAAATGGGGAATGATGGAGCAGCAAGGAAAGACAAAACCTCTGCCCATGGAAACCACACCCAATGAGTACACGTAGCTTGGCCTCAGCAGCATCCCACTGTGTGAACAGGCACGCACACGCAAACGCAGCAGCAATGCACACACAGACCCAGCACCACCATCCAACGCCAGCACACTGGTTCCAGAGCACAGCTCAAGGGATCTGCCCCTGAACTCCCAGAGGTAGCTTCCCATTTGTCCTCTCTCCCAGGTACTACGCAACACACTTGTTCATCTTCAACCCAAAAGTAAGGGCGGGAGCATCAAGGAAGTTGTCCCAGCAGATCCCACTTCCCATTTGGGTAGGCAAGCACTGCCAGTTTCCTGGGGTCAGCCAGGGGCTGATGCTAGCACAGGGAGGAGGGATCTCATTCCCAGCTGATGTGGAAATGATGGGAATCAGCTGAGAGCCCATTTCCACTCCCTCCGCTGCTTCAGGCTGTGATCTGGCCTTTCCTTAGTGATTTTAATGACTGAGCATATCTGAATTTCCTGCCAAGTTTCAATCACAGGGATGGAGAGAGAGAGAGAGAAATATATGCAATAAAGGGGAAGGGCAAGCGAGGCAAAGGGAGGGAGAGATATGTTATCTTCAGCACGTCAGCTTGGGAGAGAAGGTCCTGAGGAAATGAAGGCAAGCAAAGCAATATATGCTAGCAATGGATGGCCTTCCCTCAGGCCAGCCAAAGACTAAAAGTGGGCAGGGAGGTGAGGTGCTGCAGTAAGGGAAACACACAGCCAAAGAGCAAAGGACCCCAGTAGGGAAGGAAGAGGAAGAGAAGGAAAAGGTGAATAAGGATGTAAGCATCTCCATCCTCCATACAGAACCTTAGTAATCAGGAGTATGTAGGAGCCTTCAGGCTCTAGACAAGCGAATTAGTGAGGATTAACAGCCAGTAGAGAACAGCTGGCCAGAGCAGCTTGGATGCAGTGCAGGCCTGCAAAGAGCTTGCTGATCACTAAAGTTCGTAAACACAAGAGCCCTGTGGTGCCTCCAAGTACCACTGGCTCTCTCTCTGGGAAGTCCAGCCACTACAGCACTCTACCCTAATACATGATGTTTTCCAGCAAAGGTATGTTCCCTTCCTGTCTGTGCCTCTGCCTCACCACTCTGCGAAGGAAAATGCCAGCAGGGATGTGGCCATGCTCTGTGTGCCCCAACAGGGCAACGAGGCCAGGGACATGCCTGGCCTTTTGGCTCATTGTCTGTTGCTCACCCTAAACCAGGATTTCCCCTCTGTCTGCCAATGGCTATGGGTGAGGCTGGTTAAGGCTTCTCAGTAAGGAACTCAAAGTTTCTTCTGCTCATGCCTCTCCACTTCTCTGATCCACTCATGCCACTGCTTGCACCCCACTCAGTTTGGACTCTGGACAAATGAGCCTTGAACTTGTCCTGTCCTCCTTCAGTGACCAAATTGTCCCAGGATATGCTGGAAGTGCTCTCCCAGGTCAGTTTTGTTTGTCACTGTGGTGTTTGCCAAGCCAGGACTCACGTGCAACCCAGCCTGGGCTTCTACAATCCACCTGCCTTCCCTGTGGGGCCCCACACCTCTGGCCTTCTGCAGCCCCAGCAGCTAAAGGAGAGCAGGAAAAGCTTTTTCTTGGCTTTGGAGAGGGGGAAAAAACAGAGAAGATGGTAAAAAGAGAAGAGCTGACGGTACCTGCAGTGTCTTCTCTCTATGCAGACTTGGTTCCTTCCTTGATTGCAAATAGCAACAAGCACTGTGCATTGGTATTACTGCCGATGTTTTAATTATTGTTACTAATAACACAACTGATATTAATACACAGTGCTTTCTGAGGAGTGGAGAAAAGCCTTACAGCAGATGCAGAGGAGAATGAAGTCCAGGAGATGAACCTGGGTGGATATCCCACACCTGCACTCCCCGCACCACACTCTGCCCCTACACCGTTGCTCTCCCTCACCCCATGGCTCATGTGGTATTTCCCAAAGAGCACTGTGGCATCAGGACAGAGTCAGTGTCCCGGGCTTCCTCTCAGCCTGCTGGGAGTCACCATGCTTAGTCTTACTTTGCAGCAGTGCTGAGCTGGCTTGGAAACCACTGTGAGTAGCCAAGGAGAGGAAATTAATTCTGAGGCCACTTTACCATGAAGCCTCAGAAGCTAATCAGAGAACTTTATTAAAAAATAATAACGATGATAAAAAGAGAAAAAAGTAAGCCGCCTTGGAAGCCATTCAACTTTGAGCTGCTGGGAGCACGGGAGGCCTTTCCAAATGCAAACACAAGTGAGCCTCCTCAGGGCCAAGCGGCGCTCAGGGCAGCAGGTTGCAGTTATCAGTCCTGCCGAGGTCCAGCGCCAGATCATTTCTGATCAAAACCAGCCCCTGCTGGGAATGAAACACATCCCCTCGACATTTTTTGCCAGGATCAGTTCCCGCCTGGACAGCAATGAATGAAAGCATTTCACAGAAGCTGGTGGTGCTTCTTCCCAGAAGTTTTCCTCTCTGAAGCCAGGGAATCCCCAGTGGCATGCCTGAGGCTTACCCAAGTCCTGCTCTGTGGGCAGCCAGAGCTCTTCCAGCACCTGGTGATGTGGCAAGACCAAGATCATCTCAAAAGTCTTTTATTTTTTAATGTTTTTTTTAACAAGTGTTTATAAACAAAGCATTGCTCAGAGGCTCAGGGTGCACACCTGGAGTGCACTCTCCTTGATATCACAGAAATCAGATGGGGCAGGGTCGGCTATCCTCAAAGGTACTTGCACCTTGTAACTATATTTCCTAAACTCCCTCCCTGGTACTCCCTTCACCACCACTGCCAAGAAGGGTGAGAAGATGGGAAAGTACCACCGATTTCTTTCTAGTCCATTCTCCAGCTGGGAGCCAAAGCGTGACTGAAACCAATGCAAACAGGGAGCAGCCAGCCCCTTCCTGGGGATAAGGTTCCATGGACTCATAAATGCTGTCTCAAGTCCAGCCTTTTCATCTGTGTCATGCCTCTCCTCCCCACAGCTGTCCTGCTTCAGTGCTGGATATCATGGCTCTCCTGCACTACTTACTAGTCTTCACCTCTCTCTGACTTCAGCTGCTCTCTAGCAGTTCCCTATTGTCTTTCTGGCATCTTTCTGCTCAGGTGAGCTTGTCCAACTTGAGGGAAGGGCTCCACTCTGGCAGGTTCCCCCCAGGTCACAGCAGAAGGAATGCTCCAACATATCCCTCACATCTCTTCATACCACAGTGCTTCATCCTTCAGATGCTGAGTTTGCATGTCTCATAGGATATGTGTTGTTTCAGCAAAGCATGATGTGATGCTCTATTTTCCATGACACCTGGAGTACATCACCCTGCCAGTGAAATCCTCCAGGTAGAAAAAGTCAATTCAGTGTGTGCCAGTATAGGGACAGTACCTCTAGCACCAGGCCCTTGGGATGATCCTGTCCTCAGGTGGATTCACCCTGCTTGTTCCCTCACTAGCAGCTCATGGACAAAATGGCCATTTCATGCAGGTGAAGCCCCTGTGGCAGAAGATCATCTCTAGGCAGGATGATATACTGCTCCAGGAATAAAGGAGGCCCAGGTAAGAGGCAGAAGCTGAGGAAGGAACTGAGGGACAGAGGAAGAAAAGCCAGAGCAGGGAGCAGAGCCACCAGAGAAAGGAACACTTCCCTGGACTGTAGGAGGCTGGGCCTTCATGGCTCAGTCCGATGCATGTCAGAGTATGGCTGCAGCTGGACCATCATCTTTGTACTGGATTTGACTGGGACATACCAGATGAGGTGATGCTGTGGTCAGTGGAGCTGGAAACCTCTCCAGTTAGTACATGTTGCCCTGCACATTGACCCTCCGCATCCAGCAGAGAGCTCACCAGCGGCAGGGCTAGACTGGGTCCCAGGAGCTAAAGGCACCTTCCAAAGAGGTGCTCCTGTGCCTGGCCGGATTGGGTTCATCAGCCTGAGTCACTCCTGAGACAAACAGCCACCAGCCCACCTCCCTGCAAACACAGCCAGTACTGGGGCAGAGTGCAGTGGCTCGCCACTTCAGGTACCTCACACACAAACCTGGCTGCAAGAGGAAGAAAGAGGCAGGGAAACCTTCAGCTTAAGGAAATCACAAATCACGTCCCTGCATCTCCTGTGCCACCTACCTCTGGACGGGATCAATAGGAAACCAAACATCCTGTACACACAGCATATGGTACGGCAGGGACATGAGCTTATTGCCCACTTCCTCTTGAGTATGTCTCCATCTGCCCTCAGTCCTGCTCCCAGCACATAACAAGAGGTGCAAACAAACTGCCAGCTCATGCTGACCTCTTTGTTCCTGGGCAGCTTCCAGGGAGCAGCTCCCCTCCCATTTCCATCCTTGGGGCACAGGGGAAGCAGGAGAAAGTGCTGCTCCTCTGCCCCGGTGAGAAAGGAAACCTGCAGCCCACACTGCTGCAAACCAAGGTGCTTGCCAAGGAGTTTTCTCCCCTCCAGGCAGGGCCCACCAGCCTCAGCCCCCAGCACCTTGGCTCATCCTTCTCCCCCCAGCCCAGGGTCCTGGAGAAACTCATGGAGTTACACGATAAGGAGAGAGCACAGGCACTTAGGGCAAGGGAGTTTACAGGCACTCAAAGCCAGAGACAAATCCCTCAGCTAAGGGAAACAGGCACCAGGGTCCCTTCAGCATGTCTTGACCACTACCTGTGAGGCTTTCCCCTGCACTCTCTGTTTTCCTTTGGGCCAACTCCAGCATGAGTCTCTTGCTACTTCTGTTATTTCCATCGTGTGGTCCATTACACAGCTGGATGTCTTGGATGTAAAAAGCAGCTCTCATGGCTAAATTGACTGTACTGCCTAATGCTTCATCACGGCTGGGAGTTTTCATCTTGAGGGAGAAGTGACAGAGGTCACTTCACTGCCTCTGTTAGGTTAAATGTGAATCTTTCTGGGACTCTCTTTGAAAATCAGTCATCTGGGAGCTGTGAAGTGCCCCCAGGGAGGCATAGGCAAGACAGAGGAGGGCTGAGAAGGGAGCAGAAAGCTCATCCACAGATCTGGAGTGCATCTCAAGCACTGATATTGAATAAACCCCATGAGCAAGTTCTCCCTTCTCCCAGAGACACCCTCAAGAGGGAAAACACATGCATAAGTAAGTCCTGGAGGAGATGCTGCACCAAAAGCCACAAGCTACTTCTTTGCCTGCAGCCTGCCTGCAGCCAGAGGATACATTTACATCTTCACTGAAAGCCCACCAGGATTTTCCTTTCCTCTGCAGCCCACTCTGCCTGGCGGAAGGGGCCGAGGCAGGGAGGCTGAAGTGGCTGCCACAGCCCCTCAGGCTCTTTGTGCTCCTCCACCCTGGTCCCAGGCTTCAGGAGATCATTATCCGTCACAGGTGACCCCCGGATTATCTCTCACCACCCTTCAGGCTCCTGATATCGCGCATTCATTACAAGCCTCCTCCCTTCTCAGGGGCAACCTGGCTTTCTGGACCCCCCTGCAAGTTTGTCAGGGATGTCGGGACACAGAAGGGGTAGTGGAAGACATAACCAATAGCCCATGACGTGCTAATCCTGGGATTAGCCAGAGTTCAGAGGTTAATTGCAAAGGTGTGGAGAGGAAGAGGGGAGAACAGAGACCATAGGTAGATCCAAAATGACTCCTCTTCCTAAGCAGCAAGCCTGGCCTCAGGTGGGCTGCAGTTTCTGAAAGACTCTGTGAAGGAGGAAATACTCTGGGAAGATGGGATCTCCCACCTGCAGTCACAAGGGCTGGTCCCCCCCCAGTTCCTGACCCATCTCCAAGCCACTGAGCATCTCCTAAGCCCCAGGTCATCAAACTAGCACTGTCTCTCACACAGGGGAGTGAGGAAACTAAACCCACTGGAGACTGTGCACAGCTCTAATATAATCCGGGCTGTGCAGGAACATAAAATGGGAACGTGCAGGGCAGATATCTCAGGAGGAGGTGGCAGGATTTACAAATCTTCCCACCCAGACTGATTTCTCAGACATCTCTGTGGCAGACAGAGGCATCCTGCAGGGAGATCTGAATGGGCTTGCAAGCGGGAAGCAGCATAAACGCTTCAACCTCAATTCATTATCAGAAAATATTGCTGATTTGCTCCAGCACAACCCTACTAAGTGCGGTTTTTTTGGCTTCCAGGCCATAAAGTGGCTATCTCTGCAGGATACAGCTCTTGGATTAAGTAGCTTTACCCACCTGTGGAGAGCTGCCTGGGTGCCCAAGCGTGGCAGAGGCAGCCATTGAGCCCTGCTGATTGCAGGGGGAAGAGAGGGAGAGCAGAGGGCCCCTCCCCAGGGTCTCCAGACAGCAGCTCCTGGGGAGTCAGTGCTGCTGGCCCACCAACAGGTTCCTGGCATGCCCCTCGCCTGCCCCATTGCTGCCGCATCCCCAGGGCTTTCCTCTGGGATGTCATTAGTCAGAAACTGCAGCATATGACCACACATCTGGAAGGAATTAGATGACAAGAGCCTCTGCCAGCTGCCTTCATTTAGGTTTGTTCATACTTGGAAGCGCTCTGCAGCGTGATCTGTAAAATAAAAAGTTGTGCTGATTGACACGAGCCAAGGGTTTCCTCTGAGGCGCTCCCTGCCCCCATCGCCTCTGCCCAGGACAACATTAGTACTTGTTACATCCCGGAGGCTGGCTGCGTACTACGGAGGAGGTTGTGTAAGAATAATGATGGCACAGCTGTTAACCATTGCCTTTCTCCATGTCAGAGCATGGCCAATTCCAGCATGGACAGGGAGCCCATGGGAATGTCAACCCTAGCCGATGTTTGGACACCACCAAGCATCACCACCTAAGGGGTATCCTATGGGTCTTCGGTACAGCCCTGCTGGGAAGCCAGGGCCTCTCTGTCAGGACTTCACCCAATGCTGAGTGCTGCAGTATGGGCATCCCATGGGCTATGGGACAGCTGGTTCCTTCCCCATCCCTATTTCTGTATATTGGGCTTCTCCAGCCTCCTTTCCAAACCCCAGTGACCCCTGAGCTCATGTGTTTTGTTCTGCTGCGAGAGGGAGGAGAGCCCCCTGCTGCAGTAGTCTGGGGGACTGGCCTCCTGCCAGCACTTCCCACAGACCTCCACATACCAAACTGGGGCAGCTGAGCAGGTTGTGCTGCCTCTGCTGTGAGGAAGGAGATGGGGAGAAGGACACCAGTGTTGTGGGACACATGGGGCACTGGGTAACATAGCAGCCACCATCCTGGCAGCGGTGTATCAGTGGGGTTGGGCACATTGCCCCGACCACAGTGCAGGCATTTCTCACCTGTGAGATCAGTCTAAATATCCCAGATACCTGCAACACCACTGAGCTCAGGAAGGGCTGCAGAGCTCACTGGAGAAGCAGATGAGAAGCTTGGGAATCTCTCTTTTTCATTCCACACACCAATTTCCCATCTTAAGCTGTTTTTGCAGGCTTGCCTCTGAGAGATTAACAAGGTCTGAGGTCAACCAAAGGAGGCTATCAGGAGAGTAGTGTCTAAGCTTCACTGACTCTTCATGGATTTGTCAACAGACTTTGGATCAGCTGTTCCCAATCTAATAATCCAAGTCCCACACACGAAGCCAGGGGCTGCTGGGAAAACTGCTGATCTTTTTTAGGATCTCCCAGGGTTGGATCTTTCCTTCAAAAAATGAAGCAGAACAGGAGTGGCCAATCCCTGACATTGACTCCTTCCCAAGAAACAGGATGCTGCTGTGGGGAGGTGTGATGCTGCCAGAGTATGTACTCCTGCAAGAGTGCCATGCATTCACACAGCCAGGTACAGCTTCCCTCAGCTTCTGTAGGACATGTGTGAGCTGCCCAAAAGCAGCACAAGGGGCTCACAACAGAGCCAGGGTGATTGTCTCGGCTGTGTGACACATGATCTCCCAACGAGGCTGCCATTGCTGGGCCCCAGCCAAGGGATTGAGTTCCTAAGGACATGGCTTCAATTAATGTATTTTCTTCCCCATTTTGTTTAAAATTGGGGTTGAGCTGCTTCTAAACAGATGTGTTGGGGTAGCCAAAATATTTGTGCTTTTGCCAGCTGCTTGTTTGGCATCCATGCCTGGCGGATGCTAAAATATTCTTTCCTCCCACGGGCAGTGAGTGAGAAGCAGCTCAGGGGATGTGGTGGGCACCCTCCACTCAAATGCCCAAAGAATCACATTCAGACAGGTCCCTGCTGCCACAATGTCTTATCTGGAAGCCCAGCATCTCCCACGTCAGCTACATGCAATGGAAGCACAGGAAATATGAAAGCAGTTTCTCCCCTGGGAAAACAGGGAAAGAGTGCCCAGATCTGGAAGGAGTGGGCACGAGGCCGGGGAAGGAGCATCCTTGTGGGGGAACAGCAAGCAAAGCCATCCTGCACTCATTCTGCTCATCCCACAGCCCACACCTAGAGCAACCAGGCAAGCAAACCCCTATCAAAGGGGTTCCATTGACCCCTGTCAGGGTGTCATAGCCCCACACAGCCCCAGTAACCCACAGCTTTTTTATGCCCCCACTCAGCCAGGTAAGAGTGTCAGGACTTGTCCATTCTGTGGAGGGAGATGGCTTTGGAGATACTCTGAACTGGAGGAAAATGTAAGGATGCACTTGAGAAAAAGATACCACACCAGGGGGTGCAGCAAAGCCAATGCCTTCTGTCCCTGTGCTTACTGCAGGGTCAGAACCCACAAAACACAGCCAAAGTCCTCAGGGACTTCCACCCACTCAGCGACTGGCTTTTCCAGGAATGTGCCTTTGGAGACGATTTCCAGCTGCCTGCAAGGAGGCTTCTCCGCACGCAAACCCTTGTGCCGGGCGCTGGGAAATCCCCCTGCTCTCAGCCAGGACCCGAGCGCTGTGATTCAGAGGCAGGTGGCCGGAGGGACAGTTTCCGTGCGAGCGCCGATGGAGGCGTGCGGGCGCACGGCTGAGTCTGCTGCGTGCCTTGGGAAGCAGCGTGCAGACACCCTGTGACCCAGAGCAGCTTCGCCAGCCCGGCGTCTGCCTCGGGCTGGGGAACGCGCCAGCATCACGGACGCGGGGGAAACCTCTGCCTGTCTCGTCCTTCGCTTAGGAGGCGTAAGGAATAGCATCGTGCAGTTCCCTCCTCCTTCCTCCCCGTGCAGACACAGACCTATTCATGCTGGCAGAAAACCGCAGTCAGTTTCGGCGTTGGAAATGGGGCTGTCTCCACAAACTTCAGCCTCCTAGCACGCTTGGCCACGTGCGGGGTTAAACACAGCCCCCTGCCCTCACAAGTGGTCTCACCAAAGCTCCCAGAGCCTGACACGCCACCTTGACTCTGCAACAACCTAATAAACAGTGGAGAGAGCATTAAACCAACTGCTCTGGCCCAGCAGCCTGATCCACCCCTACCCAGTCACACACCTGGACACTCATCCATGATGCAGACAACCAACCTAGAAACAGTCCTAGCATGTCCTCTGGCTCTGAGCCTGAGGCACCACGGTGGGAGGAAGACATTTCAACATTGCAAGCTCCTGTTCCCTTTTGCTAAGGGATAACCCACGGTGCTATTGGTTCACCCTGTCGCTGTTGAGCGCTAGCCGAGTGCAAGAACCAGACTGGATCGGGTGAGGCGGAATTCTGATTTTATTATTTAATTCTAAAACTTATATAGACTTTTAAAAGTTTCTCCGGATTGGGTCAATTCAAAACCTCCCCCTAGGCCCATAGGCCAGGTAGAACTGTCCATCTTTCCAGAGACAGTTTCAATAACATCCAAACCTTATCTTTATTTATAGAACACAGGGAGAAGAAGAGAAAAATTCCCATGGGAAAGAATCTGTGCTACCACATCACCCCTATGCCAGGCTAAGCCACCTCTGCCTCCTGCCACCTTTTTTTACCCCTCCCACATTTCCCAGGTTCCTCTTGTTTCACTTACCATTGTCTGAGTCCAGATGCTCAGGACAGACCTGGATATCAAAGGACAAAGCACACCAGTCAGGTCAGTCCCTGGATACCCATAAGCAGCTATTTGAGTCTCACTCAGAGGCTTATTCTTGCTGGTGGCTTATACAGCCACCAAACCCTCAAACCTGTGGCTGCAGCCCCACAAGATGAGGTGTCATGATCTTGAGGAAGAGAGATATTTTACACTAGTCACTTGACAAATTGTTTGAGACTACAGTAAAATTCACCCTTGAGCCATCAGCCCAGTGCTCAGCACCTCAGCAGAGAGTCAAGCCATAGAAAGCCCTTACCCAAAACTGCAGGGTCAGGAGCTGACCCAGGAGCATGTCTCTTGCTATGCTCTCATGTGGGGTTTTTGAGTTTGATGCCAACTCTTTGGACCCAGGTGCTTCTAAGCTTCCTCTGATCTCTGTGTCAGCATCAGTGTCTTTCCTGTACTACTTTTTCTTCCATCATTTCCCTGAAACAGGACCCAGTCTTGTCCTCCAGCAGCAGACCTGAGCAGAGGAGATACCACAGAGCTTCATCACAGAGACAAGCAAGTTATTCTCAACAGCAGTTTAGATGCCAAACCAACCGTGTGGGTCTGGCTTGAAGTGCTTTCCAGATGGAGGTCTGCCCTGGGCCTGATACTGAGGTGCTCACCCACACTGGAGTCTAATGCAGCTCACACAGACTCAGCATCCCATCCCTGAAAATGTCCATGGCCAGGTTGGATGGAGCTCTGAGCAAGCTGTCCCTGCCCATGGCAAGGGGGTTGGAACTGGATGATCTTTAAGGTTCCTTCCAACCCAAATCATTCTGTGAATCTGTAATTCTATTATTCCATGACCTGCTTTTGGTAGTGGATGGATCCAAACAATAAGAGATGGCAATCAGTGGAAAGGAGGAAGTAGTGGCTGGTAGGATATGATAGTTGAAGGCAAACAGTTGGCACATATGGTCAAGCTCATCAGAGATGCAGAGCCAGAGGGTTAGAATGGTCCATCTCAGGGGGACACAGAGCAGCACCAAACTCCTCACTGCTCATGGCAGCTCAGGGCCCCCAAGGGTTTGTCAGAATGTCCACCTAGCTCCCTTCCCTTTCTTTTCACTGAAGTATTGCCTTGTCTTCTCTGCCTGGGAAGGCCAAGGGGAGAGAACAGTGGTGCAGCAACCTCAGCCACAGCACTATAACCCAGCAACACCCTGCAGCCTCCTAACTACTCCATAATAATGCCACGGGCCACAGAACAGGTTTCCACCAGCTGATCATGGCTGAGATCCATCCCTTCACCAGGCAGAGGCTCTGCCTCTCCAGTCCTCCAAGTCCAACACAGCAGGAGACCAGACCATCTTCTCCTTGCTGTCCAACTCTTAAGCCGTTAAGTATGCAAGTGCAGAGGGGTGACATGTAAAGGCTTAAAGAACACTCCTGCTGATCCCACATCTGGGTCAGCACTGGCTCCTTCCACAGATGGGCCTTTGAAGAAAAGACCACAGAACCCAGGAATATTCAGTTTCTCGCCTGCACTTTAGATCACTGTGGGCTCTCTCCTGATCCCACCAGCAAAGATGTGGGCATGTTGTGAGTGTGCCCCACAGCAGCACATCTGTGACCCAGCTGCACACAGCTGGCAGCACTGGCAGCATCCAGAGCCTCCTGAGGGGGGAGGAATCACCAGCCCGTGTGTGCTATATGGGCTATTCCTCCAACTCTAAGCAAGGAGCTGGTGCCCCCTCTCAGCCTTTGAGACAGGAGTTGGCTGGTCCTGTCTCAAAGGAGAATCCCACTCAGCAGGAATTTGTGTCTGGATGCCACTACATAGGTGTATCCAGTAAGGACGGAGGATGGTGGAGAGGCATTGCTTTTTCCCTGACCACCAACTCACTCACTAGCTCATCACAGTGCCCCAGATAGGTCAATCTCCAGAGAGTGCTTCTCCCCAAACACCCACCAGGATGAATTCCTTCCCTCTTAGCAGAAATGTCTCATGATAAAACAGAACTTCCCTTGTTTCCTCAATACCTGTGATTTAGGGCTTTGATTGCCCAATGCTTGTGTGATGGGCTTGAAGGGAAGGGGAGGGAGGTCAAGCCGGTGTCCTCAGAACTTGATGAGCATCATCCCAAAAGAGCTTCAAGCATGTCTTGAAGGTCTGCCCTGAGTCATTCCCTGTTGAACTCAACACAGCCATACAGTAAACATCCCACTCTTCAAGCCAGCAACGTCAGATGCTGACTGTCCCTACTGGCTGCTCACACACACTACTCACGTATTACTAGAGAGCACTCACCGATCTGTCGCAGCATCAGAGTGGGACTGTATTTTTCCAGTCTGTCGTGACTCACTGGTGAGCAACTGGGGACGTGCGGATTGTGTCTGGTGATGATGTGACATGCATACACACATCTGGGGGAGTAATTAGATCCGTGGCCAAACTCTAACCTCAGCCTTCCTCTGCGGTCCCACACTCAACCTGGAAGCCGGAGATCGAGGGCATAGTCTGGCCTTGCTGACCCCAGTTTGGAGAGACCTCCAGTTTGATGATATTTCTGGGACAAAAGATACTCCGATGATCATTCTAGCCCTTACCAACCAGTGCCTTACAGGCAGGGTGAATGTTGGGGAGACGATGAGAGGCAGAAGGATACTGAGGAGGCTCAGCTCCCAAGGCCCAGCACCACACACCATTCACAGCCCTGACTGCCCCATCATTCTCCCCAGATCCTCAGCTCAGTGGCATGTCAGGCAGGGCATCTTCCAGCAGGTGCAGCCAGCAGGAAGCACAGGCATGCTCAGCTGCAGGAAATGAGGCCTCATTCCTCAGGAGTCCCATGCTGGACAGGCAGAGATGAAATCCTCCAAAATTTGCTCATAAAAAACCTTTTCTCTTTCCTTTGCCTTTCTATATCCTTCATCTCTCTCTCCCCACCTCTGACAGCCCTCCTGTACTCCCAAGGAGGAGGCAATGATAACAGCAGAGCTGGATAATATCACCTCTCTAATGCTCAGAAAGCCTTTGGTATGTTTGCTAAGTGCTGTCTCAGGGTAACTGCAGTCCATGCTCAGGCAGGCTGACACACGGGGGAGGGTTTCTGCTGCCCGGAGCTCCAGTGGGGAGGATTGGGATTCTCCAGACTGGGCAAGGTGTGAGCAAACTGGGCCCCTGCAGATAAATTCCAGGGGTGAGATGGGGTGCAGCTGTTAAGGAGGGGAGCTGTTAGGGAGGGGGTGGCTGCCCAGCTTGGCAGGGGAATCCTTCTAGATGAAGAATGGCTGTAGTTTAAAAAATGCAAAGTTTTCCCGTATTTCCCTACCAGTGCATCGTCTACTCCACCTCAGTTAACGTCAGACCTTGGGGAGCACACAAGGCACAGGACCAACTCAGGCAGCAGCAGGGCAAACCCACACACCCTCTAGCAGCATCACCATCACCCACCAGTTCACACCAGTGAATACTCCTCCCTGGGGGCCAAAACACCACTGGTTTTTTGTGGGGAGGGCTGCTGCAGGGCCATGGGATAGATGCTGCCTCCTCCCCAGTTTTGCCAACAGTAAGGTCAGACAAACCCAAATCTGTAAACAGCCCACATCCTTGCTGAAAAATCCTTTCATCAGGATAACAAATTTTTCCTAACAGGATATATTAAGGATATCTGTGCTCCTATGTTGTGCATCAAAGCTAAAAACCAGGCAAAATCAGGCTGGGCTGGCAAAACTTGCCCTAGTTCTTATGGTCTGGCACAGCTAGGGACTTTTGGTTTGGGGGTTTCACATTATTGTCTTTCAGCAGCTCTTTAACACACAAAACATGAAAGTGGAAAGCTGCCCAACCTCTGCTCTCCACAGAGGAAGCAGGAGTGAGTGTTTGCAGGCTCCTTTTAGAGAAGTGAAGCCCACCCCAGCCCAGCCCTCCCCTTCACTCCTCGCCAGCAGAAGGGCTCGCCGGCCCCAGCTGTCTCTCCACCCCAGCTACCTTGCCAGATGTTGGTCATTAACAGGGACCAGTGTGAGGCAGGGCTGGCCTCTGGGAGCAGCCTCCCTGTGCTGTTAGTGGTAGTGTGTGTGAGCAAGAGCGTGTGTGCAAGCCAGCACACGGTGTGTGCAAGCGCATCTCCAAGGGC
Source organism: Aleadryas rufinucha (assembly GCA_013397815.1). NCBI lineage: Eukaryota > Metazoa > Chordata > Aves > Passeriformes > Aleadryas > Aleadryas rufinucha. The sequence goes on along the minus strand of VZTH01013625.1, from coordinate 88,546 downwards.
TGCAGGAACCGCTCCTTTGGTCTGCTGCCAGAGGTGAAACATCTTTCTTGCACATGCATGCTCTTGGCTTTTTGCTCACCCTTGCCCCCTCGCTGTTTTGTAAAGCCCCAGACTCATCTGACTCAACAGCTGAACTATCCGGAGGCCCGGAGCTGGAAGTGTCCCTCCTCCTTGGCTGTGTTCGCATCCAGCATCCGGTGCTTTCCCAGTGCATGGAGGTGCCACCTTCTGATGTCATTTCTGCCGTCCCCATTTGGCTCACTTGTTCTTGTCAGCCCACCTCAGACACACACATGAAAAGCCCAGCCTTGTGATTCATCTGCCATGGGTCCTGAGGAAAATCAATCTTCAGCTTTTGTTTTCTGAGGATGGAGTGGGAACTGTTTACTCAGTGAGATGATTAAGACATTTTTTTCTCCTTTACACCAGTAACGGAAAACCATTTTAAAGGAAAAGGAGTGGGATTGGATCTGGCATCAGACAAAAGTTGAATGAACCCAGACAAGAATCAAAGGCAAACAAAGTTTTTGGGTGGCTTGTCCATAACACTGATCGGTCGCAACCCAAGTTCTCTGCCACCACAATCAGAAAAAGACTCTCCATTAAGGGTAAAGCTACAGCCTATGAATCCTGGCTCCTCATCCCCTCTCCTGCCCACCTAACCTCAACCCCTCCCATTGCTAGGACATGATTTCAGCAGTCCTGCCTTTCACGGGCCTGCTTCATGTATTAGGTCAGTTCATCTTCTAATGCTGGAAGGGAGGCTCTGCAGTCCTACTATGGTTGTTTGGCATCGTTATTTGCAAGAGCTTTTGTTCCACCCACTGAACCCAGCAGGGGCTGTGGAGGCACAAAGGGATAAAGCAAAAAGTGGGACTAACTTCATCCATACACATGGCCCCTTCAAATCATGGACACAGCGTCCTCAGCTCATGCCCAGCTCGATGTCAGGAGGATCTGAGGTCGAGTATATCCATCCTAGGATGGAGGAAGAGTGTTTGACCCAAACTGAATGTACAGTAAAATTGTCTCTAATATAAAGGTATTATCTCCTCAAATCTTTGTCTGATCTTAAAGTCTCCTCCATGTGGCATTTACACATTGCAGCAGATGCAGCCACAGTGCACCAGACACTGTGTGGCTGCTTAGGAAGATGAGCATGCACTTGTTGCCCTTCTTGCTGCAGGACCCATGGCAATCACTGCTGTTCAGTCATGAGGAGCAGCACCTGGGAGATGGCTGCTGGTGCCCAGCGGCTGATAGATTTAGCATTTCCAAAACTTTCTTGGCCACAGTGGGTCAGTGGTCCTAGGGGTGGCCTCAGCTCCCACATGGGCCTCTTCATACAGCAAAAAAATAAGCAGAGATTGCAAAGCCACCAACAATGTATTTACAAAAACCTGTGTTGCTAAGCAGACATGTAACTGGGATTGACACCAGTTGATGTCTCCCTTATTCCCCCTTGGCTCTGTTCCCAGATACAATGAGCTGTATTCAAGGAGCTGAGGGGTCCTGCTGCCAGATCTGCATCCAACAGAACATGCACAGGGGCAACCCATGGTTGTGTAACCCTCAGGACTGGAAATGTCATCACTGACTTCACTGGGTGCATTTCACTGCTCTCCAGAACCCCACAGAGCGACTCACTGACATCACTCCTATGGCTGGCCTTGGCAGAGGCAATGGGGATGAAGCCCAGAACAGCCAGCAAGCTGGGGATGGTCGGCACAGTTTCCACATGTTGGTTCTTTCTTGGGAGTCTATCTTTGCTGCTCAAAAGCCTCAAGTGCCCTCTTTAGCTCACCAGTGCAATAACCGTGACTGCTGCTACGTATGCAATTTCAACACACTTACAGCAAGACACCCTGGCTAAAGGAGCAACCACCTGGAAATCCTTCAGCTGATTCTGCTATAGGCAAAGGGAAATGAAATGAGTCATCCATGCACAGCCCATCCTTTCTGTTGAGTTGGCTGTAATGTAAGATTTTCACCACTGCGGGAATACTACCAACAACTCACAGAAGGATTTTGGATGTACACACATCTGTGCTTCCCCAAAGGTACCTGGACAGCGGGCAAGTGGGATGGGCAGAGAAGAAAGGGAAAGGAGGAGAAAGAGAAAGAGAGAGGAGGAGAGACTGCTGGAGAAGCACAATAGCAGAGCACTGCTCAAAAAGTAAACAGCAGAAAAAGAATAATGGTTGCCATTATAAATTAACTATCACATCCCACACTGGTCCACAGAATCCATTAAGCAGGCCAGAGGCCACAAGAAGCTTTCTCCCAGTAATGCTGCTTTCCAAAAGGAAGTTAAAATGAACACAGATTTGACTTTATCTGGAGCAAAATGCACACACCAAACAATGGTGTTGTCCACAAATAGCCAATGAGAGTGGCTCTGCATCTCAACTCTTCAAAACCAGAGAAAAATGAAAGCTATAAGTAACACAATAAAGAGGATAAACATAACTTGTCCTAATGAGCATGATAACAAGCTCCTCAAATAGACTAACAAATTGATATACATATACGTTATCACAGAGCAAAATATGCTTGAAATGAGGAGAGATTTAATGACATTTTGGGAAGTGAGATGGTGAAGACTTACACACACTATGTCAGGATAGTATGAACAGGGCTTTACTTTCTTGTGAAAAATACCACTGAACTGCTTATTGATTAAGAGGAAGATTACAGGTCTGTTATCTCAGCCAAAAGATTGCACTTCCTACACCCTGGTTTCTCTTAGTACTAGGATGTGCCATTGGGTTCAGCAAGGGAAAGTGCCAAATCTTGAATCATCAGGACTTCCTGTTCACTCCGCAGTGACTCAGAGGACATACTTCTAAATTCTATCCACTCCTTGTCTCCTTTTTCACCATGCTGTTCATATTAGATAAGGGTAGTCAAGCAGAAAATATTACACAGCCTGATTTCTGTTACCTGGTGTGTCAAACTAAAGACCCATTTTGTTGGGTTTTTTTATCTCACTTGCATGTACTAGTAGGCAAAAGGCTTACTGGCAACTTTGCAGTGCATTTTTTCCCTGTGAAATTCATCTGCTGCTAGATAATTTCTGGTATAGATTCTTTTCTGGGTGGAAGACTGACATGTCTGGACTGGATCTTACCTGATATTTCTCAGCAAGTTTTCTTGCTGGTATTTTTAATTGAAAAAAAAATATCAATTTACTGGAAATGAACAGCTTTGTGGAAATTTATCAGGGCCAACAGATCACATGAGTCAAGGTTAGATACGCAAGAAGGATGCAGGAGACCCAGATTCATGGTCTGCATCAAATGGACCAGAGAGACTGATTCATTACACTGCTGTATTTCCTCTGCCAGGATGAGGCCTGCACTCAAATCCCTCACCTACTGAATAGTAAATCCCTTACACAACATGAAACAGCTCCTTGGGAAGAGGGAGACCACTTCCACACAGAAACTTGCAGGATGGGAAAAATGCCTGGGACACTGAAGACTGAGATCTCAGTCCCTGCTTCAATCTAAGCAAATATTTAAGCAGCTCTCACACAGCATCTTCAGAATACTTTGTGCCACATTGCCCACAGTGCTCTGGGTGGCCACTGCAGTGACCCGTGCCTGGTAGGTCTGACCTGAAACCCTGCTCATGTATCCTTTCACTCAGGGGATTAGTGAGGACAGCTGAGCTGCTCCCAAAGCACATATCCAGTTGTTAAAAAGCTGAAGCAAAGTGCTGAACCCCTATAGGGTAGGGAATGGTGACCACAGATACTAAAAACTGTTGGGAAGCCAGTTAATGAGCCACTTCATTGCTGAGAAAACAGGGCCTAAATCTCCTAAAAGGCTTCCACTGGCACCTCAAAAAGCAGATGGGATTTCAGGTGCTTCAGGCTGCCCACTGGAGGCCCTTCTCCTCACAGGCCACAGACAGTCCCTGTAGGCAGCACCCAGGGGCCTCAAGCAAGTATTTTACCTCATCATCCCCCAGACCCCATTGCCTAAGCAGGTTCCTAAGCTGGTGAGCAGCTGTCATCTCCACAAGAACTGAAGAACAAGATAGACTGGAGCAAATGAAAGCCACACTGCACACCCACTCCTCTCTAGCAGAAAGCACATTGTCCACAAGCCACATCCTGGTTGTTCAGCCCTCAATGTCTCAACACTGCTTATTGCGAGTGCTGCCCCCACCACCAACCATGCTCTGATACCACCAAGAGACAGTAACCCTGACTCCCACAGCAACCACAGCCCCATGGGCCAAGACATAAACAATAATCCCCTGACATTTCCCAAACTGCCAGAAGGATGCAGTGACTACAAAGCTCAGACCTCGTGTCCTTTTTCTCTACCAACCTATACCTGGTGGTGTAAGAGGCCACCTCTGGAGCTGGACATCAGCTGTGGGTTCATTTTTCATGAGGTGACCTCTCTCTGCTCACTGCAGGGCCACAGAGCCTCTGCCTGCCTGCCGCAGCCCTGTGGTCAGGCACGTGTTTGTCATAGTGTGGGAAGCTTGGCTATCAGGAGAGCTTTGAAAGCTGCTCCCAGCTGCACCTTGGCAAAGCTGCTTTCTGGCAGAAGGAATTCCTCATTGTTAGCTGGTTGCCATAGGCTAAGGAGGGCTGTATCTTCCTGGTGCTCCTCCTGCTCTTCCTCCCCACTCCTGGGTGCTAGTCCTTGCCCAGCTAAGATGCAATCCCTTGCTACTTTGCTTCAGGGGCAGTAGCTCCTGGGCTGCAGGACCAGTCCTCCCGAGTGCAGTAAAGCTCTGTGCAAGGCAGGTACCCCTGGCTCTGCCCTCCCCAGCCAGCCCCATGCCGTTCCAAAAGCCCTGCTGGCAGAGTGCCTCTTGGCTCCTAAGAAAACATCCCCTCGGGAGCTGTTCCTAATTGGTGGTTTCCTCCTCTTTCTCTTACGGCGCTGAGTTTTGCTTCCTAGCTCATATTTTATAAGGCTGGTTTTTAATAGGCTGTGCAGGCTGCCAGACCTGAGTCTACCTTCAAACTACTGGGAAAAAAACATCCTGTCTGCAAACCAGAGGATAGACGTGGCTTTGTGTCTGGATGTGGGCTAGGCCAGTGGGCCTATCCAGAAGCCAGTAAGAGCTCTAAGTTTTGAGGTTTCAGGCATTCAACAATCTGAGTAGTGCCCAAGTATCACTGCAGCCCAAAGAACACAACCCAGGGGGTGGTTTCCAACGTGCATTCCTGAGATCGGCTAAGCCGTGGCATAGCGTACGTGATGGATGTGAAGGGCAGGAAAGACCTTCATAGACTGTAAACAGCCTGAATATTTACTACCCTCCCATCATTACTATATCCTTCTTCTCCAGGGATCACCAGCTGGGACAGGGAATAGATGAACCTGAAAACAGCACTGTCTGAAACGCAGACAGATTTTATTGCTGTATGCCCCAGCTGAGGAAGGAGTGACGACACACAAGTCATTTGCCAGGACGTGGCACACACACAAAAGGACCCTTCTGCTCCCTTCAGTAGGGGCCACGCAGAGAAGAGAGAGGCTGGCAGAAGCAGCATGGTTCCCTCCAGCTGCCTTGGTCATTTTTGTCTCTGTCCCACCCCTACAAACCTTCCCAGTCTCCCCTGAGAACCAGGACACTAATGTCTCTCCAAGGCTACTTTGGCCCTTTCCTCCTCCGTGGGAATTTGTGGGGTGGTATGGGCAGCAGAGTTGATATACTGAAGCTGAGCACCCATTGCACACCAGAGGCAATAGGGCTGCCCAGCATCTTTCCCTTTGCCCTGAGAGCAAGTGATGGCTCTGGCAGGGCTGTCACAGCAGCAGGGCCCGTGTCCCCCTCCAGCCAAGCTGCCACTTGTCTGAACAGCCAAATTCCATGCTCAGGGAGCAGGCAAGGATGGAGGCACATGGCTGTGGTTGATCAAAGCCACAAGCTGTTCTCCAGTAAGAAGCCCTGGCTGAACTCTGTGGTGGCAGTTGCAGTTCCAGATCCTGGAGGCAGACTGCAATGAGAAGGAAGACAAAAAAGCCCCATACAAGCACAGACAAAATCTTCATTCCTCCTTCCATCAGATTGTCTCCTTTGCCAGCTGCTCAGCTCCTCACCTCCAAATCCTCACGAGCTCCTGGGCCTGAGCAAATCTGCAAGTTATCAACCCTCACCTGCCTTTTTGCTCAGATCCAAACTGGAGAGTCATCACCCCTCCCACCTATCATCCTCATCACAGTCCATTGGTGCTTGGAAAGGTTTCTCCTCTCCAAGGAGCCCACACACAGTGTGACTACTGCATTCCACACGTGGCTGGCAAGTCATGAGGGGATGTTTGTGCTCCCAATCCAATTTGCAGAACCGACCAACATACCATGAATTACAAGTGTCAGATATCACAGGCACATCTCCAGCTGGATTTTCCATTCACAGGGAAGGTATTGGTTCCAGAAACGGCAGCAAGTGCCTCCCAAGTGTAAGAAAGAAGGGTGACTGTCAGAGAAGGGTCACGGATTGATCCCCTGCCTCTATCCTTCCTCCTCGCTTACTTGTGAGCTGAGGATAAGTTGCTCTGAAGTGCACCGCCCAATCACTGCCTGCTGGTGAATATTCAGACAAGTCTGTGTCACATCTCTGAGCTTTTGACCCTATTTGCATACAGATCTCCTCGGAGATAAGGGGCAAAGGAGGGAGACCAGAGGCAGGATAGTTTCTAGAGAGAAAAGTGTGCGCTCTGTTTTCCCAAGAAGAATCAGGAGCATCCTGCATCCCTTCCAAGACACTGGCCTCCTTGTACTCCCGGGATAAGCCCCATCACCAAGCCTGGGCATCAGGTCACGAAGAAGGAGTTTGCAACTTAACCCTGTGAACAGCAGAGCAGGGTTTATTTAGGTGTGAATTGTTACTAATTGCTGCATGCAGTGCAGCAGAACAGAGAGGCTCCAGTGGAAATCATGGTTTGTGTGTAGAGAAATACACAGAAGCTCATCCCTGCCTCAGAGCTTACAGACTAAGGAGGAGCAGATGCTGATGCAAAAGCAGGAAACATGAGAGGCTCAGTCCAACCTGAGTGCTCAGCTATTGGCTAAATGCGGGGAGAGAAAAACACTGAGGGTCTCTAAAAGAAAGCAGGTAAGGTACTTGGGAGATTTGAGCAAAGAGATTCACTGGCACAAATGCCCCGCACCATTTATTCTTGCAAATGGGAGGCATCCTGATGAAAACATACAAAATACTCACAGAGAGAAAGGCAACTGGATGTTGCTGCTGTCCTTGGACACACAAGGGTGAACAGATATTCAATTAGATGAAGAGGCGACCAGTCCAAACTTCATCAAACTGATTTCCTTCACTCACCTGTACTAAGCCATCGCAAACACAAGAAGATGAGGAAGCCAAGGATTTAGCAAACCTTACAAAAAGATTGGACAATGATGTGAATGAGAAGAAAGAAAAAAGCATACTAATGATAGCTAACAAAACTTTTGGAAAATACGCTAAAATCCTGGTCCCAATCCCATCTCTAATAGACAGTAACCAGAAAGTGATGTTAAGTGTTGGACAGATTATGTTACATCTGCCTACTGCAATGTTCTTGCACCTTCCCCTGAAGCATCTGGCAAAGGCATTAGAGAAAGCATCAGATAAGCAGTGACAGGATCTGGGAATAAATGGATTTGGGGCTCACAAAGTTTGACCATTTCAAGGTTCCAGTGTTTCCAGGGTCAAGACTGCAATCTCCATATTTGTGTATACAAAGTCCTTGCAGACACCAGTGAAGTGAAGCCATTTGAAGTAGGACTGCCAGTGCAATGTGATGGGTTGTGGATCTCATTATACTGTTCCTGTTTTTCCTTGAAGCTCCAGAACCTGATGACAGATGATTAGGTGAGAAACATGTTATCTGCCTAAGACAAGTTTCTAATCCACTCACGTGTGGGGAAAACCAAAAATTGTGACACTAATGCAACATGTTTTCTATGCAAGAGAAGTTTCTGGTAGTCTTCACTGTGGGTGGAAACTACAAAATGCTATTTAAAGGCAGTTCTAAGGCTCAGAAACCAAGGCAAAGAGATAGCATGTTGCATTTATTCTTTTACAAAAGCTTATAATTTTACAGTTATCACAAATTTTTGTGATTCATCTTAAAATTCTAAGCCTTGGGGCTTAGAATACTGAATTTAAGGCAATGTAAACTGCTTTAAGCTCCTTCAAATCTCAGTTCTTTCTAGCTTCCCTCAGTTGCAGGGCAGCTCAGCAGCTCTTCAGAAGCCATCGTCTGCTGGGTCTGCCTCCCCCCATGCTGCTGACTTTCTAGATTTCATCAGACATCCCGTTGATGTCACTGTTTTTCTTAAAGCTCCAGCTCTCAGACTCACTCAATTATGTGAAAACTTACATCATATAAAGAAAAGTTCCTACTCCTCATAGGTGCCAGGAAAAGCTAGCAATGGAGCCTCACTGTAACCTGAAAGCCCAATACTGAAGGCCTGAGAAAAACACCAGTATCTTCTTACTGTACCGAGATATTTATGATTTGAGAGATTCAGGTCTTGGATCGTGTATCTGAACTCCTTCTGCTGGCAACATTGCTCTCCCCAGCCCTTGATTTTGAATGGGTCTCTCTTGCCTCCAGCCTGCTGCTATGCCCTTCTAAATTTACACCTCTGCTTCCTAAAAAGGCTAAAAGGCTAAAAAGTGCTCTACAGCAGTATGGATTCTGGATATAAAAAGGAGATTGATGTTCCCTTGAACACCAAAAGCCAGTCCAGCTCAGGCACTAGTAGTATGTCCTTAGCATGGCCCTGAGCTTTGTCCCAGCAAATGTCACTGTCGTGTCTGCCTCCAGCTGAGCTCCATGTCCCTCTCCTTTGTCTCAGGGCACAGCATCCCCTGGCCAGGGAGCAAAAGCAGCTCTCCTCTTCCTCCTCCCCTCCATTCCTGGCTCCCCTGCCAGGTTAGCAGAGGTAACCAGAAGCTGGTAAAGGTTACGACCGGTTTTTCACTGCTGTTTTAATTTGGCTCTTGTTTCTACAGCACAGCACCCTTTTGAGGCTGGGCTTTTGGAACCTCAAAGGCTTTCTGATTGAAGATGGAGTTGGACCTGAGGGTTAGGGCATTCACAGTTTGCATGGGAAGCAAGTTAATGCTCAAGCTCAGGCTCTGACCCGGGTTTAGCATACAGTGTGAACATGCCCACATACTACAGTCTTGTCCTGGGGCCAACATCTTACTGCAGCATCTTGAAGGTGAATGTACACATCTCCTAAATTTGTGTAACCTGTTTGGTGAGGAGTTTCCAGTGCCTCCCTCACCCCGGTATGCAGGTGTGTGAGATGTGCATCTGTGGCTGCTGCGCACAGGCACAGCTTTCCAGGAAAGGTGTGTTTTTCAGCTCTTTCCTGTGCCAGTATTGCCGCCACCTGGAGACGAGAGGAATGAAGGGCTCCCAGCCATTTCCTTACCTTCATCCCTCTGCCTTCTCTCAGCCACAAAGCATCCTCCTCTATTTCAGCTGGAGGGAGAGCTGGCAGCCTCCCAGCCTCTGTGGTTACGATGTCCCATGAGTGCAGCCTGTTGTGAGCCTCGCTCTGCGAAGGATGGGGCCCTTACGCTCTTGGTAAAAACACAGCTCCTGGGCACTGGGAGAGGCTTTGGATAAAGGAAGCAACCCCCACTTAGCTTACTTGCAATCCTTCACCTTTTGGGAGGAGGCAACTTGCCCTGGGTCTTCCTGTCCTTGTTAGTTTAGAATTTAATTTGCAGATCTGCGTGAATGAATACAGGCTTGTGTGTTTGGCAGAGCTGTGCACATAAAGGAGAAGGGGTTTTGTCCATGTATTTTATGGCACTGCCTGCGTAGGGAGATGGGAGGGAGCTTCTAGGCTGCATGTGCACGTGCACATTTTCATGTTGTCTGCACGTGTGTGCATGCGTATGTGCATTTCCATATTGTGTCTAATAGGCTCTTTGTTTCTCCAGAGAAGAAGGAAAAGGAAATCCGCATGTAATGAATCCATTTATTTTATGGAGCTCCCCTGGAGAGGGGCCGGGGAGCATGATTTATGCAAAAAAACAGGCAGCTGCTGTTGGGAGGGGGGCATCAATCTGGTTTTGATTTTAATTCGTAAGTGGAGGTGGCCACACAAGCCAAGGCCTCGTAAACTCCCCATAGAAGAGAGTGGCCCGTTGGTGTGAGGCTGTCAGAGCCTATTTGGCCATTAGTATCGAGCCGCTCTCCACTGCATCCGACGAATTCCCGCCCTGTTGTTCTGCTTTCTTAGGATGTGTTTCCCCGCGTTGAGGCCTCCCATTAAAAGAGAGAGGCAGAGCTGTACTGGGGCACAGACTGAAATCTTTCTATTGAAGGGCAGAAAAGCCCTTTACAGAACATTTGCAGTTTATGTCACAATTCGGTGTACAATGTATACTAATAAAAAAACCAACAAAAAGTAACGTGACTTGTATGCTACAGTTCAGATCCTCCCTGCCATTTACAAAAACATAGGGAGCGAGGTGGAATAGAAACACTTCCAGGTTGGGATAAATAGCCTGGAAACTACATACTACTCATCATTCTTTTCTCCATCCCTGCCATTCTGTGTAACTCAATGCATATTGTCAGGACTCTGAGTGTAAAGGGACAGTGGAGAGGTTCCCAGTGGAAGAGATGCTCTAACGGGACAGAAGTCTTGACAGAATTCTGTTTTATTATATGATTCTTCATCAGATCAAGAGTTCATGGAGTTTAACCATCAGTAGTATAAGAGAAAATTGGCCATAGCATACTCGCGCACTCTGTGATTGTCCCATATGACAAGAAAGTTGCATCTGGCTTCCTGATCTCCCCCAGCTGTCTGTGCATGGCATAACTGATTTGAAAAGAATCCAACTCAAAATCTAACTCAGGTCTGTGTTCTTCCCCACAATCTCATGCATGTCCAGTAGCGGTAGGTAGGTAAGTGGACAGACAGATATATCAGTTCAGGAAACCAATGAAAACTGGTCTTTTCTGAAAACTGTCCTCACATGTTACCAGCAATTAATTATTGGACAAAATTAATAATTTTTGTATTTTACTTACTCTATGTAACTTGGGTCCCTACAAAGAACACAGATTCTCTAGTTCTCAACACTGAATGATATTTTTAGATCACTCAGATACATGTTGTCCCTACAGAGAACAGACAACACTTGTCTGTTGACGCTGAACTTTAAAAGATTTTTCCTCGGTAGAATTAAGGTCTAGTGGTGGGTCAGTGAGAAGAATTTGGAAGAAGAGGTGTGGTTCACTTACCACTCCCTAAAATGCCCAAACCACCTTGCAGAAGAAGGATTTGTTTTGAGAGCTACAAAAAGGAAGGCAACTCATTTGCATGTTGCACCTTTGTTGATTTTCCAGGTAGTCTTTCTGTGGCTTTCTAAGAACTTCATTTGGCACCAGCTTGTAAGTCAAGGGTGTTTACTCTATGCTGCCAGCAATACAGCCCCTGGCATCATCCTGCTCTTGCATCACCAAACATTCTGAACCTCCTGTTCCCAAGTATCTGGAAGGGGAAAAAAAAAAAGAAAGCTTTGAAAATATAAAGGCCAAGTATGCACTGATGTGAAATGCTGACTTTAGGAAGCAGCCACAAGGAATGTTTTTATTTTATGAAACCAGTGGGATCAGGGCCTTTCCCTGAAGCCAAAAGTGGTAGGTCAATTGGACCATCAGTTTTCAGGCCAAGAGAAAGAGCTGCTTTTACGGGCCATACTGGAAAAAGCTCCTATAACAGAGTCTGGTCTGTGGAGGAATGGATCAGGTCACAGAACTTCCACCAGCACTAGCTTGCAAACATAAAGCTGGATACATTTCACAATTTTATTTTGAAAGAAAACTAATTGCTTACTAAGTCTTAGAACTACTAGCCCTGTAGCAGAGACTAATAAAGATTAGCTGAAAGGCCTCAAATTTGCTGTCAAGTGCCATTATCCACAGTTGCCCCTTGAAAATGCCCAGTTCAATGATTTTACTCTGTTTGAGAGACAAGTTGGAGCACCAACAACCAAAACACTGCAAAAGCCAGGTGAGTAGCTAAAAACCAACAGATCACCTTCATGCTCTTCTGTTTTACATTTTCATTCCTTAGACATAAAGATAAGTGTCTTAGTAGCATTGCAAAGGATATTTATAATTAGGGAAATGTTTGAACTGATCTACATTTCCACCTTCTGCCTGTTTTCACTGCCACTTACCAAGTGCACGTTTCAAGTCATCTTATGAACTGTACGTTTTATGAAGTCTTGCTTGAATGATACTGTATCTCTCAAAGTTTTTCAATGGTCCCTTCAGCTACAGCTTGTGCAACTCTTAATTTTAATGTGTTCATCTTCATGCAAACGTACAGGAAAGAGAGGCACAATTATGTCCCAATTATGGTTAAGTCCCTGAGGAACTCAAAAGACTAAGGCTTGTCCCACACCGCAAAGCTCATTCAGCCAAGGAGGGCTGCTGATATAACTGTGCCAGCAAAACCCCTCATGTAGGTGTCTTCAAACTGATGCAACCCTATACTGTTCTCATTTTTGTCACTGGATAAACAAGGAAATGGCCCAAGGTTGGGAAAAGGAGGCAGTAAATGATGCCCAGTCCAGCTTCTAGACATGCAGGCCATATTCCCCCTAGGTGGCTCTGCCAATGTTGCTATGCTCCTGATCATAGGGTAATTAACTTATTATTCTTCAAGTAAAAACACATAGACCACATGTAGATACTCTCTACTTCATGAATAGCCAGCATGCAAAAATTTATTCTTGCTATTCTCCTGGAGTTTGACTTCTGCTTCTAAAAATGTGTCCCTTAATAGCTCACAAGAAAAATATGTTGGAAAAATCACCTCATGACTTGTCAAGGTCACACAGAAAGTCTGTAGCAAAGCAGAGAATTGAGGCCAGGTGGTCTGTGTCCCCAGCTAGTTACCTAAGAACTTGGATCAGATAAGGCACGAGAAGTAGGACAGCCTGGAAGCACCCCGAGAAAATTTGTGCCATCATCAGAATGCAACAACTCAGAAAACAGAACATGGAATAATCCTGGGAGAAAGGATGAGCTACCTCAACCAACAGACACCAGGGCATGCTGCCATATGCTGATGCAAGGCTAGAGACATGGCATGCTGAATATTCCACAGAATAGCACTACAGACCTTGGAGTGTCATGCTAGGCTATGACACCTCCTCTCCAAATGGGCGGCTCTGAGGACAGGGAGAGCAAATAGTTTCCTGCAATATCTCTGAAGATCAAGAGAAGCCTCCACACAACCAGAGCAAGGACCACACAGTGGGATTGAGACAGCAGCTGGGAGCAGAGAAGGTTCCAGCCTGGCCTCTGGGCACCCACAAAGGCCCTAGTAACTTCTGGTGCTTCTTACACAACAGCTGTAGGCCATTGCTGCCTGTTTGGAAAGGGTCTTAGTATACAATGAGGAAAGTTGAAAAAAAACTTGAAGAGACTAGTCTAGCTCAGTTGGTCAAGAACAAAGACCCTCCTAGCAGCAAATAACTCAGCACGGCCCTGACTCCTTCATCTAGGAGGTGATTTTCATCCAAGAGCTCCTCACCAGGAATTACACCTTTTCAGCCAGCTCTCTGCAGTTCCTACTGATTTGGTCTAATGAAAGTGACTCCTAACCAATACTGGTTTAGTAAAGTTCTCACCAGATCAAAACTGACCTCAGTTGGCTCCTGTCATTTCCAAAAAGCTCCTGCTGATTTGGCTGACTGACTGAGCTCCAGGAAAATTGTGTGTAAGCCTTGCAGTTGCAGAGGGTAAATTCTCCCTTTCTGGAACACAAAGGAGACAGGAACAAAGCCAACAGGAACAAACAGAGTCAATTTGTCTGGATGAAATTGTTTGCAGCAACCCCTGCTCTAGGGCTACTGCCTCTGAGCTGGACACCAAGATATCCTGGGCAGACCAGCATTCCATGCCACAGAGACACAAACCTCCCCAGCCCTTGGCCACTTTCTTTCTAGCTTTATTTGATTGCCCCAGGACAACTGCATGCTGCAGCTACTTGCAGAGAGAACTATCATTACGGAGAGTTCTTTCATCTTGCAAGGGCTCAAAAGATTAGGCCCAAAGCAGACACTCAAAAGCACCCTGTACTTTGGAGATGAGCCCAACAGGACTTCCAGGCACTTTGCTCACCCCTCTCAAACTCTTGGCAGAACTGTGATTCAAAATTATTGCTTTAATTAGAGGCTTACAGCTACTTAAGCATCTGACTTCCATGCATGGCCCACCTGGCAAAGCAGGCACACCTCCCCCAAACCCACGTTGGGCCCGTAACATTTGCAGGCTGTGTGGGCTGCTCTGTTTCAGAGCTGTGGAGCCTGTCGCGTTCCCCTCCAGCTGCAGCGTCGGCAGTGTCACGCTGACAGGTTCAAGCCATGCAGAGAGGGTTGTTTTTATAACCCACTCTCTTTTAACAAAACTTTCCCAAGCTTATTCCTCTACATTATAGTCATGATCACCTGCTGCTCAAGGGGATTCAGATTTTTAAAGGAAAATTGCAAAAAAAAAACCCAAAAACAACACAAACCAAACCTGGAAAAACTGACACATAATGGCATCCAAGGAAGAAGAAAGCACCTTAGCACTAACCAGTTAGCCCAAATACTGAGCTCTGCCAACATCTCTCATTCCTGACTGGCAACTCCCCTTCTCTCTGTTGCTCCCTGGTGTCACTACAACAAGCTCTGCTGACCTGCAGCTCTCCCTTCTATTCCAGCCCTGGGACCACAACATACTGTCCAGTAGTTGTCTTTGAGCCTTGATCAGTAGCCCCCAGTGTGACCAGTGACATGCGACTCACAAATTAATTACAGCTCAGCTCCGGGATCCCACAACCCATCTCTGCTGCATGCTTGGCCTTCGCTCACAACATCCCAACTGTTCTTGGCCCTCATTCACAGCACAGCTCCTTCCATGCACCTCAGACCCAATTCACCACCTTCTTTTGCCCATACAGATGGAAACAAGCAGATGTGGAACATGTGAGTTGCTCTGCTGTATCAGTCTCAAGGCTCCATAGTTCAGTATTTTACCTCCTGAAAAAGCTACCAGACTAGACAGGGGAGGGTTTAAAATCCACTTAGTAGCCTTTCCACCATCTAAATTTGAACTGAAATTAGCTTTAAAGCCTGAAACATCATGTTTATTCTGGCTTTCAATTATGTTGTTAATAACTACAGTGATTCTCCACATACTTGCCGTTCACACACTGTCCAACCAAGTAAACAGTAATACTATAAGTGCTATACTGAGTAGTGCTGCTCAGGTCTTTTCCTAAACCAACAGAATTAAATTAGAGCAATTCAAGATGTCTGAACAAATGAGTTTTCTCCCAAATCATGCACTGTCTCCTGGCATTCTACAGGGAACTTCATTTTCCATGGAGCCTCCTCTTCAGTAAGTTTAGCTGTGTCTCTCTGAACTCCTCTCTAGTCTCGATCAACCTAAATTTGGCTAGTGCTCACATAGTAATATTTAAAGCTCATGCAGTACAAATGAAAAAAACATGCTATAAAAGGATTCAAAACAATACCATTTGTTTTTTGTTTTAAAATTTTTGTATTGAATTTCATGCTATTGAATCCACAGCCCTGGAGACCAAAGTCCCCTTCTTAACTCAAAAGGAGCTGCATAGGCAAGACGAGGTTCTTCAGTATGCTGGAGGATCGACTTCTATGCTCCCTAGTGAGTTTAGACTCTGAGTAACATTTAGTCCACAACTTTTTTGAATAAACTATCAGTGAAGCACAATGAAAGTCCGAGGCCTTTTAGAGAAAGGGATATTCTCGCTCACTAGGAGCTGGACTACAAAAAACCCAACTTATTTCACACGTACTGCCAAGGAGCTGTCAAATGGAAACAGCTTATTGTGAAATGTTTTTGTCATGAGAATGAATATTCAGTCAAGAACAAAACAAAACCTACCAACCTCTCTGACTTTAAAACCAAAAAGCCCTCTGGGCAAGAGCTTCAAAGCTGTTCATCACCCTCAGCTGGCCTGAGATCCAGGATCCAACAAAGTTCAAGAGCTGCTGCCCAGTAGGACAGAGAATGAGATCCTGAACAGGTGTGGGCCAGGTGTGAAAAAGTAGAAGGTTAACACACCCCATCCATCACTGAACAGCACATCTGTAAAAACGGAAATAAATATTAACTCAAATCACAATCTTGTCTGGAGACGAGCAGAATTCCCCCCAGTGGCAACTACAGAATATCATGTGGTAAGGACTGCAGCTGAGCTGATTTACTGCTAAACTCTGCTTGTATGTTTGCAGGAGGCTCTCTTTTCCTTGCTGCTGAATTGCTTCTTTTTAATACAAGAGACAAAAAGTCCTAGTGCTCTTCTGAGTATCTCTCTGGTTCATTTTTCCAGTTGCAAAGCAAAGAGTTTGAAGTTTCATTGTCTTGCCAGACTCATAAAAAGAAACTATCGAGTCCTAGCCAAATTGTGAAGAACAGCATGTTTTATGAAAACCCAATTAAACTATGGCCATCAGTGTCTCACTTTCATCTTTGCCGAGCACTGCCTCAGCTTTCTTGTTGCATGCCAAACCCATACTCTTCTCTGATGCACTCAGTGAGATTACAGCTAACAGTTTTGTTTTGTTGTTTGGGGAAACACACACGCAGGCGCACACACACACACACACACACACACATACACATGCACAGAGTCCTTGTTTATATACTAGATCTGCAGGGTACCAGAAACAAGCATCTTTGGGGCCAGGAGGGGATTTTGTTTCCATGTACTGGATGTCAAAATGGGAATTGGTTGTCATTATAACTCACACAAACAGGCACAGAATGTCTTTCCCAAAAACAAACTGACAGACATTAAATGAAAAGCACGACATTGCAATACACTTTGGGAATCCTCATCAGTGGAACAGCTCTTTGAGCTGCACAACATGACCCATGTAGACCCTACAGTCCAATGTACCAGGAGATTTGGAAAGTGTCATAAAAGTACTCTTTTGGAAATTCTCTTTTCCCTTATCTGTCTCTGAACAGGTCAGGCATCCAGCCATCCACCCTGGAAGACAAAGGGAAATGCAAGATCACATTGTGTTTTCACCTGATGGCAAGGACGACATCACTATAGTTTTCCAGCAAAGAAAAGAGCTTTCAAGTCTCTTCCAGGTTGATGATTAATAAAAGTAAAGAATTCACTTAAAATGCAATGCAACAGCTAGGGATGAAGTAAATGAAGATACAGTTAGGGATGAAGTAAAACGGATTTTAATGGACCACTAATCATCACTCCAGCCCATCTAACCATTTTTCCAACATGCCAGCCCAGGAAGCAAGCTTGATGATAACTGAAACAAAACAAATAGAGATGTCCTACTGTCTTGCACTGTTATCACTCCTCTAGTGTCTTCTATTGTCTTCTCTTTAGAAGACTGTCTAATAAGACTGTCTCTTATTGCCTACTACTCAGTGCAATTTTGATGCTAAGTGATAAAAATGCAGTGAGAAGGGCATTCCCTGCTTTTATTTGTTGCAATATTGGAGGCTTTTCATGCTGAACAATTTACTGGAAAATTTTTAAAAAACTCCAAAAACCTAGAAAGCAAATGCATTCTTTCTAAATTTGCAGAATGTAAGATAAATCAAGGTTCAGATAACAGTTCTCTGTGGATCAGACAAATCTGCTGAGACTCAGAGTAGTAGCACATATAGGTGTGTACATGAAATACCATGTTCTAAAAATTTCTACTCAGCTGGAAAACAGCAGCATTACAAAGAAATACCACTCTGAGAACTACACCAACAGCACAGCTGGCTAAGTGAGCACTCTTCTCAGAAATACTTGGAGGAGTTAGATGACTGAAATTCTCCAAAAGCAAAGGACTTTGAGGCGAATCCAGCTGATATATTTGTTATATGGTGCCAGCATAATTTCCCCGAATGGCTAAAGAAAAGGAGAAGCATGAAAGGGGTCAGTTGGGAATATATGTGCATGTGGGGGAGGGGGGCAAAGAAAAGGCAAAACTAGCTGAGAACAGGCTCCATTTAAATTACATACAGACCTCACACAAAGCACAGAGAATTGGTCAGTAGATTGAAGCCATCTGGCTGGAGGAGCCATAAGAGTAAAACCCTGCTGGAGATCTCCCCATCACGTCCCATCATGGTCCAACATCAGAGCACAGCACGGGCTTCCCCCATTCCAATTTCATGAATTGAAATATGGGATGATGAGCAAGAAGAGGATTGAAAAGTTCATCGTTATGACACAGCCCCTACTCCTTTCACAAAGTATGTTGTCCCAAGGCCTCTCCAATAAATCTCAAGCTTTGGTGGCAACAAGAGAGAAACTCAGTCAAGGCTCTACGTGCTGCAGCCAACAGCACAGAACACTGACACCGACAGCTGGCTTCAGGCTTCCATGACTCCCCAGTGAAAGACCACCCCAGGGCTCTCCTAATGTGAATGAACCAGAGGACTCCGGTCTCCTCCTGCTCATCCTGGCCATTTACAAGTATGCCTGTTGTAGAAGGCAGACACAGCATTTGTTACAGTGCAGGCTGGAAACGACTGAAGAAGCAACATTTTTATTATAAAAACATACAAATGTATTTTAAAACTTATAAAATGTATCTTGATTTATGTCTCAGATAATGCCTCTGATTACATTTAATGCAAATTAACACTGCTTGTGTTTCAGCACACTGCTATCTGAACACTCAGCAATGCAGTGGTCTTTATGCCAGCCAACCCTTACAAATTTAATGGTTTTTTATTGCCTGTTTTTCTGAAGTCCCTCCTTCACCTGGGTTGGAAAATCAAGGCATTTAACATCTGGAAAAATTAAAGCTTTGGAAGTTTGCCGGTCTGATTGCCATGGTGTTGTTATAGAGTTTTTGTTCCTTATGATTCTCCCATGCAGCCCAAATATTAGCTGCCAGAGATCAAATCCAGTGCAAGTGGTTCAGTTGTTTTCCATCATTTTGATTTGCCCATATGGAATGTTACCAAAGCACCAAAAATTTTTAGTATTTTTTTAAACATTGAAAAGCTCAGAACTTGTCATTTCTGTATCAGAAGTGATTTTGAGTGATCCCAAAGTCTTCTCTGTCTAATAAATGCCATCACTGAAGTATTTTAGCTGGTGTCAGCAATGCCAAGATACTGGGTATAAGAACAGTAGCAGCAAAAATATATAAGGACTGTGGTGGGGGAGAAACAGAACTGAAATGCTCTCGCAAAAGGAAGTTGGATTAATTTTCCCACTGGGTTTTTCTTGTTTACACTTAGCTTGAAATCTTGGAAGGAAACGTAATGAAATTATTCCTTGGTTATTTTACTTTGAAAAATAGCCATATCCACTGGGAAAATAAGAAAACCTTAAAAATATAAACAAGTTATATTCAAGTGAGTCACTCGTTCTTCTATCCGAGTGCCATCTCTCTGCTCTCTTTGCAGCATTTCCTTCTTAAAATCTCCAGCCACCTTTTCATCCCCCTTCACATTTCCTATTATTAGTTTTTGTCCCAATGTCATTCTCTTCCACCCTCTAAAGTCAGTTTCAGAAGCTAGATGTCACTTCTTTATGGACACAGGCATTTGGAGTACACTGTTGTGGTACTGTTGTGGAATGGGCTGGCCTGTCCTGCTGATGAGATGTGGCCACTCTTGACCAGACACCTGATTCACATATGATGAACCCTGCAGAAGCCGCCACGCCCTAAAGGACTCGTGACACTGGACAATCTTCAAAGACATTCCTGTATCTCAGTCATTGAGTAGGACGAATTGTATTTTGGTGCAGGATGATTGTTACTCTCTCCCCTTATTTAGACTTAAGAGAGTTTTTGTCACTTTTGTCTTTTACGATCAGAAATTTGAATAATCTAGACTTTTGTTTATGTAACTATAAAATATTATAGTAGTATGTGCTTTCCAAGTACGGATGACCCAACAGGATGAACCTGTGAATCTGTGTCCCTCTCATTACAGCCCAGCATCCCCAGAACAGTTCTCAGGATCTGTAACATCTAATGTGTGTGCATATCTAACAAGTAATTTTGAAGAGCTCACTAGTTTTCCTTGTTTAAAATCTTAGATGATCAACTGTTGGATTTGAACACATTGCTTCTGCTTTTGATCACCCAACACAAAATTATAGACTATAACCTAAATTCTAGATGTTTTGCAACCCACTTGTAATCAGATTCACGTTTCCTAATTTTTCAAGAAGGGGGAAGGGCTGTTGGATGCAAAGTGAGCGCTGACCTGCACTGACCCCTTCTGGAAAGCACCAAGAATGTACCATTGGAAACAAACCTGCACTAGTCCTGGGGGTGCGTGTGGGAACTACTTGACCTAATAGCTTTTTCCATCTTGATTCCTATGACTTTTAATCATGTTTGGTTGGAACAGCCTCAGCCTTCAGAAGCTATTTGCATGGGTAAGGCTGTGCAGCAGATATACATGTCATCCATTAACATCCAATGGACCAGAAAAGGCTCACAGGACCAGAAAAGTTTCTTTGTAGATGGAAGCAGATACACTAATACATTACAAGAAACAAGGAAAATAGCCAAACATAGTCCATTTTCAGTCAAGAAAATAACACAATTAGTATGAAAAGAAAAATGGAGCCTTACAGAACATCTACATTGTGTAATCCCAAAGCAGTTCAAAAAAGAGAATACAGTTTCTTTGAGAACAGTCCCATAAAATTTCTGGAGGCCATGAGGAATTAGGGCATAAGTTTCTCAGCTAAAATACAATACTTTCTTGCTCCTAACCAGACCCATATTTGGGAGCACAGGTTTAATTTTTATTCAAAAGGGAAAGGTCTAATTCTTCAACGGCCAGTGACATCCTGTTCTGCTCCTTGGAAACGTCCAGTTCTATCTAAACTGGATGACCCACCACAGTGCTGACAAATCACAGACCAAGCTGAACCAGCTTACAGAAAGAAAATCACTTTCTTGTCTCTCATGTACGGGGACATAGTATTCAGGGCTATATTTCTTCTTCCCTGAACACAAGGGCTTGATGAAATAAACACATTCAAAAATTATCTGCAAGAAATCAGAAATATGTCAAATTTCCAAATTTGGAAAGCGATTATGGGCTTCAACTCAAATTGGCACATGCTTTGTTTGTCTCCTTGGGACTTGATGGTCTGCACTGCTAACAGTTGTAGAAAATACTCACAAGACAAAAAAAATAATCTTGGGAGAAGAGACAAATCGCTCAACCCAGGAGTGCAGGTTTTTAAGAAAGCAACAATCTTCCTTCTTTGCATTAAATTATTTGTCATTTAAACTCCTTTAGATACAGCATTCGTCTGAACATGAGGCAAGCAAGTGAAGTACTTACTGTATTCAAACTATGACCATGTTGCTGGTCTCTTTGTGTCTGACCAAAAGCCACACTGCTGCTTAAGTATCTGCTTCAAAAGTCCCATGATATGGAGAAATTTTTGAACAGCCAGTAACCCTCTGTCTACATATCTTTACCATGGTGAGCCAGCACCACGCTTATCAACTGTTGGTTTCCATCCCATAAAGAGAGCCATCCCTTTAGTTTTCCCAATCACAAGAGGCAAGAAAGCCAGCAGAAGAAATTGCATTTATTTTAAGCCATTGAATAAACTCTTCCGTTAGGTTGTTTCTTCCCCTAGGATAAAACTCACTTTATAAAGAAAAAAAACCCAACCAACTCATAAAAATGTGACATCACTATACCACTGTGCCCAGCAATGTTCCTTCTCCTCATAAGGAAATAATTCCCAGACTGGATGGCAGTAAATATTTTGTTTGGCTCTTATGTTTAAGCTTTTGGACAAGTTGAAGATCACCCTGCTTCTAGAAATCATTATATAGCATAAAGTGGCGAGAGAGGAAGAGATCTCTTCCGGCAAACATTCTTAATTTCTTCTCTGAATAAATGGGATGGCCCTGCTTTCACTGCCTGGCATAAAGCACAAGAGCCTGGACAGAAGCCCTGCCTTCATTCCCACTTCTTTGGAAAGTCCCAGAGTTGAGTGCTTAGACCTGCAACAGAAAGAGATTTGCAAAGTAGACTGTAACAAGAAGCAACCGTAACACACAAGAGGAAGGAGATGGAAGACCTCCTGTGACAGGAAGATCAAATTACATTTTACAATAAATTTTACATTTACGTTGCAGTTTATGTTTTGCACCACATTTTAGATACAAACTCAGAAAAACATACAGAACATCTTGGATGAGCAATGTTGACCACTTATGAAACAGAATGGCATAAATGTCCATCAGTGCGCATGACTCAAGTGATTTTAATTTACTCTGTTAGTTTTCACTTTCTGGATTTTTTTAAGAGTTGAAATGACAGAAAACAAACAAGCACTTGGAGAAACTCCATGAATGACCTTTGCTCTCAAGTACAGTTCAACTCAAGTACGCTCTTCACGACAAAGCAGCATTACCATCTAAGACGAACTGTTTGTTGGTATCTGAAATCCCAGCAGACTATGGGGGTATAAGCAGACACCTCTAGGCTGCTGTCCACCAAAGGCAGGTGTAAGAAGTCAAGAGATAAGGTATGCTAAGAAAGATCATGGGAAAAGTGACCTCTCAGCAGCCTTCAAATTGTCAAAGGCAAGTGATATTAAAACAAAGATGGAAAGTGTTTAAACTAGACAGACTGTTTACAAGAGTTACAGCCTGGCAACATGCTGTTTCAAATTGTCATCTGCTGAAATGCACAAAGCACCGCAGGAACCTCAGGATCCCTGGAACATAGAGATGTGGTAATGGTGACTTGAAACAAACCCCTTCCCTGAATCCCACAGCTGGCCTGAAACCCTCCTTGATGCAGGAGCCCCTCCAGAGCCCATCCAAACAGAGGAGCCACATAGTTCAAGCAAAACCACCTCTCAGCCTTCCCTCACTGGAGAGCTAGGAGATTGAGGAACTGTGGCAGGACTGTAGCTCAGGCTTCCACAACACAAAGGCATCACTACATCTAGATTTACTTCCATCCTCCTGAACATGAGCCAGCGTGTGCCCAGGGGGCCAAGTAGGCCGATGGCATGCTGGCCTGTATCAGCAATAGTGTGGCCAGCAGGACCAGGGCAGGCACTGTCCCCCTGTACTCAGCACTGGTGAAACCACACCTCGAGTGCTGTGTCCAGTTCTGGGCCCTCACTGCAAGAAGGACATTGAGTTGCTGGAGCATGTCCAGAGAAGGGCAATGGAGCTGGTGAAGGGTCTGGAGCACAAGTCCTATGAGGAATGGCTGAGGGAGATGGGGGTGTTTAGTCTGGAGGAGGCTCAGGGGAGGCCTCGTCACTCCCTACAACTCCCCGAAAGGAGGCTGTAGCCAGGTGGGGATCGGCCCCTTCTCCCAGGCAACCAGCGACAGGACATGAGGACACAGCCTCAGGCTGTGCCAAGAGAGGTTTAGGTTGGACATGTGGAGGAATTTCTCTACAGNGGCCCCGCGCCCCGTTGCCTCGCCGCTGTCTCGGAGAGGTGGTTGCGGTCACTGTAATTCGGTCTCTCCTCCCGCCCCCCAAAACGCTACTTCTTTCAGGCTGCACGAGTCTCATTCTGGCTTCCCGTCTGTTTTTTCTTTTGCAGTCGTGGAGGTGACTGAAGGCAACACGACCACAGTAAGTCCCTGCACCCCTTTTCCTTGGCAGCTGCCTTTGACATTGCGTCTCCTTCCTTCAGCCTTTGGCCGTGTGTGTGTCCGTGCCCTACCCCACACAAGTAAAGGAAAAATAGGGACATTTTTCTACTTGAAAGACGTCTCAGGGTGTGAAGGCAGAGCCAAGGCAGGAGTTTGTTGCGAGTGCAGGTAAGCAATGGAGGATTTGGCTGCTGAAGGGCAGGATGTGCCTCCAGTCAGAGCCACTCATGAGCACCAAGCCCCTCGCCGCACCCCGGGTAAAGTCGGAATCTCTGCCCAGAGGCATTCAGGATCCTAAACACTAGAGGCCTTTCTTCAGACGGGTTCGTTTCCTAAACTGGTGACATTTGGCTCCGTCTTGTGTGTGGACAGGCACGAGGGAGGTTTGCCAGTGGCTTTGTCACTTCATCCTGCACTGGCAGTGCGATGTGGCATTGCAGGACGTGTCCGTACCACCTACATGCCACACACATCGCTTGCCTTTAATCTGTGTTGTGTTTGTTAACCACAGTGTGTGCCATACTGACTTCAGGTGATACAAAGCTTGCACCTTATAACACACGTGGTAAAAAAAAAAAAAATTAAGTGGAAGGGGTGTTTTCAAAGGAAGATCTTAAATACTAAAGGAAAACAGCTCTTGAAAATAAAACAGAAGTCCTGAAGTAACTGATAAAGAAGAGCATCTTCTCAGCTACAGTTTAAGACAGGAAGGAAAAGATTAAAGCAGTAGAATTAGAATTTTGCTTAGTTAACACCATCTAATCTGTTGTACTTTTATCAAGAGAATTGTCATGTTTTAGAAGAAGCACTGAAATTGCTGAAGGCAAAAGGAGATTGCATTATTCTACTCACATTGCACATGGCAGTAGCAATATATACTTTGGCTGGAGAGCAGTAACACAGATATTTTGAAATATATAAATAAGATGAGGAGAGTGGAGGAGGTAGATAGAAGACAGTGCACCTAAATGTTAATCTATATATACATAAATAATAATAAGGGGATGGACTTTTTTCTTTGCTTGCTTATGAAACAGAAGAAACCTGCTTGTTCATGCCTTTGAAAGTCTAAGTATTTTTGTCAGAAATATATTTTGTTGAAAGTTTTGTTGTATTTGTGTTAGTGGACATTGTCGTGTCTGAAACCTGCGTGGAGCAGATTACTTACTCTGTTTTATATATTTGAAATATATGGCAGTTAGCAAGATGTCATAAGACTGTCAACAAAACATAAGTTTAATGTGTGACAGTAGGTATGATGGAAAGTATCTATTTCTTGCCTTAAAGTGCCAAAGTACTAATCTTTGCCCAGATACCTAAAGAGAAGAGCTTGCAAGTGTGACCTGAAGTTGTTTTAACCAAAACGAGAGTGGAGTGTGCACACCAACAGAACACACTCGGTGGATTGCCGTATTTTGCACTCAATTGGTTTCAAAGGGGCTGTAAATTATAATATCAAAAGTCCAAAACATTAACGGGGGTTTGAAGTGAAAAAAGTAAGCATTACATAAGCAAAGCCCTTTATGAAAATAAGTCTTCCTGGAGATCTGGATATATTTACTGTGTAATATCCTAGCATCAGTCTGGAATTCATCAGTGCCCCTAGATGAGGAAAATGTTGTCAAAAATTATGTAAATTGACAAACCAAAAGGTTGATATGTTTCTCAGTGTATCCATTGGTAGCTCCATTTATCTTTCCAATTCTACACCAGTCTTTCCTGAATCCATCTTTCTCTGCTCATCTTTCTGTGTTCTCATTTTTAATCAGTATTGTAGGAAGCGTTTGATGTGAACCAGATGAATAAATCCCAGAGAAATACAGATTTCATCAGCATACTGAGAATGTACAGCCCCTATACTCCCTCATAGCTGTTTAAGAGAAGAATAGCAACTGAGTGGATTAACAGTATAGAACTCCTCAGCAGTTGGGGAATAATTGCCAAAACCTGTACACTGAAATTTATCTCAAGAAAAATTGATGCTGATGTAGCATTCTGAATCTTTATTCATTTCCAAGATGGAATTGCAGTCACAGTACAGTCTGAAGCCAGACTGGCAAGAATCCAGACTAGATACACTGGCTTCCTTGAAAATAACTTTACTGATTAATAGGAAATTAGATGCTGGCCTACATCTTATATTCATAGTTAAGTATTTGTTTTCGTAAAACTGGCTGTTGTACTTCTGGGGGGAGGAATCTTACTTAAAAATTGACAATTCTGTCTGTTTGAGGTACCGAGATGCTTAAACTACAAGTAACTTAGCTGTTTCCATATTATCATGAGAAAGGCAGAAATCTGGGGTATGAAATAGTTCTGTGAGTTCAGCTGGATGCCATCTTCCCATGCACACTTACAGAAAAGGTCATGCTTTTCTCTTCCCAGGTTTTCAGGCACAGAACCCAATGGTTTCTTAAAAGTAACCTTGCATTCCACTCAGGGTTTCTTTTCAAACTCTCTGGTGCTTGCGCTCTTTGAGGCTGATGGTGTTCAGAATCTGGTTGTAATCCTAATTTGACCAGAGGAAACTCCAAAATACCTTGGAGAAAAAATGGTTTACTTTTATTGTCTCTTCTGTTCATTTGCGTGTAATTTGAGATAGCTCTTACTTCTATTAGTAAGTCCTCAAAAAAAAACGCCAAAAAACCAAACAAGTGCACATGTAGATGGACTTTGTATTTCTAACACATCTATGTTTAGGAAACATTTGTCAAGTTCTTCCTTTACACACCACCTACATCTCTTTGCATGTTACTTGTGAGAAAACTTGAGTATTAGATGGCACCACTTTATAGTGATGTAGAAAAGATCATTTTATAATCTCATAAAAGAATGGTTCAGAGAATTAAACTGGATAAAATACTGGTATTACAAAAGAAATTTAGAAGCCCCACAGACACTTCCTAATGATCCTTTCTTAAATTTTAAATTTTGCTCAGTTTTCCCTGCTGGTGATTTATAATCCAGCAAGCCCCTGCATGTTTTCAACTATAACATGCATCTGCTATTCTGTGACATTCTCATATTCCCAGAAAAAAGTTACTTTAAAGCTTTTGGCTAAAGAGCCTTTCCAGTTTCAAGGCATGGTGGTTCAAAAGAATACTGCAATAAATGGAATTCAGGAGAATATGAGAACTTCACACTGACTGTCAACTAGTTTACATTTAGTAAAACATAAACAAGAATTTGCCAAAGGGTTTTCTATGCCCTTTGAATTTGTCCTTCTCCCCATAGTCTGTGGCATAGACGTACCAAAGAGTTCATTATGTCTATGTAAAAGTGAGTTGAGTGATGCAGATACTGTTACACTTAAATCCGCACAGAACTGGTCAACGTATTGTGGACTTGGTGAAAAGTATTCCTCACAGGTGCAGGTGGAGCTGTAAGCCATGCCTGATCATTACATCCTTTGAATTGTTTCCTAGATTGAAGGGAGAATTATAGAGCATGCTGAAGCACCACCTCCTCCAAACCCCTCTGGCCAGTGTCCCATCTGTCGCTGGAACCTGAAGCATAAGTACGATTATGTGGTAAGTTTAATGAAGGAGTTCCCCCATCCTCATCGCTAGACAAGCATTGCTCTCAGATCTATGTACCCCACAACCTGCACCTCTTGTCTTTTGCTGGGTGTAGTAAAGATACTTAACTCCAGCTCTGCTTCTCTTGGGTGCAGCGAGAGCTGCCTACACAGTAATTGTTTGCTATGGCTGATGGTGTTCCTGGGAAGAAGGATCACCTGAGTCACCCCAGGACAGCTTGTATCAAGTAGGAGATTTGGAATTACTCACATGGCCATCTGATCTGAAAAGGCCATGTATCTCTTCTGTGCCCAGCTGCCTTTCACCATTGCACTTCCCGGAGAATCAAACTGGAATGCAGCATTTAGTCAGTGGATACAGGCCTAGCTCCAGAGAGGCCAGGAGACTTGACTGGGTCAATTATATGACTTCGAGCACTATGATTTCTCATTGGTCATTGTCAACTAAGTTAATAACAGTTTCATACTGCTTTTAAAACTCTTGATGAGTATGGAGAGCATGCATTTTTACTTACCTTGCAACAGAAAAAACAGGTTTTATTCAAGCATTTTGCAGGAAATGCTAATGAGAGGTTTATTAACTAATGAGGGGATAACTAACACTAAGACTATGGGAAGGAAATCCTGTAGTGTTTTAAAACAAAAGCACAACAGTCACGAACCCTTTAAAATAAGAAGCGTGATATAGCAGATGCAGAATGTAAATTTACAAGAGGTCATTCGAACACAGAGTTTACAAAAGGACTAAGTTCCCCCCTTGCAAGCTCAAAACCCAGCACTGGAATTGGAAAAGAAGAAAACCAGACAGGAACATGCTGTTACTAAGATAAGGCAACAGAAACAAGCTAATGAGAATAAGCTAATGTCAATAGGATTAGAGAGGGAGATACAAATACATTGGAGAAAAAGAAATGTTTGTGAGAAAGTCCATTAATGAGAGGAGAAGGGGACTGAAAGCCACACTGATTGCTCATGACTGAGCTGCTTACGTGTAGTCCTAGTGCACACACACAAAGGAAAAATTATGTTTTAATATCTATGTAGTGATGGCAATCTTGCAAACATAAAACAACAAGAAAAAGCAGATACAGAAATAACTTAAGCATTGAATTAAGTACAGACCAGCAGGCCTGGATTGCACGTTGCCTCAAGGTCTTGAAGGAATTAGCTAACAAATATATTACTTCACTCACAGGACTTTTTTAAAGCATGAAAAAAAAAATCCTGGAGAATCCCCAAATGGTTTGAAAACAGCAAGCGAAATACTAAGTAGATGAGAGAGGAAGGAGAATGATGCTGGTGATTACCAATTGGTAAATAAAATGTTGCAAATTCCAAGTAAAAGGGTGTCAGCTAGGAGTAACAGCAAAAAATCTGTTGGATAGGACTAATTAAGAATCATGAAGAATATGAGTACGGCACTAGTACCAGACAAAATACTTGCAATTACTCCAGACAGGTGAAACAACAGATGTGAGGTGTAAATGAAATATGTTTGGCATCTTTCAAAGCCTGTGTTGCAGAAATTGAGGCATTTAGAGTCTAATTTTGTCAGGAATTCTTATTCAGGCTGGGTGCAACATTAAACAGTTAAATAACTTGGGGGCAGGGGAGTATTTAGTATTTTCTGGCCTGGTTTCTCAACAGCGTGGAAGACCTGGAAATACATTGACTTTGCAGATTATAATAAATTAGGTGAAATGACAGATACCATTGAGGTTTGTAAAGTAATACAAAACCGGATCATGTCCGTTTTGTGTTGCCCATGTTCGAACACAGGGATTCCTTGAAATTCTTTTTCATGGTTGCTGCATTGTGTTGTGATCAAAACCAAAAAGTTACTTACTCTGGAAAATACTTTTTTAAGGTTCATATCATTTTATGTGACTTTTAAATGCAAGAAGTAAACAGCATCATTAAACTGGGTAATTCTAGAGATTTACAGAAAGCATTCCATGAGTCACACATTTACAACCCTAGAGAAACTATAAACTGATGTTCAGGGATGAAATGAGCTATGGCAGTGGATTACATCTTGGGAATTAATACATAGACTTACAAAGACTCCGTTTCTACTGCTGTGTGTGGTAGAAGACTCCACTTAGTATCTGGAGAGATAATAATGCCATCAAGAACCAAAGAAGTTTTAGACAATGTGATTCTGTAGAGTCTGAGTTCTAGGATTCGCAGTTGGTCACAACAGACACTGTGAAACATGAGTTTTGTTTGTAGAGTGTACTAAGTTATGAGTTTTCTTCCACACTTCACTTTGATTCTTAGATCCTGATTTCTACTGTGCAGTAAGGAGGCAAGAGAAAACCAGATGTGAAGAGAGATTCTGCAGCCGGTCTTGAGAATCATTGCTAAGACCATTTCTAAGAAATTGTGGTGCTGAAAGACAATCTAGGAACGTGTTCATCTCAGCTGTCACATGGATTTTGAATGCATGTGCATCTATTGTATATATATCCAGTACTCCTTCTGGACAAAAAGCGTAAGAGAGCAGTGTGAACTGGTATTTTGGAATTGTAGGTTTCTTACCTCTTATTTAGAAGCATCCCTCTGTAGGGCTGATGACAACTAGGAGAAATTTGTGTTCTGGAGTAGACCATTTCTCTGCTTGTGTAAGTCCCTTGTGTTTTTGAATGCTTTGTACCAGTCACAGATTTTCAGGATTTTAAATGTTAAGGTGAATAAAAATCTCCCTTTTCTGTACTAAAGCACTCTCTGCTATTCTATTCTTTGCTGCAGCAGTGATGAGCAGCAGAATCTGGAGATGTTTAAGTACTAAAGTGCAGGCATTTAACTCCATGAGCAATTAACCAGTGGGACAATTTTCTCACTGGTGGTTAATTGCCCTAAATGTCTGTAAATTGAGAGCAGCTATTTTTGTTAAAGATATAGCCCAGTTCATAACAGCATAACCTATAAGCTGTGCTTGGTAAAAGATTGGAATAGATGGTGGTTGCTTTGAGATTGATAAGCTGAGATCAGTCGGTTTCACAGAAGGGAAAGTGTGAGCTTTTTTGCTTGGGGCGCTTGTAATTGGACTGAATGAGGCACTATGAAAAGGGAAGTGTTGAATTAGCCCCTGAGGGAGTTGAGTAATATGACCTCACAGGACTTTCCTTTTGTCATGTGCAACTAGCACAGTCTAAAGTAGTGGCATAATGAGTTACTCTGGCTGTCAGAGAACTGGGGGACCAGTGTCTCCAAAGTCATTAATCAACTGAACAGGCATTGTGAGCACTAGCAGGTCATGATTCCAACCTGCCTCAGCTGTGGTATAGAGGGCTGCAGTTGTCTTTGCCAGTTCAATCCTGATCCTCTGCTGTGGCTCAGGATAACAGGATAACAGAGCTTAAGATATAAATTCCCACAGTTTGTGGCCTGTGTGTGTCTGTCTGTCTACTGAAACTGAGATCTCAGTTGATTTGTTTGCATATCCAGTGGAGATAAAAAAATCATTTTGGTCATTGTAAGGATGCAACTGGATTGAAACCTGCAATTCTGTTACAAGATGAGTGGAGAATAGTGTACAGCTCCCAGGAATAAGGGAGAAAGGAATAACTGGACTCTTGTATAGCTGGAAGTAATGACTGGCAGACTTGCCTGATACAGCCCAGTAGTAATTTGGCTGCACAGATAGAACTGTTCTTGCGGTAAATCGAAGTTTTAATGAATCACATGTCAGTCAAGGATCCTGCTTTTCAAAGTGTCTGCAGACATTAAAATGCAGGTGCCTCTGCATTTTGGTTACCATCTATTCACAAGAATGTGCAGTATATAGTGCTCAGTTTTGCAAGTTTCTCCAGCCCTTTTAGAAGTGAAGGCTAAACTTGTTTTTCGTTTCCCTCCTTATCCACTTCAAACATCATTAGTTTGAGTAGGCAGTAAATATGTCATCTTGCTTTGGCAACAATTAGGGGAAACCGAACTGCAAGCTTTGCCTATTAGGCCTAGATTAATTCAGTCCAAGTTGTTTTCATCAAATGCTGCAGATTACAGGGGTGGGAATCTGGGTCCAGCCTCATGGGAGCTGTCCAGTGATTAAAGCAAATCCGTGGTTACAGGCTTGGCTGTCCACTAGCACAAAATGTGAATTTCATGGAACATGACGGCACCATGAGAACTTGCCAGACATATTTTTTAATTTGACTGCTCCACGTACTTGTTCACTTCCCTGCACAGCTGCCCCATAAAGTTGGCTGTACCTGTCTGCTTTCTCCCAGTGGTAAGATACATCTGTGTGAGTACTCTGGGAGAGGCACCTGGCCTGTTAACTGTGGGGAATCTTCAGAAACAGACAAACCTTTCCTCAAGTGTGCAGCATTTTAAGCCAAGCAGTGTGAGTGTAATTTGGAGCTGTAGCAGCTGGAACATGACTGATGATTTCAGTCAAGAAGTGACTGCCACACCAGGGTGTTGGTCAGTTGGTGACACTGTTGGTCAGAGATGACAACAGAGAACAGATTTTCTTGATTTTTTTTTTTCCCCACAGGGAGGAAAAAAAAAGATTATCTCCATTTTCTTCCCACCACCCCCCTTTACATGGAAATACTTGATAACAAGCCTGTGACTCTATGAGGTGTGGTGGTAATATGAGAAATCACTTGGACCACACACACACCCTTCACAAGAGTGTGTGGCCTACTTAGGCTTTCATGGCTGCAAAGACTGAAACTGCCTCAAACTTGCCATCAGCTCTGTTTTTCCTCTTCTCTCTATTACTATGCAGCAGGCTACTAGCAAAGTCTTGCAAGTTTTTCTCTTTCTAGGCACTTGGAGCTGATCAGCCCTTTTTCACTTAGGGAAGTGGTATGTGCTAAATGGCACATTGAGCTGTTGGTGGTTTGAAGATCCAGACAGCTAAAGAAGAGGAAAAAGGGGGATGGAGTCTTGCTCTGGTTTCCTGAATCCAATCCAGTGTATTTCAGGAGTGGTCAGAAGTCAGTGCCCTTGGACTGTTTGGCTGGCATCCATCCAGTTTCTGCCAGTGCAGCTGGCACCATCTGGTCCCCTGGTTACTGTTCTCTTTGGCAGGGCCACATTTTAGCTGGGCTGAGGGACACTCCAGTTCCCTTTTAACCATCAATGGCTTCCCAGGAGCATGCTGCTAGTTGCTCAGCTGGGCTTTTCTTGCTCTTTGGATACAGCATCACTCTGTAGGGTGCCTGATAAATCATTTTGTGTCAGTGAGACATTAAAGTCAGTGTCTAAATGTCAGTGGGCCTACATGATGTGCCATCTAAAAATCGGTCTGAACATATTCACTGTAGACAAGTGGGTGTAGAAAGAATGTCAAATATGGGAAAAGGGAAATGGTGTGTCATGATGGTATTAGTGAGGGTGATATTGATTGGGGGTGGGAGTGGGGGGTGGGAAGGACAAAAACAAACCACAAAACCCCCAAACAAATAAAAACCCTCAAACCCTCAAGTGTTTTGTCTATAACACTTGTAACCAACACTTTGTCCCAGGTGACTGGAATCCATTTTTAAAAAGGATAGAACGGAAGACCCTGAGAACTACTGACCTATCAGCCTTACTTCTGTGCCTAGGAAGATCATGGAATATCCTAGAAGCTGTGCTAAGGCACATAGATGACAGGCAGATGACTTGAGACAACCAACAAGGCTTCACCAAGGGCAAGTCCTGCCTGACCAACCTGGTGGCCTTCTGTCATGGAGTGACTCCATCAGTGGACAAGGGGAGGGCTTCAGATGTCATTTATCTGGACTTCTGTAAAGCCTTTGACGTGGTCTCCACAATATCTTTCTCTCTAAATTAGAGAGAGATAGCACTCTCTCAATGGCTGGACTGTTAGATGGAAAAGGAGTTGGTTGGATAATCACATCCAGAGGGTTGTGGTCAATTGCCCAGAGTCTGATAGACATCAGTGACAAGTGGTGTACCTCAGGGGTCCTTACTGGGAGGACTAGTTCTATTTGGTACCTTCACTAATGACATAGACAAAGGGATTGAGTGCACCTTCATCAAGTTTGCAGATGACACACCTGAGGGGTGGGATGCCATCCAGAGGAACCTGAACAAGTTCAAGAAGTGTGCCCATGGGAATTTCATGCAATTTAACAAGACCCTGTGCAAGGTGCTGCACCTGGTTCAGCACAACCCCTGGTATCAAGACAGGCTGGGGATGAACAGATCAAGAGCAGCCCTGGGGAGAAGGACTTGGGGGTGCTGGAGGATGAGAGGCTGGACATGAGCCAGCAATTTGCACTCACAGCCCAGAAACCCAGTTGTATCCTGAGCTGCATCAAACAGAGCGTGGCCAGCACGGCAAGGGAGGGGATGAACTCAATGATCTTTAAGGTCCCTTCCAACCCAAACCATTCTATGATTCTATGACACCATCTGTCAGAATCCATCATTACCAGAAGGGCATCCTAACTTCCAGCAGGCCCCTTGACAGCTGAGCTGGTCTTGTGCAGTGGGGGTGGGTGAATAATTCCTAGTCAGCCAGCTTTCTGAATACTCATTTTATATTCACTCATGATTTTTGTTTTTGCAAGGGCAGTAAATGAAGGTAGGAATGCTCCAGGGAGCTCTTTGTAAAAGAGCAAAGATAGGGGGTGGGAGCAGGTCTGTGAATCTGTGAATAGGCAGTCAGGGTCACCCAACATGAAAAGCAACAAGTACTCTTTGTTCTTGCCTGTTGCCCTGGCCAGGGGGTGCAAAATTCTGCCATGCCTTGGTTGAACTCGCTCTGTCCAGGCACTCACTGGCAGATCCCCTCAGCCTGCAGGCAGCCTCTGCATGGTCCTGCTGCCTCAACTGGGAACGTACTTACAAGAGCTATGGAGAAGTAAACTCTCAACCAGCAACAAGTCTGTCAACAGAAGGGGAAAAAACGTGCATGAAGTCTCTGGAGGCCCTTTGGGCCAACTTATGCTGATGTCAGGATGTCAAAGATGCCTGCCTGTATTGGCCTGAGGGGTATCTTTGCACTGGTGCTGTGTGTGGAAATGGAAAGCTTGGATCTGAATCCTGGGCTGTTGTACTGTGTACAGTTAGTGGGACACTCGTGCAACAGCTGTTGCTGCTGTGTTTAAAAATTTGTCATTCCAGCCCTGTGATACTATCTGATCCTAGAGATCCCTTTAATTTTGTTATTATTAAGAGGGCTGCTTTACATTTCTAGAGCTTTTAATTATAAAGGTCAACAGCAGTGTAGTCTAAATGGTTCTTGAATCCCAGACGAACCCTCAGCATGCTTCAAGTGCTCCTTCCATCCACCATGACTGTCACAGCCCCACCTAATCCACACACAGTTGAAGGACTCAGTGCAGCAATTTATCCTATTAGTCCTTACTCATCAGCACATATTCTTTTCTTACATAAAGCTTCCTCATGCAAGATCTTGGACCATTTCCCTGCTCTCCACCCCTCCTCTTTTGTGAGGGAAGCTCCACCATGGGAAACTGGATAAAAGTTTTGAGGAGTAGATAGCAGAGAACAGTCCTACTCTGAGGGAACAAGGAGGGGATCAGAGGTGATCTAACGTATCTGTGAACTTTAGGACAGCAGCTGTGATGGCATTTCAAGTTGAGTAAACAATATCCATCTGTAGGTCTTGTGTAACTCCCTGAGTACCTAGGACACATTATCTTGGCAAGAATCTTGGAGCAAGTAGTGAAACAGTGGAGGAGCAGGGATTGCAGCTGACATCATATGTTTACACTAGTGAAATCAGGGGAAGACTCAAACCATCTGAGTGACCTTACTGAGCTAAACTGGCAGGAAGTGACAGCAAGCAAAAGCCACTTGTTGTCAAGCTGCAGACAAAATGCGTAGGAAGGAATCATTGTTTTGTTTTACATTGTTTGGAGTTCTATACACAATGCAAGGCTCAGCACAACACCTGCAGTCACAGCAGTTAAGGTAGGTGGGGTACTGATGGTTTTACCCTTCTCTCTTCCTCAGGATGTCTTGCTGCTGAGTCAGTTTATCCGTTCAGACGGAGGGATGCTGCCACG
This sequence comes from Aleadryas rufinucha, assembly GCA_013397815.1. Taxonomy (NCBI): domain Eukaryota; kingdom Metazoa; phylum Chordata; class Aves; order Passeriformes; genus Aleadryas; species Aleadryas rufinucha. Next base: position 53,358 of record VZTH01013625.1, on the reverse strand, counting down.
AAGGATCACAGGCCTCTGCTTGGAGGAGCACAAGAAGGTTGCTGTCTGTGTGCAGATGGCTCACCGTGCAGGTACATAGCTCTGCCAGAGACAACCCCTGACAATGGGTTACCTGTTGAACCCCTTGAGGGGAGTCTCCTGCCCAATTGGTATAGCTCAGTGAGATGTCATTGTCCACTCACCCAGCAAACTCGTTATGGTCCAAGTGCTGGGACAGGGTGATGGAACAGAGACTACTTGTTTTTCTTTCTCTGTCTTGACTCCTGCCTTGACAGCAGACATTCATCCCTGTAGATGAGACTAGCGTTGCAGAAAGATCTGGGAAGTGGTTCAGTCTCCAGTAACTAATGATTAAACACCTGCTTCTGAAATTACTTGGTTTAACTAAGCTTGACCTACTCCATTTGTAACTTGCAATTCGACCATCTGCTGTGTGACGACTTTTTTACTTTTCTCTGGGAGTCGGACCCAGGTTGATGCAGTCAAGAGTATTGTGCTGATCTTTATGCCTGGTACCTGAGTTGTATCCAAGTTAAATGGACTGAGAATTTTAATAGTCAGATTTTCCATCCTGGAGATGGAATCTGATTGGACACCAGTGCCCAGTGTCCTCTGAAAAAAGCCTCTGTGATGAGCCCAAGTGACAGTGTCTAGTGTGTATTTCTTCCCTATACCCAGTACAACTTCCCAGCTTCTCTGGCTGGGGTGCAGGTTCAGTAGTGACCTGGGCTGCCTGGTTTATGAGGTGTAATGTGACTTCTGAATGCAATAGAAGCAAAGAGACTCTACAAAATATTATCACATCTTTTTCTGTTTCAGGTTTGTTGCCAAACCACAGGCCTCCACTTCCTGAAGGGCATATTCCCAAGAAACCCAAGCTGAACAGGTGAATAGTCTTACCTTTCCACATTTCTCTTTTTCAGGAATAAACTGGAAGAGGAAAAGCAGTTCCTTACAAGTGGGTGAGAAATGCCTCAGGCAGCAGGGTTCATAAAGAGTACTCAGCATTTTGGAGAAGATCTGTCACGATACTCTCTTGGCAGTCTTTTAAGGACAAGTTATATCTCATACAAATTATTTATTCACACAAGATTGAAACTGCCACACGTTAGAGTCTGCCTGCCCTTTCTCAGCTGTGCTCACCTCCTCATAACTAACAATCAGTAAGGCTGTCACAGGAGGGTGCCACAGATGGAGTCACAGCACCACAGAATAGCTGAGGTTGGAAGAGGCCTCTGGAGATTGTCTAGTCCAAGCTCCCCACTTAAGAAGTCACTTAGAGCAGCTTACTCAGAACTATGTCCAACCAGGTTTTCAGTATATCCAAGGATAGACCTTCCTCTGTTTCTCCTGAGGGCGCTTGTTCCACAGAACCAGCCTCATACGAGACAGCGTTCTCTTACATTCAGACAGAATTTCTTTTTTCAATTTGTGCCCATTGCTTCTTGTCCTGTCAGTGAGCACCAGTGACTGGGGTGAGCCCACCCCTGTCTTCTTTACACCCTCCCTTCAGGTACTTACGAACATTGGTAAGACCCCGCTGAACCTTCTTTTCTCCAGGCTGAGCAGTCTCTTCCCTCTTAGCCTTTTTAGCCCCCATCAGCAGGAGGATGCCCAGGCGGTGGTACCAGCAGTGAGGGGGGCTCTGAGCAGCCAGCAGGGGCCCATCACAGGACTGTTACCCTCTGCCCCATCCCCGTTTCCTCCAGTCAGCGATTCGCCCTCCGCCTGCCCTTCCTATGTAACAGAGTCTCTTCCCCCTCCCCAGCAGGAATGGCCCCTGGCCTCTGGTGGGCGAAGGGAAAAGCCTGCAGCCGCCTCCTGCTCTGTGCTGGGCACTTGGAGGTGCTAATCCCCTGTTTATAACCTCACACTCTGTTTCTATGGGGATGTCAGAGCCGTGTTTGAACCTCGCATTAGCAAACCGTGAGGTTACCAGAGGCCATGGGGCTGTCGCTGGGAGAGCTTAGACTGCAGAGCTGAGGATGGTTGGAGACTCCTGCACTTCAGGTCTGACTCTACAGTGGAGATTTGAGAGAGGCTCTTGGAAATGCTGGCAGACTGCATAATGGGTATCAGTGAGGATCAAATTAGAGGACTCTACGTTTGATGCAGCCCTGTAGCCCTCAGATACTTCACCTGTGATAACTTCTTCCTTGTGTCTTACAAGTCCTGGGGATTCCTTAGTATCTGTCTTATCTGGCAGCTCAGGGGTGGAGCACGTTATCTTGTTAACATTCACATTGCAACCCTGCGTAGCAGGTTGAGACTGGAAATGGTAAATGCAGTGTCTTGCAGGAATAACACCAGGACTCCAGATCTGATGCCCTGATTGTTACAAATTGTTCTATAGACTTTTAGTGAGAACAAAGAATGAATACCTCTGGATACATTCTATATGCAAGTAGGTGTGCTACACCTCTTTTTTAATTAAATTGGAGATTATTGCACTGCTAGCCCCTCCCTACCCACCCTTGTTTTTCTCTTCCCAGAGAGGGAATGTAGCAGGCACGGTGGAAGCAATTAAGGAAAAGAGAGTAGAGCTGTTGGCTGATGATATGGAGTAGCATTGAAGTAGACAGACTTTGCGGTCGGTGGAGACGAGAATAGGATAAAGAAATGGGATTGAAAGTTTTGGTGATGGAGCTGGCACTAAACAAATGAGTCCCAAGAGCTAGGACAAAGCGCAGGAGTACTTCAGGAGTGCTCTCCTGGTCCCTCATGATACTGTCTTCTCAGCCTACTGGAAGGGGAACACTGTGTGTTGGAGCCTTGCAAAATCTTGGACGTTCTGTACGAGTTTTGACTGTGCAAACCCCCATCCATATTTCCCTCGCTCTCTGGAGCAGTAGCTGGCACAGCATAAGGCAGGAGTTACAAATTGCTTCCTTCCTCTAGCCTGAAGTGCACCCACATGCTGAATGACTGAAGTCATTCAACTGGTACTTATTTTGGGAATGAAGCCAGAGCTCTTATCAGAAGTTTCCCACATGAAGGACTTGTCCGGGCTTACCTTGTCTTTGCCTCTGTACTTGTTTCCAAAGCTTCCTGTAAGTCTGTAGTAACTTGGGAAGCACTCAACCTGTGGTACTGCCAGATGCAAGTGAGCTGACAGGGGAGAAAAGGGGCAGAAGTGGGCTTGGACTTTGGAGTGGAACAAGCTGCCTTGTTCAGTGCCATCAGAACATGTCTGGGTCATCCTCTAAATGTGTAATATCAGGGCTACTCACCTGACTTAGCTTGTTCCTTCATTGTGTTTATGTCTACTGGATTTTTAAGTGCCAGTTCAAGAAGGGATCAACAGGATCTAAAGAGGGCCTATTATAGCAGGCAGTACATTACACAGTTAAGTGACTTATTTTCCAAATCTTCAAGCTTCATCTCTTTTTGAGATCACTGTATTGGCTGTTCTACCTGTCTTTACCACTCTGCTTACATGACAGGTAGCAGTGCCTTTCTTAACTGCTGCTATAGCTCTGGGAATGTCTACAGGGAGAAACTGAGATGCCTCAAAATATGCTTTGGGCCCCTTGTTAAAGCTTTTCCAAGACAGAAACACAGGTAATGTAAGCAATCTGTTGTCTGTCTCTTTACTCTGAATGGAGAAAGTTTTCACTTTTGTAAAGGAAGGGCTTCTGAGAAGTCACTGTCTACTCCAGATGTTACCTCACACACTTCTATGGGAATTCCTAGCATCTGGGAACTGCCTGCCATCTTACACTGAGCCAAAGAATGTTTTGCTCATGGTAGAGCTCTTGATATAAGACTACAGCATCAGCTGCTAGAATGACAGGACCACGATGAAAGCCTAAGATAGCTTTAGGGACTGATTCCACTCACACCACCCGAGACTGAAGGAGATTCATCGTGATAAGTGTAATGTGAAGTGGGAGTCAGAGCCCAGTGCCTCTGCCATGATGCAGACCTGAGCATTGACTTACTGCATGTAGACTCAGAGCAGCAACCCCTGCCTGGCTGAAGTCTGGCAGATTACTTCATTTGGAGGAGCAATCCCTTTCATTTTTTTCCTGTCTGGCAAAGTTGTGGTTGGTCTCCCTTTGGCCAGGCTTCTTCCAAGGCTGTATCAATATATTTGAGAGCAGCTTCATTTGTTGCTAAAAGAGGGACAAATGAGCCTGATGAAAAACTGATGTGTCCTTTAGACAATGTACAGGCCAGCGACACAGGAGGAACTCTATGGCTCCTGGGCAAAGGTGCTAAGGAAGTACACAAAGGACTGAGGAGCTGCATTAATGTATACTTTTGAAAGCACCAAAAAAAGCTGCTCCTCAGCTATTTCTTTACTGCAGTTGTGGCTGTCTTGGCCAGAATGTTTGGCCCATGTCACTGTCACCCTGATTAAAGTGAGCCTGCTTCAAATCCAAAGAGTCTGGCATGCACTGGCTAGCACCTAGCTGGGATTAAAAGGTATCATGCCACCATATGGAACTATCAGCAAACTATCTTGTTTTAACAAGGGTCAGGGGTGCTGACATGCCACTGATTTAGTGTTGTGAAGTGTGGATTTATTATCCAGAACCCCTCTGCCTCTCAAGAAGGTGATCTTCTGATGCTTATTCAATTATGTTTTCCAAAAAGCAGAATTCCTGCTCTGTTTTTTGAACTGGTTTTACTATCTCAATTGTATGAACTTTGGACATTCCCTTCTGCGTGCCCCAGATTTCTCTGCAAAGAGATAAGGATTTCCCTGCTTTGCACTGGGTCATTTGGCAGCTGGCTTTCCTCTACCCACTCCATTTCCTTACCCTGTTTCCACTATTGGAATTCAAGAAGAGCAGAGTGCTTTGAGAACATCTGACCTGCAGATCCTGCCTTGTACTTGGTTATACAACTGTCTAGCATAGTATGGAACATTCATCCATGATGTAATGCAGCACAGAGGAGGAGATTGGGAACTGCAGAAGAAGGCGTAACATGGAAGTGAAATGCTAAGCTTTGTGGTCCTGAGGGTGGTAGGAGAATAAGAATACCTTGTGGTCAGAATTCAACTGGGGAGCATTCCATATCTCCCTTTTCTACCCCCTGCAGTTGGGACACCATCCAGGTGAGACTTGCCATGATATTTCTCATTTCTTGGACTTTAGTTCTTTGCCTTTTTGCTTTCTGCCTGATTTGTTTTTGACAGCAATAGCTCATGAATGTTACCACTTAACTGCTTTACTAGCTATGGTTCTTTTGAAGAAATGACCATGGGAGTAACTCACATCATCCATAAACTCTTGAGTCTCCTGTCCTCACCTTCTCTTACATATGATTTGTCTGCAGAAGTTGGACATTGAAAACAAATGAAGTTTACCCTGTCAATGCAGAATTACTCCCTACAGTTCGTTTTCCTCATGTTTGGCCCAGTCTAGGGCTTTCACTCTTTCCAGGGGATCATTCCACAAGCAAATATGTCTTGCAGCCAAGGATTGTTCCCTCATCCTCAGCCTGCATTCTCCATTTCAAAACTTCCTGCTGTTATTTCTGCATCCGTTTGTGCTCCAGCCTGGCATGTTCCAGTTAAGTGCTGCAGCAACACAGTATTTTCACTAGCCCATGAGGCTGAGGAAGTTCTAAGCTATTTCACCAGCATTGTGTAAGGTGACAGACTGTTCCCATACTCCAGAGTCATGTGTGTGCAGGCCACCACACACCAGAACCATTTGGGAAACAGTCAAGCTCAGCTGTAGGTCAAACTTCTTCCTTTCATTAATGGAAATCTGAATAGCTCAGCAGTTTTCTTTTCAGCATGGAGGTTTTCACATGGAAAATGTGGACTAACAGTCTATCCAGAACAGTCCCTGAATTCAAGCCAGCATCTAGATGCTCTCTTAATGCGAATATAGCACTCATGTTCTTCTGGCAGGTCCAAAGTATTGGTTAAAAGACAATACTGTGAAGTTGTTCCCTTTCCAAAAGGACTAGGGGATATCACAGGTTCCCTGACTCTGGGGTCTGTCAGCAAGAGGTGCTGTAAGATTACGGAGTACTTGATTTTGAGTGCTCAGCTGCCACTCCATTTTCAGCTTCCTACTGGAAGAGCGTAACTTGGCACAGATAGTATCCAAGTCAATCCCTCCTCTATCACCTGAACTGGAGGAGTTGCTCTGTGTTAAGCAAGAGGCAGACTCCCTACAAATTCCTCATGAATTACAAAGTTCTCAGGCTCTGTGGACACCTCTCATCCCTGGGAGCAGATTTCCCTACCATCAGCATTTCACTCCAGCAGCATGTGGTTCCTCTCATCTGCATGGAAACTGTGTTGTGCATAGCATGTGTATTCAAAAGCAAAGAGCCAGAGCGGCTGCAGGTGAGCAAAGCCAAGAGGTGTCATGGGAAGGGATGTGGCAGGGAGGAGGCAGTCTCGCCAGCACTTTGATCGAGTGCTTCCTGCAGTCTCCAGCCCTCTGCCTTCTGCTCTTAATCCAAACAAAAGCCATATTGAAAAAATTCAGTGAGGGTTCAGAAGTTCAGACTTGAACTGTACCAACATGGCCTTTGCTTGAGCTGTGTACAGGACTGGGGTTTTCACATTTCCCTTACCCTGCACTTGGAAACCTTGTGCCTACTCCTTGGTCTAAAGTGGCAGCCTCCAAGTGGGAAGGCCTGCCCACTGAACAAAATCCATGAAAACAGACTTCCGCATGCTACAGACATTTTAAGCTATTACAGTGACTGCAGGTAAACTAACCATAGTTGTTTCCATCCTGCTTATATCTTGCCTTTTCCTATTAGGGAAATCCCACCAGAGTTCCTATCGCACTTTATCCAAACTACTCATTTGTGCACTTGGAGTCTAGGAATTCTTGTTCTTGTTCGGGACCCTACCATACGGGGGCAAGCAGAGCCCCACGGTGAGTCACAGTTCCCAAGAGTGGCAGTTCTGTCCCTCTTTGCCTAGAGTGACAGCTCTGCACACTGAGGTTACAGGTTAGGAGACTGCGGACCACCTGAAGGGTCTGTCTTGACAACCTTCAGCCAAGTGAGAAAATTGAGTCTGCCAGTGTGTGTTTGTTGGTGTTTATAAAAACTCCCCAAGACAAACCGTGTTGGATACAATGAAAAGTTGGGAGACTTGGCCAGAAAAGGGTGTATAGTATCTTACATGGATGGCAGAGTTTGCAGAAAAGTCCTGTGTGCTGGGATTTGAAGCTCTCCTATGTGAGTTTTGTGGATTGGTTTTACTCACAGAAAAAAACCCCAAATCTGTGAACCAGTAAGAAATGGAGTTAGTCAAAGAGGAGAAGGAACTTTGTAGACTGACTGCTCCCAGGCATCAGGCTTTTGCACTGCTGAATCAAGGTAGAAAAAAAAAAAGAGGCAGCAAACAAAATAGGACAAGTTTGAGTTTGGGACAAAGCAAGTATTAAAAGCCCTAAAAGCAAATGTGCTCCAGGAAGGGAAAGCGTCCAAATGTCTGTTTCAGCTAACAATGAAAAGCCCCAGCCTGCAGTCCCCAAAGGAAGCCAAAAGCCTGGACCAGAGGGCTGGATTAGACCTGCTCAAAAGAGAAATAACAAAAGCTTTAAAATCAGGCCATTACTAAATCCTTCTTCCTATGCAGAATTGGGGTGTGCACTTCCAGCCCCCACACAGAAACAGAGGGATTTCTTAAAAAGCCACTGTCTGTCTAAACCTGCATACAGCATTGATGTGTATCTCACATTCACACATTCACTTCTCTCCCAGTGAGATCATTTATTATCATAGGAGCACTTTCCCGTAATCGTGTGGACACGTGACCAGAATTGCACTTGGCACATTGATGCCTTAAAACAATTTGGGATTTTTTTCCTTCTTTGCTTTAAGTGTAATCTTGCAATACCAAAATTTGTGCCATGGCACTCCCCTTGCAGCAAGGGGAATATGAAAAGGAGGACCTAGCCCATGTGCCCATCTGATATCCCTACAGCTTCTCCCAAAGGAGCTGCCTTGCCATGGTCCTTTGCCAGATTCCAAACTGGGAACCTGCGTTTGCTCTCTCTGAACTCCCCTTGCATGTGAAATTGGAGACAGGAAAGTCTCTCCTATTTCCTGTCCTGATGCTGTTATGTAAGGGATTCCACTAATGCACTAGCATAACATTACAGGTCAGAAGGGATGAGTTTAATGCATGTATAGGAGAACAAGTGCCTGGATCTTGCTCTGTGTCATCACCCAGACCCTTCCTGCTGTTGCTTCTTGGTGTTTTAACTGTCATAAGCTTACTCCTCAAAGCAAAAGCAAAGCATTTTGAAAGTGGCTTGATTTCAGAGGCGGAAAGCTCCACATGTGATTCATTTTTCAGTTTGTGTTGTTAGGGAGTACTGAGGAAGAAAAGTGCTAAATGGGCTGCTGTTATGCAGTCTGTAGCTGCCTGGCATAGCAAGCTTTCTTTGTAGTTCTCAGAAATGTGCCAAATGCCTTCAAACAAATGTACTACATGGTCTCTGTCCATTTATATCTCAAATTTGCACGATGCAAATAAAAGGTAACAAAGCTTTTTGTGGGAAGGATGACTGATTGAGGTTACATTAAGACCATGGGATTACTCAACAGAGGCATGCAAACATTGCTGGACAAAGTTTATCAGTCTGTTCCAAATTCTAATTTGTTGGAGCATTGTTTGTGCAGATTATGCTAAGGTTTTACTTTGGATCTTTATTGTCTGAAAAGACTCCTCTTTCTCTAAGGACCTCTATTCCCCTCTCTACTGGTAGCAAAAGATTTAAAGCCTAACAAAACTCCAGGCCACCCAGCCACAGGGTAAGATTTCCAGTAACTGATTCTGGATCTGAAATCCCCTGCCTGTTTGCAAAGCCAAGTCTAAAACTTCAAATGGTAAAAAGCAGAGGATATTTGCCAGACACTGCTCTTCACAGAGATTTGTAGTTGTGATGATAATTCCATTTTAATACCTCTTACACTGTAGGTGCTGACTTTCTGCATTAGCAAGCTGCAGTAGTATTGTAAAGAGAACACTAGAGCAAACTTGGACGTACAAAAATACAAGACTAGGCCAGAAACCCATTCCATGCAGAAGTAATAACTAATTATCCCCCCAATGTAAATGAATTCATTTTTAGAAGCTTTCTCACAGAATTTAGCCTTTGTAATTAGTTTACATTATTGAGACCAGCTGTTGAAATAACACTTCCCCTAGAGGCTGGATGCATTCAGTCTTGGACTTAGTTACAGTGAAGGGATTTGGCACTCCAGTTTAGCTGCAGGTGGACAGCTTGCCAGCAGCCTGGAGACTACACCTGATTTGTTTTGTGAAACTGGAAGTCAGGCAGGTGCCAGTGGGGGTTCAGTAGAGAGATGAGCTTAGAAATTCCAAAACAAACAAAAACTCCTTTCCAGTGATCCCTCCTGAATTGAGGGAGCTCTGCTCAGGGTTATTCCTTTTATAAAGAGGCATGTTAGGGAGGCAAAGGCTATAGTGCCTTGCTTCTTCTTCAGTTGGAACATTTCCTCAGTGATCAGTCTCAGATTGAAATGTGTTTGTGTTGTTTTTACAGGTACCTGACCCGCTGGCCCATCAGATCTGCAAAGCCCATTTGGAAGAGGGGCCCTAAGTGGTGCAAAAAGCCCTTTCCAGTTGGACACCCTTTGCTGAAGGATAATGTCAAATATACACAAAAGCCTCTCTGTTTAAACCACTAGTGGCCAGAACTGGCATAGTCAGTAAGCACGTTTTCCACTGTTCTGCTGGGTTTTTTTCAAGTTTATCAATATCTCAAATTTTCTTATTCCAGAATTGTCCTTAATACTCAATATTGTGTCCAGCTGTGATCTCTTCCTCTAGGAGAATACAAGAGCCATCAAAGCAAAGTTCAGTGTGCAGGATGATTTGAGGAAAGCAAGGGGCAAAGACTTCTACCTCAAAGCCAGAAAGGATCTGCAGGCGCTTTTTTCTTTATGTTCCACAAATGAGTTTGGGAAAGAATGTTTCCTTCTTTTCCCAGCAGTGAGTGGTGTTTCCCCATTACCATGTGTTTCAACTCAGATTTGCCTCGTTTGGGCTTTTGTACCTGTGACACAGATGGAAGAAAAATTTCTCTGCAGCATTGTATTTTCTTGGCAGTAACAGAAATTGTTAATGACTACTGAAATTAATTTATTATTATCATCTGTACTATCCATAATTTGCATCAGAACACCTGTAGCAGTGGCAAACAGGTGTGTGTCTTACACATCCCCTTAAGAATTCCTGGCTTGTGCTTCACTCCTGAATCTGGCAAATACACAGTGGTGACATACTTGATGACCTGGCCTGTTTTTTTTCCCCTGGCAAATAAATTTTCCATAAATCTTCCATGTCAGTGATATGGTCACTTGCTGGGATAGTTTGGAGCTGATTATCCATCCTGTAACTAAAAGGTAGCACCATTTCTCTCCCTGTGTAGTACACATATGGATCTTCCACCTATGTCCACTGCTAATTATGGGCCTGGTATGAAAGGCTCATTAAATTTATCATGGTCATTACTGTTTTGGCTCAATTTCTTTGGTATTTATCTGGGGGCTACAAATCACTACAGATTTTTTGTGTACTACTATGACCCTTAACCTTGGATTGCTTTTATCAGAATCATCTGCTAATACCTATCAGCATGGACAGGAACAAAAGGTAACGCTAAATCTGTATTATCCAGGAAATCAAATTAGATTCAAATGGTTCTTTTTGGCCTTATTTTGTGAAATGAAAGCCCTAGATTCAGCCCCTTGAGCTGGGCAAGACCTTTTGCTTTGGGAGACAGAGCCAAGACTTCATTAACCATACTGAGATAAAATCTCTGGCTGACTGTCTCTGTTTTATAAAGCTTTGAAAGCTACAGCCCTTCAGAAAGGAAAATATCTTTCTTTATTCTCACACATACAGAAATTACTATGTCTTCTAGCCCAGGTAACTTTGCTCAGTGAGCATTGCTAATGAAAAGTCACTGGATTAAACCATTGCCTTGAGATGAACCTAAATAAGCACATTTTTCAAGACCAGGTGATGCCCACAGCTATTTTTTTTCCTACAGTTGAGTGACATGAGCTGGAAAGACCCCTCTAATTTTGGTGAAATCTAACATCTCTTCATTACTTTTTTCAATATGCCTGTCTAGAGTTTAGGGTTTAGTACAGATCTCTTACAGTATATATCAGTATATATCAACTGTGCTTTCGTCATTCATGGGTGATAGCAGGTATTCATTCATGTCTCCAAATTCTTGTGTAAGCAAGGTGCTTTTGTAATCAGACAGATGGCCCAGGTTTGATTTCTGACCTAGAGCTTGCCTGTCAGGGAAGAAAATGCCATTTGTTACTATCTAAACGATCTGTAGTGACACATTACAGGGAGAGCTTGGTGCTAATAACGCCAAGGTTGTGTTCAGTCTTAAGTCACTTAAGAGCTGGACTTGATGATCCTTGTGGTGATGCCTTGTGGTGATGCCAGGACAGCCTACGTGTCCTTGGAGAGCAAACCTAGAGACTTCGTTATGTCTATCTGAGCATGAGAGAGTAGCTAGCAGGCTACAACACACTTCAGATTTTTATACCAGGCAATACAGAATTTGAATAAAAATATAAAAGCTAAAACTGAAGGCATCATTCCATCCCATCCAACTCAGAATATTCCATGATCCTCTGAATTCTATCTGCAGTTGAGGGAGGATTGCATACAATGAAGATCTAGGAAAAGAATCAGGGCCAGAGTCCAAGCACAAAAGAATCCTGCTCAAAGTGCAGAGGTTTCACATTTTTATTAGAACAAGCAGTAAACGAAAATCTCCTAAGTATAAAATCTAAATCTTTTCTAGTTCTTGAGAGTCCTTGTCCCAGTCAGAAGAGTCACAGCATGAAGGGCAGATCAAGGTTCTTCTCACCAGTGCCAAAGTAGATGTAGCCGAATTGCTTGGTCATTGGGACATGGTAGAATGTCAGTCCCAACCACAGCAGGCTCCGCAGCACCACCACAGTGCCTCCCTTCTCCAGCTGGATGCTCCAGGAGCCTGTGTGAGAAGATGTGCAAGTGAATCACTGGAAAAGAGGAAGAGTTCCTGCAGCAAGTTGTCCTAAGCTTAAAGAGGGGCTGCCATGGGTGCTGCCTGACCAGTTAACAGGGCGCAAGGCTGCACTGGAGTTTGTGACACCTGAAAAGAGGGAAGTCGGGGAGAACATGAACCTCGATGCCCTGTTTTCCTTTCATCAGTTCAGCACTGCAGGCTGCCCTCATTTCCAGATGTCTGTGTCTAGGTTCACACAGTAATATATTCCCATGGCTTTGGTGGTCATGTCACATGCGTCACAGGAAGGGACCCTCAAGCTCCAGACTTGTATAGTTGATCCCCAGGAGAGGCTGCAGCTATTCTTGGCTGCTTCTGAGTGGGCAGCAGTTACTCCAACAAGCTCTGCCACCTACTCGGTGTAGCTAATAGCTACAGAGCGCCAAGATGAGCTATAGCAATCCTTTATAGGTATGAAATTTGTCCTTAAAATAAACTTCTAGCATTAGTAGTGGGAAGAGGAAGAAGGTGCTTTCCTCCTTCAGGGAAGACTGGTTTCTCTGATACAGCAAATGGAAAAAAATGGGAAAATGAAAAGTAGGGTATTTCCTATCTCTGAGAAATTTATGGAAAAGGTTAATTCTCTTCAGTCGTTCTTGGCTCCACCGTTGAAGAGGATGTGCGTGGTAGGGGCAAAGGGATTAGTTTCCACATTAATTTTGCTTTGGCTCCACAGAAGAGGTTCAGAGCCAGTGTGAAAATGCAGTTTCTTCTGGATGCAAGGAGCTCAGAGCCACTGAGTATTTATTTTGCATCTGACACGACAGCTTTGGAACTGTGCCAGAGGGAGGGGGCTGAAGCATCGGCTTGGATTCAATGCTGGAGGGCAAGGAGCTGCCAGGAGAAGAAAATACCAGCTTCAGCATCAAATCAGTAATGCCTAGAGGCTACAATGCAGGGAAGAAGGTTCCTGCTAAATCTCCATCTAAAAAAAAGGAGCAGGCCCAAATTAAAAAAAAAAAAAAAAGTGGTTGGAACAGTCAGGCTACCACTGGCCTAGAGTCAAGCAGTCAGCCTATCTGCACCCAAAGCCAAAATCTGCCAATTCCAGAGTAAGCAGAAAGCGCATAATGTGCTGGGCCATTTAGGCAGTATTCATCTTTGCAGATAATTTTAGGCTCATTAATTTTAGGCTCATCAATTTAAGCTATGATTCATGCTTACTCATGTCACGGTTAGCCTGGGGAAGGGCTTCTCTGATTGCTGTCAGCTGCCTGTCCTCCCCCTCCCACTCACTTGTGACTCTTGGCCAATTTTAATCACATCCGACAAAGGGCTGAAGGGCTTTAACACCACAGGTTCCTACAGCAGGTCTCCCTGGGATGTTGCCCAAGGGTTGACTGCAGCTCTTGGAGCTTTGTTTGGTCTACCAGCAGCTGCAGGGAAGCACAGCCTGTTAGGCCTGCCTGGCAGCCAGAGGCAGCAGCTAGCTGGACAATCCGCATTTGTGCAGCCTTGGGCTCTTGTGTGCTCCCTCACAGTACATGTTGTCTCATGTGCAGTTCATGGCAAACTACGGTAGCTAAGGGAAGGAGGGAAATTTAGGGGAAACATTTATGTGGTGGCTGCAGAATCAGAAAGGAACAACACAATTCAAAACCCTGTAAAACCAGATGTTGTGAGTTGTGCTGCTCACCTGTTACCTAACTCTTCACTTTGTATTTCTGTACTTCTCAAAAGTTTCTTGGACACCACTGTTTCCTCTGTCTTCTTCAGTAGCAAGTTCCACATGTTTGTTATACTATAATATGCAAGTCCTGTGTCATCTCTGATCTGTTACCTTTCAAAATACTCTCTTCAGCCATGTGCAAATGTGGAACTCAGTGAACAGCAATACCTACCTCCTTTCTGACAGACTGACTCGAGCTGCTGGACAGAAGTACAAAACAGACATTCACAGTCTTTTGACTCAGGAGATTGCTCCTTTGGAGAACTTACTTCTGACTCGCTCTCCTCCACATTTCCACTAAAGACAAACAACTGGGGTTGCAGTAAAGCAGTGCCCTACTTAATATGGGATGGTCAATACAGGTGTGTGCCTGTATCTTTTCACCTTTCTTGCTCTGTGACATTCTTTACACAAGTCCTAGGTACAACATGAGTTAATATCTTCACAAGCAGTGGTTTCACATACAAGGCAACCCCAGTCTCCCATCCAGTCTCTCCAGTGCCACTCATTTGGACACAAACTGGGCTGGATCTTTTTCATACTTGGAGTAAAAACACCTATTATGGTTCAGCCACTGGGGTTACAAATCCTGACTGAGGGGATCTCTCAAAAAATCTGCATGTTCTTAAATAATTTCACCACTTGGACAGCATGGAAACCCAAATGAGGAACACTTCACTACAAGGCATATCATCCAGCAACTGAAGCACTCCAGCCACTTGCTGTCAAAGGACAAGCTTTCAGTTTCTTGAACTTTGTCTACAAGTTTTCAGCATTTGCTAGTGGCAGTATCATGATCATGCATAGGAGCGTTGAGCAACAAGCAGCAAGCAAATAGGTATGAATGTAATAGTGACAAATAACTTTCTCAATTTCTCCTTTGAATGACTGCTCCCAATGCATGGTTCTTCAGCTTGAATTTGTAGAAGTGATCTATGAGTCTTTTCTCCCAATACTGGTGGTACTTGCTGCAGCTTTACACACTGATTTGTGGGGAAGGGGATGACGACGTGCCATAAACTTTTCAAAAAGTTTCTCTGACAAAAAGATAATGCAATGAAGAACTCTCATTGTCTTTGATGTAGGACCAGTCCTCTGAGAAGCAAGTCTGTCAAGAATAGGACTATGCCTTGCCTTGCTGGGTGGTGAAAACCTTTAGGGATTATCTAATTTGTTAATGCCTCCCAACATACTGGAAGCATCTAACAACCTGGGTACATGTGATAGCTTGTTTATATATGTTCACCTACACAGATGAACCCTCTGCCCTAAACCATTTACACAGAACAAAAAGAAATGCCTGGAGCATGACAAGTGGGGAAGGTAAGAGGGAAAACGGGGATTTTAATGCTCTTAGGAACTATATCTGGATTCAGACATCTTTTTGTGGGATAAATTCACAGAGGAGGTAGAGTAAATCAAGTTCAACATAATTAAATCCCCACATCTGTGCTCTGGGGCAATAGAGTACATGGATCCATTATCTCCTCAGAACATTTACCCAGTGACACACAGGCTTATCAATCTCAGCAGGGTATTCATCAGCAGACTCTGCTGATCAAAGGAACTTCCCAAGCACCTTCACATCTGGCAGAAATGGACAGATATAGTTGAAGATGGCTCCATTCACTTTCACGCTACATCTCTGAAGGCTGTGATGTGCAGTTTCTGCATTTCCCTATCATCTGTCCAAGCTGTGAACCCTCAAAGGGCTCAAATTTGTAATTTCATAAATGTGAGACCTCTGGGGAATATTAATTACTCTTGTTATACTTTTCCAGCTCTTCTCTGGCCCTTCATTCTGCATGTGGTTCTACACAAATGGACAGTAAAGTTTTGCTGATGCTGCATAAGCCTTCCTGTGAAATGAGGGCCTGAACAAAAACAAGCAGGTTACGTAAGGGCAATCCCATCTGGACCGGCACAACATAGGTTGGGAACAGGAAAAAATTACAAGAAGCTGTCTGGAACTCTAATGTCATTTTCACTGGCATCCTGTTTTCAGCAAGAATGATGATTAGTCCTAGAACTGCTCTTTATTCTGCAGAGCCAAAGAGTAGCAGCAGTGCCACCTTCCAGATTCTACTAACTGGATCACTAGAGACATTTCTGTAACCTAGTCATCAAAGGTGATTTATTCAATATACTTTTCCAGACCGGATTTTGCAACACACAAAACCCATTTGGAAACTGCATTTGATACACAATGCTGTATTTTCTAAGAAGAGATTACATTAAAGTTCTGTAACCTATCTGGGTTCTTTGGATCTTTTCATTAAGGGAAAAAATAAGAACCTTTTATCTCAGTACTTTTTTTTCCCCCCATACCTCACCACATCAGCAGTAGTTGAGGAAATGGTGCATAAAACAAACTTTGAACTTGTGAGACATGGAGAAAGTTGTTCTCTTGGAAAGATACAGGACACTTGTGTTCTCTTCCATCACAGCTCAAATCTCACAATATTCAAGCAAGATGCTTTTTCAGGCCCACCTTTCTTGTATGAGTTTGAAATACGGATGTCAGAAATCACTCCAGAAGTACTTTAAACAGTAACTAATGAACAGTAATGCCATAATAGCTTAAAATGAAAATGCCACCTTTTCTTCCTCAAGAGAAAGTCTTAGAAATGCATTTAATAATGCAATATAAAAAGGAATGAGAACTATGAAAATTAAATGCTACTTTCATCCTTTTTTTTTCTTTCTCTCTCTTTTGTTTTTTAAACTTCTGTGCTATTACAGATGGTTCTTGGGGTAAAACCATTGCATAGATAGCTGCAGGTCTGCTGGGTCCAAATCCTTCCATCACTGGCTGAGAATATTCCATGGCAGTCCCTGTGTCAGACAATAAGTCTCTTACTGAGAGACTGGGAAGCTCAAAACATCAGTCTGTAAGGTACAGCAAGATTCCTAGATAAAAGTTGTCAAAAAAAAAAAGATGTAAAAATATTAGTATTTGCACTGGAGGGAATACAACTAGAATTAGGAGACAGCAAGTAAAAGTTGGATTTCCTGGAGTTAAATACTGATTTTAACTTGTATCTCCATGTGTGCTATCTCTAAATCAGGCAGTAGAGTTAACTTCACTCATCATGTAAAGCTCGCAGAGGTGCAGGGAACTGGTCATTGCTCTCACACTAGAGATTCCTACCAGTAACACCGCTCTGGTGAGGTTCCCAAAGTTCAAAATACATTTTTTAAAAGAGCAAGTTAATATTTAAGCTGCACCCAGGAAACTTAAGAAAGCCAAGCACTGTCTGTGCTGAAACTATTGCCTGTTGCTGCTCCAGAAGGGAAGGGAGGGAGCTGCTGTGTGGGAGGAAAGAGCATGGGAAAAGTATCCGCTGGATGAAGATCTGGAGCTTCCTATTCCCTCTTTGGATCAGGCTGCAGCCTCCACCCCTCCAAACACAGGCAGGAATTCTGAGGAGTTCCTTACATCTTTCCCAAACAAGAAAGTGCTTTGAAGATCCTGATGCTCACCCAGTGTTAAACCACTGCCTTTTTTATGGCCCTTCAACAGCTGCCAGAACACCAGGGCTGAATTTCAAAAGTAACCTCCTTCTCAGCTGCTTCTTCCTTTCCAGTCGCCAATAGAAATCCCTGTCTCATCCCCCATGTCTGCCTCAGCTATGGGCTGAATCTTGTAATCCACAGAAGCAATAGGGTGCGTGAGACATGAGCTTTTAAACAAAACCCTTTTAAGAGGGCTGTTTGCAGAAGAACTTTCCTGCCTTAACTGGTCCACTTTCAGTATGACCTCTCATAACACTGCTGCTTTGGAGGTGATTCAGCAATGCCTCATTTCAGTGCAAGCTTGAGAAGAAACAGCTCTAAGAGCTAGACAGCCTGATAGAGAGAGGCTCCGCGTCGCAAAAGCTCACAGAGGGTCATAAAAGTGACATTATCAATTCCTCTTCAAAGGAGGAAATGTCTCAAGGGAAAAGCAGCTACAGCATGGTTGCACTTACCATTAACACAATATGCTCCCACAAGAGCAGGTTACAACATCTATTGCTGCAGTTAGTCCTGAGTGAGAGTCAAGAATGGAGTTCCAGGACAAATATTAACACCCAGAGAGGGGCAACATAACCATTTCCCTCTGCAAAAGCAGCCACTGCTTGGCTGCATGACCCCAAGCACTTAGAGCTTACACAGCCTCACTACACCCGTGGGATTTAGCTTCCATTTCCCTCCAACAGAAAATCCTACACTGCGAAGAGCTTCCTACTTCTAATTCGTTGTCTGTAGGAAACAAAGACAAATTGCAAACCAGAGCAGCTGTAAGGAAAGGTCAATGTGCTTTGGCTCTCAATAAATTGTGCCACACGGACATTTCACGCACAGCCTACCAGCCATAAGGACACATCCAAACACTCCTATGTGGGGCCCAAACTCCTTCGTGCCACTTACTGGCTGCAAACTAAATCTCTTTCATTTGCTTGACACACCACCTGCACCCCATATGTTAACACTGCTGTCAATATTTCCAATTCCCCATATAACTATTTAATAATAATTAAATAAAAACACAGACTGGTTGCAGGTTCAGTACTATTTTTAAAAGCCTCCAGAGCCAGGAAAGCACAGCTTACAGTCACATGCTGCCAAGTGGCTCTTGCATGGTCCTAATGCCTGCCATGTCCTTGACACACAAAAACCACCATGCCCAAACCCCAAAGTAAAATGATCATACTTTAGAGGCTTTTCCTCTCCATTATCCTCTCCCACCGGGGATGCCTCTGCAGTAGAAATTATTTCTACAGGTCCAGGCCTTCCATTTACACATGAAGAACCTGTTTCCTGGTGACAAGGAAGACTCATGGATTGCAGTGCTGTCCCAGATACACAGTATTCAGGTACCTCCAAGTAAAAATGAAATTCAGGCCATACTTAGACATTCAAGAGCAGTGCTGCTTAATCCAGTTGAAGCAGCCTCTGCCCTCAAACCTTTATTCCCACCCTCATCATTCTTCCATCACAGAGATCACAAAAGTGTTTATTTACTGCTCAGTGAGTCAGGTTGGGGAAATGATCTGGCTGAAAAATATACTAGACAGAAATAACATTATTTTTCCAGCTGGAATCTGACTGCACAGCTGGCAGTGCCAACACAAAAGAAGGGACAATACACAGATATAAATGAGCAGCAGAGGATGGGAAGGACTGAAAAAGCTAGCACTGAAGTAATACACATCAAATTAGAACCTCCCTTATAGCCCTGTTAGTTTGCCCTTTAGTCCTAAATCCACCTGATAAAACAAAACAAAACAAAGCAAAACAAAACAAAAAGATTCTAATTTAAAAAAGATGCAGACTGCACAGAAAGCATTAAAGACTTGGAATAGGGCTGTGCACTAGAGGAAACAGCAAGACCATATGCAATCAAAACCTATAAGGAGTAGGAAAAACTGATTAAAATCCATGCTATTTGTATTCTGACAACTACCATACAGATATTGATTTTTGGGTTTTCTGTAGTAAATTTAGAAATCTCTCAGAGTGGCAAATCACCTCCTTCCAAAGCACAAGTTTATGCTAGATCTCATCACACTCCATATTTCTTGTTCAGCTGGTCGCTGTGGAAACGTTTTTGGAGCGTGCCAGGAGTCACGTAGCATCTACCTGGGGAGCCCCTGCATTAATCCGTCACCTTCGTGGGTTTCTCTGAGCCCATTGGTTGGTAGGAAGAAAAAGGAGTCTCTCGCCCCTCCCTGTTCTGAATGAAAGACGCTTCCTCTAAATCTTGCTACAGGATTTCAGGCTCAATTCAGCTTCTTTGGGGCTTTTGTCACCAAACAAATGTGATGTCTTTGAAAGAAAGATTAACAGTTTGATGAAAGGATGCAATGGGCGGCTTTGTTCTAGCCTGCTTCCCCTAGAGCTTTTGGTCACTGTCACTTTCTTACCCACGGGAGAATATCTGTCTGACTCTCAGAGGAGATTATGGCCACCTTGTAAGATTTTTCCTCTCCTGGTAACAAAGCATTGGCCACTTTGAGGAGGTGATAATGATGAACGGGGGCTGGATTAGGGGCAAAGAACCTCACATTGATCTCTGAATTCTGAGAAAACACAAAGGAGTCGATGCTGGGATTCAAAACCCATCAAATGCTTAGAGCACATCCAGTTCGCTCTCCTGCAGGAGGGGCAAGGCCACAAGCCCTGTCAGTCCCCCAGTTGTACTTCTTACCTCATCATCAAATTAGCAAGGCTAGTTAAAAGGGCTTGGGATGAGGAACAGATGGCACGGATTATAAACTGTTGATGTTTTTGTACTAAACTAGATACAAATTCTGGACCAAATTACCCAGAGTTTACCGGTTTCTGAGAATACTGTCACACTGAGCATATCCACACAGTGCAGTGTTAATATTCAAGCTCATTCTGAACACTAGAGATGGCTAAGCATCTTTTAATGCCTATGATAGCCTAGCTGTTTCTGCTCAGCATAACTGCTGTACAAATACACCTGAAGATGAACTGTCCCCTGTCCTGTTCCCTTTACACACTGCCACACACCCCTTCAGCATGCAGAATTTCAAGCTATATGATATTTGTGTACAGTAAAACAAGATAATGCCAACTGGCTTCCTCCTTTCAAAAGCTCTGTGGCCAAAGGGGCAGCAAACAGCAAAGCAAAGCTATATGCAGGGCTGCCACCAATGCCAATGACTGCACAGGCAGGAGCTGCCACTCCTTGGAGCCCCTTCAGGAATAGATCACTCCTAGCAAAAACTGACCTCGTTCTGACTTCAGTGACACACAGACTGTCCTAGGATTTCCCCCACAGGTAATTTTTCATCATACCCTAAAGAAAAAGTTAGGCCAAGGCTGACTGATGTGATAAACCTGCAGCTTCTGGTTCTATAAGGCTTTACCAGCATTTCCATCATTTTAGCAAGAAGTTCATCTCCTTTTTATGTCCAAGGAATCAGGAGATTAAATGGAGAGAGGGTAGGTCACGATTTCTTTCACTGAGGAGGAAAAAACACTTTAAATACAATCCCTGGAAAGTTGCTAGGAAGACTCTGCCTCTGTCCTCATTCTTTCCCTACAGCAGTCAGGAGGACGAAGAACTCCACCACAGCTCTCAGTTGATGGGCAGCCCTTTTCCAGTATAAACTCATCCAAGGTCTGACTAAACAAGACCCTGAGGTGATACAGACCTAGGACCCAAAAGCAGTGAATGCACTGCTTTATTACCCATAGACACAAAGCCCAAGGAAAACAGGCTCCTTTCCAGTAATCAAAGCAGACCATGATCAGCCAGTCAAAAGCTCAAATACTAGCTGCACTGCGAGTCCTCCTGCCGTGCTGCCACATGAGAGGTTCCAGTCTGATCTTGAACTCCTGAGCTGGCAGCACCCCAGCTTGTAGGAGGGACAGCATCTTGTCTTGCTCCCAGACAGCTTTCTTGGATCACTGCAGGAATGGCCTTAACAGCTTCTACATATCACTAGCAAAAATTAAGTGTGACCCTACTTTTGAAGAATGTAGGGGACATGCTTATATATTGTGTATGTCTATTTGCATGCATGTGATCTCTAATGATGCTGAGAAAGCTATTGAAAAGCCTTGTGACCATTCCAGAAATTGCCTAAGCTTGAAAGGGAGAGAATATCTTCTATATACCTACAGTTCAGGACGCCAGTATACCATACAGAGTCTGGAAACTCAGGCCATACCTTTTCCTCGATTTGATGCTGCTCTTGGCGATTTTCTTTCTCATTTTACTTTTCCGTGGTTTGCTTTTCTGTGTTCAGCACTGACAATGCTGGCACCATAGTGCACCCTGCTGGAAGGCAGCAGCTAGAGCCATCCTGGAATTATTTCTAGGGATGGCCGACTTCAGTTTGAACAGAGAAATTCAGGTACCAATGCTTTTACTAACAACCCACTGAGCCACCTACTGGGTTCGATTTTCAGATCAGAAAACCTACTGTTCTGATGCACACTCATCCAGTTTTCTCACTCTCTAACACTGTATTGTAAAGCTTGTTTATCAAAACTACTTATATTAATGTCAGGTAACTCCATGGGACTCTGTAGCTCAGTTTCACACATTCACCAAGCCCAAGGATCACACCTCCTAATGAGGAATGAGGATAGCTGTGAGCCATGCTAGGTATTTCAGTCTACATTTTGGCTACCTCTTTTTATCCCTGCGAACCTGAAGTACTGCCCTCTCATTTATTATGGGTCTTTTAGTTTGGATTTCAGTGAGACAAGCTTGAAAAGCCTTGTCCCCGTGTGGCTCTTGGCAGGCTAAGGAGTAAAGTGCTCTTGCTCTCGGCTTTCACAGAGCTGGGGAGGTGCTGCTTATTGTTAAGCAATGAAAGGGGAGGGCTCAGGTCACATCTGTGAAATGTTAGTGGAGAAGGGAGGCTGGGTGAAAGTAGGTGGCCAGCGCAGCATAGCACTTTGCTGGATTTTGCAAGACCACTAGGGAGATAGGCAGCCATTTGTCTTAGAGCCCTGATAAAGGGCCCTTGCCTCTGGTGGCTGGCTAGGGGCTGTAAATACCTCTGCAGACACAGACTCTTCAAATGGCTGGAGACCGAGGCTGATAGGGGATTAATCGCCTTGAAGGGAGGGGGGAGGGGGAACGAAAGCAAGTTAATTAGCTGTGTTAATGTATGGAGATAAAGCAGGGTCGTGCCTCCTGGCCTTCTTCCTTCCTGCACCCTGACTTTTGGGGCAGCCATGTTGGGGCTACCAAAATGGCCCTTGAGAGCAGCCACGGAAACGATCTCCCTCTTAGAAATGCAACCCCTCCATCTTCAAGGACCCATTAGGCACCAGCTTTTGCTAAACCGATAAAGACCGTGCTAATGAACCTCGGAATACGAGAGGTCAGTGTTCTAATTGACGCTACTGTTCAGCAAGCTTACAGAAAAGCTAGTGCTCAAAGTTTTCAGCCACAGAAATGGCCACAAATCCCTTTGTCTGTAATGCTTATAAGGAATGCTCCAAAACCACTGCACTTTCAGGTGAAGAAATAGAGCTACAATCCAAGTGGCTGTCACTTACACTACAGTCAAATGGTAAAGGAGCTGAAATGATCTTCTGTCTAGGCACCTCTTCTACCCTGCCTTCATCTTGAAACACCAAGTACACAAAAAACACTGATTCACCCTGCCACTGTATACCCATTTGGAATGATGCTATAAAATCTCTCCCAGCAATAAAGATCCACAATGGACAGCAGTAAGTCAGGAATCTCCTCAGTCCTCTTTTGAACCCTCATGTATCATAGTTCAGAAAGCAAAGCCAGCTGAAATGAGCTGACTTGCAATTAATCACAATTTAATTTAATTGCATTGCCTCAGGAACCCATTGACACCTTTGTGTTACTGCCACTGACAATGAAGAAGTCCAAGCTGAACATCACCCTCCACGGCTGTCATCAAGTTTATGGCCAGGCATACCAGGAATCTGGACTCCTACATACCACTGCCTGTTAAACTGAAGTCAGTTACGCATGTCTGGGACTATCAACTTGTATTTGCATTTGACTGAATCACAGTTCCCAGTAAGACATCCAGCATGATGTGAAGATATCAAGAGACACAGGCTCATCCATTAGCCTTGCTAACTGGTAATCACTTCACTGTTAAAAGTTGTATCTAATTGTTCATTTTAGTTCTGGCTATAATTTTTAGCTGCTGATTCCTGTTATGTCTTTCTGTGCTATAATAAATAGAACCTCAGTACCTAATACTTAAACTCCACGGAGTATTTTACACAGTGTAATACAGCCATTCTTATGGGCTTTTCCTCAAGATAAACAGATTGAACTGTTTGTCTCTCACTGGCCCTTGAATAATTTTGAGACTCTTTTCTGCAACTCTCCAGTGTTGCAATGTGTAGTAATCCAGTTATGATTCCACTAACAGTATATGCAAAAGTAAAATCACCCCCCTGTTCCTATTTGCTACACCCTTGTTCATGTATCTGCAGATCAAGTTACCCTTTTAAGTCTCAAGATCAACCTGGGAGCTGATGTTCAGTGGGTTGTGCCTGGATTTCCTTTCAGAGCCACAGCTTCTAGAATACAATTCTCAAAGTCTGACTTACAGTCCTTACTTTTCTCATGTGACTTTGCAGGTAGGCACATCAAAATGTACCGTATTTAAGTAAGCCCAGTTTTCCAGATCTCTGTATCCACCCTGCCCTTGTCATTATTTGTCTCTCAACCAACCGTTTACTTTTAGATAATTTATAAATAAGTTGAAGAATATCAATATTGGCACTGGTCCCTTTCTGACCTTTTCCAGAAATACACCCATTCGTTGAATTCTGAATCACAACTGCTAAGGAAGATTAAATTTAGGGGAATAATTCTGCAATGCCGGGATTTATTAAAGATTATTATGCCACAAGTCTCCTGAGATGATGATTTCAGAAGTAACTTATCTGACTCTGCCATTTTAATGTTTTTGACCCACATTAAATGTTGTTTAACTCTACCCTCCCTTAGCAAACAGTTTGAAAGCTGTCTGAAACAGACTTTTATTGTCTTTGCTTGATGCAAGTCCATATTCTTTCCAAAAATAAACCAGAAAAAAATTGAGCTCTTCTGCCCTTCCACATGCTTATCAGCCTTTTTACCATCACCATTTAGTGACAGTTTCCAGTACCTTTACTATGCTTTCTTTTCTTCTCAATATCATTTAAAAAAAGTCTGCCTTACCATTGTCACGGACTACTCCAGTTACTCTGGCTCCCTTTGTCATTCTCTACTCATTATAAATTCCAATTTATATCAATCATTAATCATTCCAAACCTTCTGCATTTCCTTTTTTATGTCTTTTTAAATTCTAATGTCTACTCTTAATCTACAAGTGAACTGTGGTAGGTTTTCAGCCAAAGGCAGCTATTTACTGACTGGTCATGACTTTTGAAGAAAGTCTTCTCATATAAATCCTATTTCCACTCATATCTTTTCCTATCTAGACATACCTCCCCGCCTACATCAGTTTTTAGCAGTGTTCTGTTGGTGTCCCTTATCTCCATATCAAAGTCAGGAATTACTGAGTCAGTAATCTGTAACAAACCCTCAGAGTCAAGTTATTGCTTTTCCGAACTGTAGTTTGAAAGTGCCAAAGAACTGAATTCCCCATCCTTTGTCTCACTTCCTTCCAAGATTTCCATTCTACACTAGCACCTTAGGCTTTCACTCATCCCCTTTCTTTATCCTTGCAGAATGGAGCATAGTCTGATCTGATACCAGGGTCACAGTAAAATCAACCTTCCCCCTCCATTTTCACTTCCACCATCATTATCAATGCCTGAAAAGTGTCTGTTACTTCATATTTCCACAACATTAAGTCATCAAGTGAAAATGCTGTAGGCATGCTAGGAATTATTTCTATTTACTTTGCCATTCCATTATCTACAAGCAGATGTAAAACTGCCACAGCCCTAGTTCCTGAAATACTATGTCCAGGGTTCCAAACTCCATGCAGCAGAAAGGACAACGCTGGTAGTGCGCCAGCAGCTGAAAGGCCACATCTAATTGTGCATAAAGTTGAGCAGATTGTCTGCTTAGACTAGAGCAAACAAGCTTATCTTTAATGCAGACATATGGCCAGCAAAACCTACAGATCCCAGCATGCAACGTTCTGGCCAGCTGGCCATTTGGATCAGGATGAAGCATTACATGATCTGATACTGTGGTGACAGAAGACCAGTATCACAACCCTTCCATGTTCATGCTGTTGAGACAAGGTTCTCATTTCCCCCTTTTCTCTAGAATAATTTTTGAAAATGCATTTAAAAAAAAAAAAGTCAGTCACTTGTCTGTGGGAGCTGAGACACCAAGAAAAAACAGACAGACTCACAGGATGATTAAGGGAGGAGCAGCAACATATTCTGAACTCTTAAAGTGCACAGATAACCTGATAGACACACAGACAGAATCTGGAACCTGCAAACACCACAGATATCACTGGTAAAGATAAGAATGGCAGACAGTTTTGTTACAAAACTCCAGGTTTTCCAATTTTGCACTAAACTCTGCTTTTACCATTGTTGCCTTTATTCAATCCAGTTTTAACTTCCTTTCTTCCCACCTCTCAGCTGTCATGTAAAATCTTCTCTCTGCCTCCAACTTTCCATTCTGTAAGACACCTCTGCTCTCTTATAATGACATACCACATATCTTATGACAGTTATCCCCTTGACAGCCATCACAGATGCTAAGCCTCCAATTAATAGAGAAAACTATTCAAACAGAGTTGTTACTTTTAGACAGGTTAAAATCAGCCCTTAATCTCTCAGCCCTGTTCTTTAGGTCTTTAAAGATGCTAGGGGAATTTAGCCAATGCGGGCTGGGAGCATCACTCCAATGTCACTTATGCCAGATCGCTTCTTATGTATTTGTTGAGAAAAGAGACAATTCTAGCTTCAGTCACAATTCTAGATGCAATAAATTTGAGAATTCCTACTTCTGCTCTGCCAATAACTATTCAAGACAGGATCTAACCAGGAAAGGCAAGAAAAAGTTCAGGTCAAAGTGAGGGGATTTGGCAGAGCTATGAACAACATGTCAGTAAATAGAAAAAAAGCACTGTCTACTTTTTCTGCTCTGTCAGGACCAACATGCACTATCAGAGCTGAAGGAAAGTAATCTGAGAACCAGAGTTTGAGTGTCTCACAACCAGGAATGACTTTGGCAAAGCCATGCTGATAAAATCAGCAGAAAGCCTGTGTCTGCCCTCTGGGGTTTTTTTCCCCCACATTTTCACAAGCAACCAGTACTTTTAGGCAACCCAAATGCTTGTTAAAAGAGGCTGGGTTGATCCTTCTTTAATGTCAGAGCTCCTATCTGCATGTGATAGAATGCAATTAAGAGAGGCTACACGCCTTGCTGATCCTGTAACCAATTCCTGTCTTACCTCCTTCACCTCCTCACCTCATCCTCGAATTCAGGATTGTAGTAGGTTGAAATTTATTTGATTGACAAGTTGCTTGGCGCCTAGCCAGCTTCAAACCACGACAAGGACAGAGCAGGCAGAGCTGCACAGACACCATGATGAATCTTCTCTTCCATTAAGAAGCACTCAGCTGCACTTTAGCTCAGGTAGTCTTTGAAAGGTAACTTTTTTAGAAGACTGAAATCTACACTAACAGCAACATTCTCCCAGGAAGGGGGCAAAGGTTCATGCTTACACAGACATCAGGCTGCCACAGGAACACAATCATGACAGTGGCACTGTTGAACCCCACTTTCTATCTGCCACTGGGTAAAATACAGCTACAAGCCAAATTTGATTTGAAGACTTTACAAAACCACCACTTTACAAAAACACCGTATCTAACACGTGGTGTGTCTCCCTACCACAAGGGAGGGAGGAAAAAAGAGGGGGGAGCATGGGGAAGGCAAACAGTAGCAACACCTGAACTACCATACAAAAGTGCAGCTAAAATTTTCTTAGGAGATATCTAGGATCTAATCCCTCTTGCAATTCTGCTTTGAGTCAAAAGGGTCACCTCAATGAGCCAGTGTATGTAAAAATGTGCAGTCTCTCCAGACTACACCTCTGGAAAACAACTGCATCTAGGACACTCCCAGTAAGTTAAAGAGTGGTTTAGATTTTAGCGGTTTATGCTCTGTCAAAAATGTTCAGAATTTGGGCAGGAGCTCACATTCTCAGTTCTTTTTTTTTCCAAAGGGAAGATTGGGAGGAGGGGTTAAGAAGAGAGAGGAAGGGAGAGAGGGAGAGTCTGAAAAGCTATTTACAACACTGGCAATTCACTGTCCGTCCACTCAATTCCATCTGGCACAGGTCCCCTAGTATCCTATCCTAATACTCCAGGACAGGAATAAAATAACAAATCTAAGTTCTAATTGTTTCCCTAGAATCTTTCTCGACAGAGTACATGAAAACACTTGGTTCAATCAAAAAAAATGCAGCAAATCAGCAAAAAGCAGATAGAAACAAATAACAAGCCACTCCCATCTCTTTAGAGAAATATCCTGCCAGAGGGATCCTTGGAAGAGACTTAAAATATATTTGCAGTTGTCCAGCAGAACAGTAGAGATGTAAACTGAAGATACAATCCAGTATGCCTATATTTTTTTCTCCTTTCACAGTGTATAATCCTGCCAGAGTACAGACTATTCCAACACAGTTTATCAAAGGAACATTTGAATTTAGCCTGTCCGAGATATCAGCTTGGTGTTAATTAGAGCTCATTTAGATAAAGAGCAATACTGGATGGGACAAGAGGTGTGAAATAGTTCAAACCACATAAATTCCCTCTATCACTGGTGGAGTTATCTCTCCCAATAGGGTCACCAGTTGTCACAGGCTTTACAGAAGTCAGGAGGGAATATGGCACTGAGGCATAGTGTGGTCAGACCCATTGTGAGGATGTGACAGCCCTAGTACACTTACATCTTTCCATTGTAAGCATTTAGAATTGCATAAACCAGAAAATAACTAGTAATATTTAGTAAATTATAAAGTTCCTTTATAGATTCACAGAAGCTTCTCCCAAGCATACCACCTCCACAGTAACCCACATCAGTGCCCTCGGTGTTTCCTAGGCTATTCAGACTTCCCTATTGCCTTCCCTTTCATTGCATCTGTTGATTTTGCTACCTTTACCTCGTGGGATATCATGCTCCAGAGAATCGAGAAAGTCGGTGGATGGGTCCAGGTCAGCTTTTTCCAGCAGGGTTTTATTCTTCAGGTTAACAGGCTCAGTGAAATGGAAATAGGAACTTAACTTCTTTGCCTCCAGCAAAGACAGACCTGCAAACAGCCATTGTTGGACATTAACACAGTGAAGTAGGGTAGCAATCATTATTCTGTCAAGTATAACACTGTTTCTCTAATGCCCACAGCCTAGGACAGAATCACAATCTTTCTCCAGTAGACTCCACAGAAGGCTTGTCAGAAACAGGTGTCAGCACTCCCCAGTGCTGTGCATTGCAGAGCATTCTGACTGCAGTCCCAGATAACCAACGGGTACCAAATTGAGGACAACTTTCTGTGCCCATTTGGTTACATCCTGTATCTAAATGGACAATTCACTACATCTACAATTGCTAAACACTGACATAAACTACAGTTTATACAGACAAATTACTCAGTTTAATGACTCAGAACTATTACTGACTCTTTTCCCACCTTCCAGAGTTGAATCATGCACCTGAACATTAGTGGCACTGGATTCTCTCCTCCCTGTTCATCTTACCGAAGTGAAAAATACCCCCAACTGAAATCAAAACATCAGTTAGAGAAAGTCATCTTAATTTACAGCATTTATGATCAAAGTACAGTTGATCCTGATAAAGACAATCAGCATTTACCTTCAAAGTGTCTGTTTTCATGCACAGACCCAAGAGGAGTCTTCACAAATGCCCCCCGGGGGACGATACCAACTGCTCTGTCTATCTGTTCTATCGTAGCTATGAGGCGGGCCTCCTCCTTGATCACAGGCTTTAAAGAAAAATAGGGAAATTTTAAAGGCAGGGCTTTCCTTGTTTCCATTTCTGAAAACAAACTTGAGGTGACTCAATGGACTTACCATCTTGGAGTCCAGTAGCACTAAGAGGACCTTAAAAGACATTTCTCTCATAAGATAGGACAGAAAACGTGGCTAGGAGCAGTTTAGGCTCACCAGAGATCTAACTATTCATCCCTTCATCTGTTCTTTCCTCCTCAATTCACTTACTTTTGACTTGTCTATTCATCTATAAAGAATGCTACCTGCAGTTACTATTGAAGTTTCAGAAACTGCAGTGAGGATCTGTACCAGCTATGCATAATAAAGCATAAGGGATATATACTATTTCTGAGGCCTGTTGAACTCCAGCAAAAACTCAGTTAAGAGTTCAATCAAGAAGCTGCTGCTACACAATGACAGTGTAGAATTACAGACAGAGCTACAGAATATTCTGAGTTGGAAGGGCACCATAAGGATCATCAAATGCAACTCTTAAGCGAACAGCCTGTACAGTGATTGAACCTGCAACCTTGGTGTTATTAGCACCATGCTGTAACCGAGAGGAAATTGTGTATCTTTTGCCTGACAACACGTTCATGCTGCTCATTACAAAGGAGGAGAAGCCACCACCTGTCCAGTGCGAGGGGCACAACTGTAACAAAGCCAGTTTGAAAGTGTTTTGCTGTATTTACCTCCTTACCACCTTCAATCAGTCTTGCAGCAGCTTCTGCGTTTATCTCAGCCAAGTTGTACTCATAAGAAGGATCCCCCTGAAAGCGGCCCTTCAGCTGCTCAGCCAGTGCAAGCACCTCCTTGGTGGCTGGCGTCAGGAGGCTCCAGTCCAAGCAGTTCAGGCTGCCAACGACAAGCACGACTGAGGGCCGAGCCCGTTAAAGAACGGGGCTCGAAGCAACTTCGCCAGGCCCCTCAGAGCCCAGCGAGGCTGCCTCCCGGAGAGCCGGACAGCACCCCCCGTCTCCCACAGCCCCAAACCGGCCAGGCCGGTCCCCGCTCCCCGCGGCGGCCCCCGCACCTGTACAGGCGGCTGCGGGGCGCGGCGCGGTTGGGGCCCAGCCCCTCGGCGATGTAGTAGGCGCCGCGCAGGCCCTGGATGCAGCCCCAGAACCAGACCCGCTCGAAGNTGAGCCCCGCGCCGCCGCCGGCCACCAGCGCCAGCGCCGCGGGCAGCGACTGCGCCTCCATCCCGCTCCGCGTCCCCGTTGCCGGGAGACCGCGACCCTGCCCGCCCCGGGTCACGGCCGGGAGGCTGCGGTCACCCCGCGCTTCCGCCGCAGCAGCGAGGGAGCGGGCAGGCAGCGCCCGCTGTGCCCTGCTCAGCTAACTCCGCCCGGCACACAGATGCTGACGAGCAGCAGCACAACAGGGGTGCAGTTATGGGTGTCTGCCTGCGCAGGTGCTCCTCAGTTTCAAGAGGCCTAAATCCAAAGCCAAGTCCGAAAAGTAGGAGGGCATACAATTGCACTTTATTCAATTCTCTTTATTTCTTACATGGACAACCCCTTCTGAACCTCACTGCTCACAATGTCACTCTTAAAGATCCTGAGGAGGGCCATGAAATTGATAAGAGGACTGAAGCACCTCCCCTACGAAGACAAGCTGAGAAATTTGGGACCCTTGTGCTTGGAGAAGGTTTTATGGAGAGCTCATAGCAACCTTCCACTATATACAGGGAAGCCAGAGAGGGACTCTTCATCCAGAACCATAGTGATAGGACAAGGAGTCATGGGTACAACCTGAAAGAGAGGAAATTTAGGTTAGATATTAGGAAGAAATTCTTTGCTGTGAGCGTGGTGAGACACTGGAACAGGTTGCCCAGGGAGGTTGTGGATGCCCCAACCCTGGCAGTGTTCACAGGCAGGTTGGGTAAGGCCTTGAGCAATCTGGCCTAGTGTGAGATGTCCCTGCCCATGGCAGGGGGTGTTGAGACAAGATAATCTTTAAGCCATTCCAACTCCTTAACATTCCGTGATTCTGTGATCTTATCTAGCTCATGTACCTCTATAAATAAATGACTTATTTATAAATTACAGCATTTGGATTGCTCTTTGGCAGCTCATTTTGCTGAATCACAGACATCCAGGAAACAGCTCCTGCCCCAAAAATCTTGCTGTCTGGCTTAACACAAAATACAATAAATAAGTAATGAGATTGTGCAGCTGCTTAGACAAATAGAATTTCTGTTTGACGTCTTCAGGAAGTTTAAGCTTTTATATGTGTGCGTTATATAAATAAGTTTGTGCATGCACTTACATTTAAATCCATTGTAAAGTCATAAATTCTTTCTTTTTCATCTGTTTCCCATTCACTTCTAAGGAAAACACTGATCCTGGGACCGCTGCCTGTAACGGTTATCACCTGATTTTTTGTCAAGTGAGATGTTTAATGAGCTGTACAGCACACAATCTCACCCATTAGCTTTACTTACCCTGCACAAAAGGTAACTCAGATTCCTGAAGATTAACCACCTCTCTTCGACACGAATCATGCAGAACACACAGGAGTGACCGCAGACTTTTTGTCCACGCTGCCACCTACCTGTGCCTGATTTGCCCAATGGAATAGGAATTTTCAGGCTCTGTAGACTCATTTAATCACTGACTTCTCTACAAGTGTGTGACTATTTTGACCAGTGTGTGAAAATTGACCAGTAAACAGCAGAACTGCAAGCCAAACTCATTTCACGTGAGTCAGAGAGGCAACCCAAGATCATAATGAATTTCTGCCACTGTCAACCGCAGCTGGATTCAAACCAGATGCTAACAGCTGAGAGGCTCTTTAGCCTGTTGTGGATCTTCTAAGCCACCTAGTCTCTAGTCTTTGCCTGTCCTGACTGAAGATTATGAAGAAGGATATCTATAGCTTAAGGAAATTCTTCCTGGTTCAGTAAAGTCTGGTGGGTAACTCTGCTCCCCTTTGTCTTGACCCCAATTACTAAACACTGATAAGGATCGGGAAGTAAGTGGTTGCATTATTTAACAAATGAAAGGTCAAAAGCGCTGCTATTCAGTAAGGTCAAAGGTTACCATCACTGTTATTAAACAGTTCGAAAGCAGTTTCTCCCATTCCTTGCCATTCCAGGCTCAACCAAGGAGCTGCTCAGCAGTGAGGCAGACAGGAGGGAAGAGAGGCACTAGGCATCTTTCAGCTGGCAGCTGGCTAGGTGGCATTTCTGAGACACCTGCTTCAGCAAGGGAAGGTGCCACAGTCCAGCAGCTCCCATCAGAGGACTGAGTTCTCCTGCCATTGCACAGAACACGCTCACAGCTGTGTGCCAAACAGCTTCAGCTTCTCCCAGCTCCACCCTTTAGAGCTCTTTTGGGGGAGAAATCAGTCTCGGGCTCCCTTCCACTCGTCTCAGGCAAGGCTGTGAAGCTTACAGAACCGAGCAACTTGAAATACATGTGAGTTACTGCTGTGTGCACAGTAGCTCCTGGATGCTTGCACACCTTCATAAAACATTTGAAAACACTTTTAGTGATGTAGTGAAGTGAGCTCATCTTCCTACATGTTCTTTAATATACCTCACCTCCTCATTCTTACTAAAGAATTCTTACCTCATTCTTTGTAAAGGAAGAATAATAGCTATCATTCCATGTCACTTCCATTTCTGCTGGTCCAAATTAAAAAGGCTGTCCTCAAAATACTCTTGCAGAATGACTGTTGCACTGTCCTGGGCATCCATTGGGCTGACACTGATCAGAAGTTATACTGCTATCCATCACCCACATTTTTATGTGGTGGGGACAAATCTGCAGTTGGTTCTGATGCAGCAAAAAATGGATAGGGGTTATTCCTCCCAGGTGTGTTGAATATAAAATCTGATTTCCCTTCAAATTTTCTCAAAAGTTCAGACTGTCTCTGACTTCATAAACATTGCAGCTTTGAATCATTTTCCTGTATGTAAGTCATTACTGCTAAGGATAGTAAAAGATAGTAAGCAAAAGAGGAAAGTACGGAGTTTTTCTCAATAAGGAAGGAAAGATAGATGGCTGCTTGTCAGAAGGGGAGGAGACTGTGGATGACAAACAGCTGAACAAACTTCAAGAACTGCAAAGTGAAGTCTTGAGCTATGCTCAGCTTAAAAAGTAAGGAACTAGAGCCAAGTAACAGTTTAACAGCAACAGAAAGGATCAGGAATGTCCCTACCTGATATAGTACAGACACTTTCCTCTGTCTTGGGGATTGTACTACATATGGAAAAACTCTGGAAATACCTTGACTGCACACTGTTCAAAGGAAAAGGATGTGGGTCTATTTGGCTTGTCCAGGACCAATGCCATTTTCTCCATTAGTGAGACCTGAGCTAGCTGTGTGCAGTCATGGGGAGACACAGAGAGGAAGGGGTGAAAGTGCAGTGTGTGCCACGAGCTCGACTCCTCCACTTCTGGAATGCCTGCAGTAACACTCTCGGTAACAACTCAGCAAGAAATCAGGCTAGTAGGTCAGGATGGGAACAGCTGTGCTGAGATACAGAGAAGATCTGCAGGATGACAGTCACAAGCCTTCCCTAGGGATTCTCTTTGGCATAATCCTGGGCAGGCAATATGCCCAAAAATGTGGTTATCCTGTCTTACTCAGGAAAAGACAGGCACAAGAGCCAAAGAGCTTTGTCATTTTGTGACATGCAGTTTTCTGTGTCTTTAAGGTTTGCTTCATGCTTTTCATCACTCCCCTAATAGCATCTATCATGCTGACTGCTCTTGGCACAGGGGCAGGTAGAGTTTACTGGGGTAAGAAATATCAATGTGCTGATTACATCATCCTGCCCAGGCATCACCTCTGGTGCTGTGATACTTCTAGCTGACAGCTGGACACACATGTCTGTCTTGGTTGTTTTTCAGGTACCCGGAGGGGTGAGATGCAGCACTGTGACTTTGCACACACCGTGCTGCCAGTCAGACTGCTGACAGCCTGAGGAGGAAGGTGCTGTTGAGGAACCCTGGAAAAGACAAAACAGCACAGTGAGAAATTGCTATGTCAGCATAGTTCTGACTATGGTTGGGCTTCAGGAGGATTTAATGCACTGGTATAGGTGTTACCCACATTGGTATGGCTGTTATCTAGCCCATCATTTTAGTGTCTTGGCACTAGGATTTAATATTCACAAATAACTAATATAGGGTTTTTCAGACATCCTACAAGGATAGGCAGTGCATGAAAGATTGCTAAATTGTTTTGGTGATTCCCTGGAAGCAACTTGCTGATGACAGTCCCTGGTCTTTATAAGTTCAGTTTTTAGGACTGACACTCATCTCTACAAGCTGCAGTTGCTACAGCAAAATGGTAGAAGAGCATGTCTTGTAATTCAGGGACCTGAATGACTTAGGCTTTTCAGAGCTGTGACCAAGAGTACACATCACAGAGAGGAATGAATCAGCAGCCAGCAGTAATCACAGTCTTGGTGTAACAAGGTTTAATCAACTTGTCCTTGGAAGAGAGCTCAACAAGTCTGAAGCTTTCGGGTGGCTCCAGGCAGAATCTCTCTAAAGTGTTTAAGCAAAGGAGCAACAAAGATGGGGGTGATGCCCGATGCTTGTGGCAAGCAGATCATGGCATGGGTGGTTCTGGCCTATCACCTGAGAGCCCAGAGCAGAAGTAAAGAAGTGCATCCAGGAGAGCCTTGGGATCAGAACAATTGTCGGGGCAGATCTCATTAATTAAAGATGAGGTTTCCAGAAAATATTCTACTTGTAGTAAGCTTAGTTTTTATCTAGGCAGAGCTTATTCCTGTTGGAGACATCTGCATGCTTCTCTTTGCCAGATAGTCAAAGGCCACTGACCTTTTCTCAGTGTCACTTTCTATAGTGATTGCTATTTTCAACAGGTTTTTTCCTCAGAAAATACTTCCCGCTATGAAATTTCTACTCAGTCTAAGGCACTTGCTTAGGTCTTTTAACCTTTAAAAATTCACAGGAGCCAGAGACCAACTCAGGTGGGCTTCAGACAACTGTCTGTGCCCTCCAAGCATCAAATATCCAGAGAGGTGTTTGCATCCTCATCTTTGGGGCACTGACTCTTGCCAGCAAAGTTCCGCCATCTCCTCAGCAAGCCTTTTGCCTTTGTGTGGATTCACTCTTCCACCTGCTGCTGAATTACTTTGTTTTAAAAAGCCAGCTGCATTGTGCTGACATTTGTATGTGGTTTCTATTCCTAGTAATAGAGTGGAGCCAGGTAAACTATATCTAAAAAGGGGAGGAAAAGAAGGTTCTCTGCACAGCATCTGCTGCAAAGTCTGTCCCTCCACATGCAGTGTGTGGCCATCACCTTGCAGCTGCACTAACAAAGGAGGGGTTTCCTCATTTTTACTGCAAGACTGAAAAATATGTTCTGTCTAATTCAGGAGAAAATGTTTCTCTGCTGAAATTTCCAGCTTTTCTTTCCTGCCTCAACTCAGCTCTGGGCAGAGATTGAGGAAATCTGAGATGACCCAGGAGAGAGAGCAGCAGACCTCTGCCTAAACTGTTTGCATAGATAATACCCTTTCCAAATGCTGGCACCTGGGAATCCTTTAATGAGTTGGATGGTGCTTTGGGTAGACTGAATATCTCCTTTCAGAAACAAAGGCTTATTATTACTTATTTATCTGCCTTAAATCTTACAAGCAGTTAGAAAGTAACCCTTTCTTGTGTTACATTCCTACCACTGTGCTGAATATCATGAGGTCGAAGTTTGTTCTCATTTACTCTGATTTAACTACAAGTGTAAATCTGTATTAGGGCAAATACTTTACATCAAATTTTCAAAGGGCAGAATTTATCTCTATTCATTTAGTAATCTTAAATACACATTTCCCATGCATTAGGGACTTATATGTGAAAAATTCCAAATATTAAATGGATGTGTGCCTCCAGCATAGCTATTATTGCAAAGCTAAGTAATCATTTGTAACTGAGAGGATCGGGTTGTCACTGAAAGAAGTAGCAGACCACTCTGTAAAACGTAGTTTGTCCTCTTCATTGGGAAATTGTTTTAACAACTGAACCTTTATTGACATTTCTTTATTGACAGAGCTCTGGTAGGAGGAATTTTTCCTTCTTGTCTGCATAGAGGCTTCTATTTGATCTAAAGAGAGAATGCAGTCTGTGGTTTCATGGGTATGCACGAAGACTCTTGTTAATAACCTGATCCAGAATCCTAATCCTCTGAAATTGATTTCCTACCTCTCTCCTTCTTGTCTTGTTTATCATTGTCTGCATCACTCCCAAAACCTGCTCAGTTGTATAAAATCATAATTTGTAGGCCTAAGTCACATTCTTTTCAGACTCCAGCCTTTCTTGGTTTCACCTCTTTTCCAGCACTTTGATCTTTAAACAATATATAGCAAAAAAACCCCAAAACAACAACAAAACCACAAAACCCCCCCACGTGAACAAGTAAATGCTGCAGCTTTAGAGGTTTTCCTTTACCTGAGCTCAGCTTACAACTGCAAGGGTGGAAGGTCACTCTGGGTTTGTTTGGCACCGTGCAGAATTAATCCTCCCCCAGTCTCGCCTGTAGTCTATATGGGAATACAAGTGGTGTCACAATAATAAGTACCAGCTTGCTTTCCTGCAGTAACTGTTACATTTGCCTTTGCTTCCACCAGCCTCTGCCTCAGAATTTCCTGCAGCAGAGTGACCTTGTCCAGCAAGGTCTGGAGGTCATTGCAGATCTGAGCCAAGGAAGTTTCCTTGTGACAATAAGAGAAACCACATGCCCAAGTCCCCCCTGTGAGTTTGTCAATGCAGCAGCACAGCACTATGCCTGTGAAAGATGGTGTGGGTCTCTCACAGCCAGCTATTTGGGGTTCCTAGCCAGCCACAGGGCAATTTCCTGCTTAAAACAACTTGTGAGGCATAGAGGTGCATCTGAACTGTGAGGCCTGGGGCTGTTTTCCAGCTTGGAGGCCCAGATGTGCACTGCAGTCACATGCTGCTTGTTTGTCAGGATGCGGCCGGGGTGTGTAACTGTCTGCCCTCTCCTCTCCCTCCTCCCTACCATGCTTCCGGCTTTCCATTGGAAAGAAAACGGATTGAGGGCAGGAGGGTGGGTGGTGTGGTGGACTCCTGGTTTAGACTGCCTCAGAATCTCATACAGTTCACCTCAGACTAACAACAACACATTGCAAAGCTTGACCTGGCACAGTAGAATCACTGTGGGATGGGTTATTGCCAACTTCTGAGCATGTAAGACATGCAGACTTGGACTGTAGCAGTGCTTTTGAACCAATTTTCCTTTCCCAGACAACCACCACGAAGTGTCCTCAAGTACTGTTTGTTTTAGAGTTACCATTACCAGGGATGAACTAAGGTGGTAATTGTTTTGGGAGAGGGCTGTTAGGGTCAATACTGACCGATCTACCTAATTCTAGGACTTCACTGGGTCTCTGTTTGTAAATGCTTAATCAATTTCAAAATACAAAACAGCCTTTCGTTTGCTCACAGCTTTATTTTTGCCCCTGTTAACCCAGAATCACATCCTTTCAGCTTGAGATCATTTATCTCAGAAATCATGGCCCACAGCTGTATGAAGTTGGCTGAGGGAAGGTGAATGCTGCAGCGTTTTTCTACACATCATCTACTTAATGTAAAGAGAAATGGGAGCTCAGGTAGGCTCTTAGATGTGTGCATTGCTGAGTGGTTGGAAGAACAGTGCTGTGAAAAAAACCCTGAAATCAGGAATAGGTTAAAATACAGGTTTAACAACAGCCAAAGGCTATTGGTTGAAGCCTAGATCCAGCAGAAGTCAGTGTCAAAGCTTTCATTGATTTTGCTGGATCAGGATCTCATCTGGGGAGTGCAAATGAGAAGTCAATGGAACTGCAGCTGCAGAAACAGCAGTAAAGCAGCTGTGGTCAATGTTTCATATGGAGAAAAAAATTACAAACCTACAATATGAGCTTGATGAGAAAGTTAAGAGTGGTTTTGAGGTGTCTACCCATTCTGAAGAGAACTGTAAGATAACATCATGGGAGATGATTAGAGCATGGCCTGGGCTCTGGCCATTGGGAGTTCCTCCCTCCCAAAGAAAACTCACAGCTGTCTCACATTACTGACTAAAGCAGACTCCTAAGGGGAGAGATTCCTCACAAATTACTTGTGAGAGCACAACAGCATGGTTCAAACTCCCAGAGGACTTCTGGTTACAATTATATAACAATACTAAAGTCCATTGAACTGATTGCTTAAGCCAGAAGTAACCTTGGCTGATGATGAGCTCCCTTGTATGCTGTAGAAATCCTACCTGGTAAATATTCACAGGCTTTGCACCCACCAGAGCAGCCTCATGCTCCCTCAGTAGTAAGACCATCAAGCAGTTATTCCTACCCTGTAAGAATTGGTTTGGGAGAAGGTAGCATGCAAGAAATCTTTTTGTTTAGTTTAAACAACACCTTTTTGGGTACTCTGAACAACTCATGAATAATAAGTAACATTATTATTTCTCTTCCCCCCCACTGTTTTTAAGCAGAAAATTTAATGCTAATAGAACCTGAAGGTAGGAAGGGAAGCTTTTTTTTGTTTGTTTAGTTAGTGCTTCTTAAAGTTCCTTTAAAAATAATATTTTATAAAGATTTTTTCTTTGCAAGGTTATGACTAGAAAAGACGTGGAGTGGATGAAAAAATCTCTCTCTCTCTCAGGTGCTGTATTCAGAAACATATGTGATTTGTCTTCTATGGGCAACTTGTTGATGTCTTTTATTGTGACAGTTGTTGGATCAAAAAAATAGTGGAGGTAGTGGAGACAGCAGGCCAGTGAGTAGCCTAGGAGCAGGCAAGCAGCAAATGGGAATTTCACTGAACTGATTTTGTACAGCAAAAGCTTGGTACACAGTGCCCTCTTTGTTCCACAGAGAAGAGTGCATTCCTCTGAACGTTGTTGTTGCAAGAAATAAGCAAAATTCTAGCAAAGAAGTATGTCGAAGGGATGCCAGCCGTTCAACTTGGCCTCCTCCTTAATCTTTGTATGTTTGGAAATGCTGTGCAAGTCAGGGCTCCTCCAGTCCAGAGTGGAGACTGAAACAAATCAGCTTAGACATTTGTGTCCCTGCAGGAAGATCTATCAGACATGGACACACAAGTCTTTGCCAGCAGAAGAGGGGCTTTGACCCTTTGTAGGAGCACCAGAAATGTGTTTGCTTCAAATGCTTTCTGTTGAAAGGCTCTTGGAGTTTGGAGAATTTGAGGGACTCAAATGCAGGGATCCAATGAGATCCTCACTAGCTACATTCTCTGTGCCTCTACTAGAGTTCAGCCAGGCTTGTCACAAGCTGGAAATGTCTCTCCTCTCCTAATTTTGGTAGCAACAGCAGGATGGTTTTTTTCAGAGAGCCCTCCTCATTGAAAGAAACACGAAATGCAAACATACCAGGAGCTAAGAGTTTTCACACTCCAGGAAAACATGAAGTTTCTGAGTTAGAAACAAATCTGCATGGGAAGAATCTGCAAGTAGCCTGTTGCCCAGTGGTGTGGAAATGTGTGTGGTGGACAGACTGCACTCGGCATCTGGGGATACGGCAGCTGCTGTGCCTGGCGCACACACAGGTGCTACTGAGGCCTCAGCTGCTCACAGTTCCAGGAACTGGAGGAAGAGGCAGCCAGAAGGAGCAAAGAAAACACAGATTGAATAATCAGGAAAAGAAGATAAACTGTGCTGAGTGGCAGCTGGTCTTTAGAAAACAGGCTGTGTAAATACCCCAAGGGCCTTGTGCATCATCCCTGGGAAGCTAGTCCCCAGAGAGGGACTCAGCTGGCTCACCACACCACTCCACACTGGAGGTATGTTTACTTCTGCACAGTCTTCAGTGTTTCCTGTGAGAACATTCCCCTGCTCATAATCAGTATCTGCTGACCTTTCAACAAGCAGTGTTTCCCTTCTGTGTCTATACACATCTGTCTGTGCCACAAAAAGCCTCCAAATAAATTATTTACTGCTCATCTTCTTCAGGCCACTGAAGGCAAAGGTGCAGTCCAGTCCCACTTTTTATAATGTTGAGGGGAGAGAGCAGTGACCAAATAACAGGACTGTGCATTTTGTCTTCAATGCATAGGTGACATGCAGTATAGTATCTCTACCTGTATATAATGGAAGCAGCTTGTAGGAATAATTTTCTGCAGCATATGTACTGACAGTTCTACTGATACTTTTGCAGTGGCAGGGATGGGTGGCTTTTAGAAGAGGAATGCAGCTTGCCAGCAGTGTTTCAGTGCCGGCTGTTAATGTTGCCTCTGGCTGTAATTGTGCAAACCATCATTCAATGAATTTTTGACAAAAGGTATCACCAGTCTGCCCCTCTATTTACCCGTGGATCCATTTTGTGTCTGCTATATCCCTTTCTTTTTCTGTTTATCCTTTTCTGTGTTTCTCTCTTCTCTCTCTGTCCCTCCTATGGTTCTCCAGAAATGTGCCTTGTAATGTTCATTCCCTGCAATTCATTTGTACTGGTGGGCTTGCCAGGCCTGGAGGCACACAGAAGTTTTGGCACTGGCTTTGATGGGATCTCCAGTGATCTTGGCAAAAGAACTGGCCCCAGCCTGAAGCTGTGGTTTTCCTTATTAGGGCTCTGCAGAGGCCCCACAGAGCAGGGGTGACCAAAGAAGAGGGACAGCTGAAATGATTTGCTATCAAACAGTTTCTTTGTCTAAGCTGAGATTTGCACCAGAAAAGCAGTGCTGTCGAAGCAGCTTGTAGGTGCTCTCTGGCCCTGCTTGGCTCTTGGGCTGTAGCTGTTGTAGCAGTGAGACATTTACTCTAGCACCATCCAAATCCTTGGTCTCCCTTCCACTATCCCTAGGCTGTGGTTTCCACCCACCTCTTCCATGCTTTTGGTACCTCTCATCACCCAACATCTGGTTCAGCAAAGGAGCTGTGTGTTAGAAAACTCTGGGTGACTGACTTCTTTAGGTGATTAATAAGAAGCTCTGCCTAGTGCAGTCCACACCAATGGCTTGTCAAGCGTACGCCTATAGTGCTACAGACATGCTTGTGCTTGGTGCCTCACATAGACAACATCCCTGCTCTAAGAAATTGTCACATTTATTTAGAGGTAAAAAACAGGAGGAAGAAGAGAGGAGATGTGCTCTGTGGCAGAGATCTGCCCTCTGCCCAAAGTACGCATGGTACTTAGAGTGTTTATTTCATGCAGGGGAAAGGAGATGGGGATTAGCTGTTGTCTTTACTCTGCAGGCAAGCAGCAGGTAGTGGGAACAAAACCAGGGAGTGGAAAAGCAGTGTAAAGAATTAACTTGCACCTTCAGAAAAGGTGAAAGGAAGTAAACGCATGGTGACTCCTGGAATCTACTTCTGAACTTACTGTTCCACTCCTTAGTCCTCTATCTAAGATCCATACTGCGTCAGTTAAGGATCTGCGTCATCCCTTTGTTTATTGGCTGTTCGTGGTGCCCACAGACTCCAAATGAGAACAGATAATTATTTGCATTTACTGCAGTACTAGGGAACTTGTGCTGTGTATGAGAATCTAATTGTTCTAGGAATACAAACAAACAGGAAACACAGAAGCACAGAAAGAAAAGCAAAATTGCTTTCAGTCTAAGAAGATTAAAAAAAAAAGAGCTGGAGAGAGAAAGCATTATCACTTCCTTTTCATGTATGGGAACTAGAGCATTAAGAGATCAAATAACTTGCTCAAAGTCATCGAGAGGGTGGGCCAGGAAGTGAACTCAATCCATCACTAGCCTTTGCTTGCAATCCCATCTCTTCTATAAATAAGGACTCTGCTCCACCTGTGCAGGGAATGTGGTCATATAGCTACCAAGCATGTAGGTTAAATTGTAGTTTTTATAAGGGGTAAGGGCTAACGCTGCTAATGACTGGCCACTCAATTCCATAGATCCGTGAGAAGGACTCAGATTATACTCACTTGCACCTATGACTCGCCTAAATCTGACAATTTACAGGAGCTGCAATCACCTAAATACTAAGGGCAGTGTTTTAGGACAGAAAAGCAGGGGAACTAAAGACTTGGAACAAAAATGTGTTTTGAGCTACCTATTTTTTAATGAAGACTGTCTTGAATATCCTCTTGAAGAAAGCCTGCCTGGAAGTTGCTGAGGGATGGAAAAGACAGCTTGTTTTTCCAGAAGCTGAAGTGGTTGCAGACACTTGTTGTGTTGCAGGTGGACAGTGGGCATGCAGCTGGTGGCTCCTGTGAGTCCATCAATTTGCCACTGTCATCACAGCTGCTGGAGATCCATTCCTGTATCCTGCCCTCTGTAAACAGCAGATCATAAGCACAAAGCATCAAGCGTCTCTGGTCCAGCATCAGCTCAGGGAGCCAGAGAGCTGCTTGCTGAAAGCTGCTTTCTGTTTGCTTGCAGAAGTGTCAATATTTACTGAGTGAGGCTCCACTTTTGCCCAGCTGGAGCATGACAGCTTTGCCACTCTTGCACTCAGTGGCCCTATCTTCCAGCATTAACATCAGGAGGTGATGAGTGACCAGGCTGGCCTGAAAAATGGGAAGAGATCCGCAAACAGAGAACAGCAAACACTTCCTGGGAGGCTCAGGACACCTGCTGAGAAAGATGTTATTTTTTGCAAGGATCAGGTAGCTTCTGATGCTGTATCAGGAGAGACACAGGAAAGGTGCTGTTGGTGGTGTTGGGTGCTGGGGAAGGCACAGCTGTGAGCAGGGGTACACAGTGAGCTGTTAAGGTGGTCTTGTGGGGAAGGCATAGTGCCACCTCAGAGCTGTAGCTGTGTCACTGGGCTTTCAGCAGAGCCCTGTGAGTGCAATATTGGGGGAAAATGACAGTCCAAGTGGTGCACCAGCAAGGTTGACCCCTCTTCTGTTTCTGATGGGGATGGGGAAGGCAGGATGCAGGACACACTTGCGGGGAAGGTGCCTGTCACAGGCTGGCAGGCACTGAACTCTGCTGCACATTTACAGCTGCAGTTCCTCAATTGTCAGATGTGTTGGAGTGAGCCATTATATGCAAATAAAAATCAAGAGGCCAGTTTCTGACGTTTAGTGTTCAATCTTAATTCTCTGGGATTTCACAGCTATTTGCAGATACTTTAGTGGTAGACACATTACAACTAATGGTTTGAATTTGGCTGGAGCTTACGGGCATGGTCTGCTGTGCATTAGGTGGACAATAGCTCCCAGTGGTGGGGACTGGCAGAAGGGAGGGATTAGTAAACAGTAGAAAAGGCTTAGAGACACTGAGGGAGAATATTCTGAAAAGGATAAACTGTTCAGTTTGGGATTCTTCTAGGTTAGTTTTTTTCATCCTTCTCCATCAGGACCATGGGGAAGAAATTTAAATGACTGAAAACTCGGCCTTTTTGTACAGTTTAAGTGACAGGATGGCACAATAAGTTCTTCAGATTTGGCTGAGACACCTTCAAAAAAATCCCTCAGAGACATCAGTGTTGGTGGCAACATTTCCCAGAGGATTTAGGAAATGAGAGAGGGTGAACAAGGAGGATATGAGGATAGGAAGTTCAGACATTATATAGAATCATAGAATCATTTAGGTTGGAAAAGACCTCTAAGATCACTGAGACCAACTGTTAATGCAGCACTGCCAAGTTCGCCACCAAATAGAAACAGCAGAGTGCAGAATTAGGGAGGCAGGGATAGATCACATATTGAAAGCAAAACTATAGACAATGAAAGGAAGACAGGAAAAAATGATACAAAAATAAGGAATAATGTAGTTTATGCACTAAGTGAGAAATAAGAGTTTTGGCAGCTGAACTGTGTATACAGCCAGGCAGTGTCAGTAGCCTTTTCCAATGCCAAGCTTTGCATCATGGCTGGTTTAACGTGGTGTGGTACTAATGACCCAGAGGTTCAGATCTCCTTTCCCATTATGGATTTGACAGTTCACCTCAGTGGGGCCCAGCATCCCACAGTGATCATGGGGG
Organism: Aleadryas rufinucha; assembly: GCA_013397815.1. Classification (NCBI taxonomy): domain Eukaryota; kingdom Metazoa; phylum Chordata; class Aves; order Passeriformes; genus Aleadryas; species Aleadryas rufinucha. Next base: position 9,299 of record VZTH01013625.1, on the reverse strand, counting down.
TTCATTTAAATGATTTTTCACAAAAAGGGTGTGAAACAAGCTGCCACACCAGAAAAGGCTACCAGCAGGGCCACACTCAGTACTGTCGTCTGAGGAGCAGTGCAAGGTTCCCAACAGAGCAAGGCAAGGATCCCAGCCCTGCTACCCTGATCTAGCAGAGCCTGGGGCAGGCAGCAGCTGCACTGGGCTGCCTCCCAGGAGCAGGGTGGACAAGATCAGCCAACATCTGTTCCTCTTTAATCTCTTGTTCATTTATGTTTTGGTGCAGTGCTTTTGTGCATAATAAGTTGCATGCTCTGGCACATCCCCAGCCACTGTCCTGGATGGTGGTTCCTCAGGCAGGCAGTGCTGCCGGAACTCCGAGGCTGGGATATGTTAGGAGGTGGTGCAGGCTACAGACTCCAGTGTGTTTCTGATGGCCCAGCTCCTCCTGCCCTGCTGGACTTGGGAGGATTCCCTGGGCTCACCAGACCCCATCGGGAAGAGGCTGAACCATGAAAGTTGGTTCCCCTTATATCACTGCTTCCAGTTGTTTTGATTACAAGGGATGCAAATCAGGACAGTGTCCAGGGCTTCCTTTCATCCACACCCTGTTACGCAGTGTCTGCAAGGACAGTGTCTGCACCTGCAAGGTCCACTCGCCTGGAGCCACCGATGCTTTTCACCTCATGCGGATGCCACTGAAAACACTCAGTTGCTTTAGGGGAAATGGAAAGGGTAATAATGTGCTAACAGTCTTCCACAAAGGCCTTGTGCTTTCTCAGCTTCCACCATTGCTTCAGGAAGTTTACTGGGACCCTGGTAAGGGAGCTAAGTGATGAGAAAAGTGGTCACAGATACTCTGTGGCATATTTCTCCATTTAACCCCCTGCTGAAGAAACTCACAAAGCAGCATCCAGAGGCAGCTCCTTGTGAAACAAAGGGTTTAGACAGATTTTAGGGGGGGAGGCACTTTTCTCTCCAAGCAATGTATGAAATTCCAGATAACCTCCTTCTGCCTTGGTGTTTGATGGTGTGCCTGCAACTCCTCCAGGTTGGGAAGCATAGAAGGATATTATTAATTGCCTTCCAACTCTGAGCCTTTTGAAACATGAGGGCTGGGATCCTTACAAATGTTTGTCATCCAGGAAATCACCAGCAAGAGGAACATACACAGCACTGAACTTAGCTGAACTAGTGAGGCACCAGCTTCTGCGTGACAGCACACTGCAGTCAGGAGCAGTAGCGATGGCAGTATTGCACATGGAAGTGCAGTTCACATGGAAAAGGGATGTCAGGAATACACAATGGGACAGATATTGGAGGGTAGTGAACCTAGAGCAGCTCCAAAGGATTGTGAAATGACCCTTCTCCATGTCCAGCTCTAAGACAAAGCTGGCTGGATCTATATTCCCAAAACTCAGAGCAAGGGAGGATGAATAAAGCATGAGGGAGCTGCTGGCTTCCAAATTTTCCAGACCAACATCACTCAGGCCAGCATGTCTCTGCTTGGGTGGATGTGTTCTCCTATTGAAGTCAGAAGGGGGAAGGGAGCAAGAAAAGACCTGGAAGGCTGAGCTGCTTGCCCTGCTGTGCTGGTTTTGGCTGGGATAGAGTTAATTTTCTTCACAGTAACTGGTATGGGGCTGTGTTTTGGATTTGTGATGGAAACGGTGTTGATAACACTGGGATGTTTTCTCTATTGCTGAGGGCTTGCACAGCATCAAGGTCATTCCTGCTCCTCACTGCCCCTCACCAGCAAGGGGGCTGGGGGTGGGCAAGAAGTTGGAAGGGGACACAGCCAGGACAGCTGACCCCAACTGACCAAAGGGACATTCCACACCACACAGCATGGTGCTCAGTATATAAAGCTGAGGGAAGAAGGAGGAAGTGGGGACATTTGGAGCTGCTGTGTTTTACCTTCCCAAGGCCCCATTATGCGCAATGGAGCCCTGCTTTCCTCGGGATGGCTGAGCACCTGCCTGCCCATGGGAAGTGAATGAATTCCTTGTTTTGCTTTGCTTGTGGGTGTGGCTTTTGCTTTCCCTATTAAATTGTCTTCATCTCCACCCACAAGGTTTCTCACTCATGTGAAGTTGAACCATGACACCTGCTCACACGTCCAAGAGGCAGGAACCAGCAGTGGCTGTGACCTGTTGGTGATGCACCAATGGATATTTGGGCACCTTTTCCTGTCCCCATCTCTGTGCTGGGGGGAGGATGCTGGACTTCCTCACATCTCCTCCCTTGGGGTCTGTGCAGCAGGGCAGGTTGCGATGGCTGGAGAGCACATATAGCTGTGGAAGCTGTTGTTGTTCCATGCACGGGTGGCTGTTCAAGGGCTCAACCCTTTGGTTTTTCCTTCATGCTCATGACAGCTTCATTTTCCAGAAGCCAGTGAAAACAGGATATGATGACATCAAGTGAACCTCTCTGATTGCTTCTCCCAGGAAAACAGCCTATGGGCAAGGACCCTACAAAGCCAGGAAGGAACTGCCAGGAAAAACAAAACAGTCTCTTAGCTGTGACTTCCCCTCCAGCTAGGGAAACCTCGGCCGTGTCTTCAGTAACAGAACAGCTTGTATCTCTCTCTTCATGTCACTGCACACATCAGGTACTTGGATGCCAGACACCCTTTGTATGTTGCTTTGCAAGAGTAGAACATAAGGGTAGGAGAAACAAACACAGAGCAATGAGCACTTCAGTACTGGTTGTTCCTTTCTGCTTCTCATCTTCCACTGAGAGACAGCCAGTTCGGGAACCTGCAGAGGATGCTGATAAAGAACAGATGGGGCTTTAATTTGCCAGAAAGGCCATGAGTTAGTGCTCTCTATTGGAAAACCACTTTGCTTTTTTTTTCCTAGCAATTTCTTCTAAGTTTGCAGGTTGGGGACATGTCATATGGGCTTACTTGCTCTGAGTCCTGGCTTCTGTGCCATGGAGGCATGAAGGCCTTTTGGGCACAGAGCTGCTCACACCAACTATCCAAAAGACTTAAAGAGAAATGCGTTCTCTTTCCTGGGAATCAGTGGTTCTCAGAACAAATGAACCCTCACTTGGTTTGCTTTTGCTTAAACAGAGATACACGCTTGAATCAGTATTAGAGTCAAAACAAAAACTGTTTGTTCTTTGATTATTAATCTTTAACAGAAACCTGAAAACAGTGGACTGTGGGGATAATGCTGTACTGGAGATGGTGCATTAGTGCCTCCAGGATCTGAAATACAGGCTGATGTATTTGAGTGTTGACTTCTCAATCTCAGAGAAAAAAATATTGCTGCAGACTGTAGGAAAGATGTCTGGTTAGCCATGTTTGCAAATAATCTCTCTGAGAGGACCCAATAGATTTTCCCTCTGTTTTTTCTTTTTCTTAAGGCTTGTCACCATTGATACAGTTCAGGCCCATAACGGTACTGTTAGAAGAATTAGGATTTCCTTTCTTAAATATGGGATCTAAGAAGAGAAGGAGAGATTGCTGTCTTTTATTGCTTTCTGTATGGAGTCAGTTTAGTTACTTAAGCTTGTTTTGTTTCCCAAATTTTCAGGCTCTGTCACACACAGGGCATGCCTACCCCAGCATCAGCATTTAATTGCGGCATAGCAACTGCATATAAACTCTAACAGGGATGAAGTAACAGCAAGACAGACGTCCAGGGAGGCCAGTCAAGTCCAGCCAGGGGCTTGAGCAAGCTTGTTAGACCACACTGCGGCAGCTTGACTGCTGTTGACATCCTGACTACTTGGAGTTAGATGAGTCTGCCAGTGCACCATTCCCTTCTCCAACTGCATTTTAAAAAGGAACATCTTGTAAATCTCTCTGCAAAGTTCTGGTGTAATGTGCCATTCTGCACATTGGACAGGTTTTCCAGGGCACTCCAGTGGCCCCAGATCACCCTGAAGCTTTTAAATCTCTACACTTTTTAAGATAATGAATCCCAAATCAATGAAGGGAGCTCAGCTCTCTGATTTTCCTGCTGGCATATTCCAAGGGCTGGTGTGATCCCATCAGTAGCTAAAGGAGGCTGATGGATGGACAGAAAGGGAAGAAAGGGAAGAGCATGATATGGGGATTTTGAATTTAGGTGCCAGGTGGATGACTGACAGCTGGCAGAGGGAAGAGTTGGAAAGAGATGTCTCTCAGCTATACCAGTGTCCCTCAGACCTCACTGGCAGGGAATATACTGAGAGGTGAATGGAGGAGGAGAACTGAGTTGAAGTGTTAATAACTCTAAGACCTGTCATCACAAAAACACCCACTCAGTGCCACAAGGGAGCTGGACATGGCAGGCATGCAGACTGGGCTCAGACAAGCAGACAGGAGATGCCACCCTTTACTGTCCTGGTTTGCAGCACTTGCTTTATTGAGCACCACCACCGGGCAGGTGGGCAGCTCCTACCAAATGACAGGCCATGCCTCTGTCTTAGCACCATCTGCTTGTGTTGTGCTGACAGAGCACCTCAAAGCCCCCCAGGAACAGTGTAAGCTCTTCCCTTCCTGAGCAGAGGATGGACACCAACCTATCCTTGAGTGCCACAGCTGTAGCTCTGCAGCTTTGCTTTGCCTTCGGCACCAGCACAGTGTGATCCTGCCAACTGTGTGAATTCCCAGCTTGTTAAATCTGCTCTTTGAAGAGGCTCAGGCAGCACCAGGGTCTGCAGTGCCACAGCTCTGCTAGCTTGCCCTGTTCTATCCTCCTCAGGCCCTTACTGGAAGACTCCTTGCTCCTCTCTCCTACCCTGCCAGGCAGCTGGGGAGGGCTGCCTGCTCCTGAGGAGGGACCAGGCCGGACCACTTCCATCATGGCCATCCTGTGGGCTGTAAGATATGGGCAGTTGTGTCCATACTGCCTGATGCCCAGCTCTCAGTCCCTTTGGGCCACTGCAGCACAGCCCTCCAGCCCACAGCTCACTACTGGTTCATCAGCACAGCAAACATCTTATTGCCCACTGCCGTGAGGCTCTGCCAAACACTGTACAGTAGACAAATCCATGCAGTGAGGAAGCCACACCTGGACTGCAGGGCAGGAAGAACTTCTGTGTCCCCTCTCCACACCTGTCCGCGCATGTTGGTGGCACTTCACATCAATGCTATAAATTTAGTGCTCACTTCCACACGTCTTGTTCCAGGCACCATCTCAATGTTTGCACAGAGCAAGATGTCTCAGCTTCCCTCCCCACCAGAAAAATAATTCTCCAGAATCAGAGCAAATGGTGATGTGTCCCATGGGCTGCCTCCAACCAAGGGCTCAAACACCTGCTTCCTTGCAAAGGCATGGGAAGGAGAAAATAGCCCTTGTGTGAGATCAGTGTTGCTCTAGAACCAGCCCCCCTGAAATATGTCATAGGCTAGCTTTACCCACTAGTCACCTCGTGACTGTCAAGTATGCTATGAGCTGCTCTTCTTGACCAAGAATTTCTATTCCTGGCCCATACGAGGCTTACCCTAACAGAGCCTTGATCTTTCATTAGAGGAGTAGAATATGAATACCTCCCATTCACAGCCCAGTATCTCACATGAAGGAAACATACAACAGGAAAACTACACACATTTTCCTTGTTTCATTTCCACCAGTTACTCATAGTTCTCTCTGCCTTTATTATGCTGAATAATTTCTCATCACTCTTCAAATACTTGGAAGCCAGGATTCTTCTCCTAATCAAACCTCCCTTAAGCAAACTAGATTTTGCTTTTGTAATGTTTTTCTGCGTAGTATCTCCAGCCTCCTAATAATTTTTGTTGCTGTTCTTTGATCTGCTTCTCATTTGTCATGATTGTTCTGGTAAATGGGATTCCTTGAAACAAGCGCAATATTCCATCGAGTGCAATATTCCAGACATAGGAGCCCTGCGGATCCCATTGTGTGTGTGATGTTGCCCTCAGGTGGTTACTCCAGAGAGAAAATGCAGCCTTAAAAAAAGCCTTTGATATTTCAGGGCAGATTTGTAACAGCACACGATCTCTGGAAAGGATAACTCCATGCTCTCAGATGATGCCTTTGCAACAGGAACCAGGACTACACTGGCTTTTTCAGGCTGTTGATACTCAGATCCAGTTCTCTGCATCTTAAATGTATTTCCTAATGTGGATGTTGCTGTGCTTAAAGAGCAGCAGGAATAAGCTCATCTTTGGTGAGCTACACAACGCTGAAAGGGAGTCCTAAGACAAGAGGCACAAGAACTGAGAGACTTTCATCGTCATCAGCTTTATTAATATTAATTTTATCACTACAGCTACTTGTCTTGGTCACACTTTTCAGCAGTTCTTTTTTTCTCAAAACTCTATGCATCACAGAATCTGATTTCCTTTATTACACCAGGTGTTGTGTAATTCCGAGATTATAATTCCCATAAAGTCATGGAAGGTGCCAGAGGGTGACAAGAGATTTTGCTAAAGGTCTAATTAGAAATTCATCATACTGTCTCTCCCCTGACTCAGCTCTTCACAAAGCTAAACCGTAGTGCTCATTCCCTTCTCCCATCACAGCCTCCGCTGTCTCATTGATTATGGTGCCATTTTTTCCCCCAGCCTTTTCTATTCCTCTCTGCCCCTTTGTTATGGAAGTGATCATGCTTATCACTGATTTCAAGGTAGAGATACACAGCTGATTTGTTTAGAGATTATTATGGTAGTATATACGTTCCTGACCTATTTAATAGATGACAATTTAATCTGGTTTTCTTTTGCTCTGCACTGAGCTTCCTCTCTCCACACTGCACTGTTCTCCACGGAGGTGCCCAGAGCTTTTACCGCAGATCAGCTCTAACCCTGAATTTTTTCATTTAAATATTAGGTAACTGAAATACCTTTTTCCAGCTTCCCATAACTTGTACTGGCACACAGAGAGTTCCATCTGCTATCACTTTGTCCCACATATCTAATTTTTGGTTCATTCCCACTGAATACAAATGCCCAAGCTCTCACTTGGTTTAAAAGGAGTGGCATTTAGTAGGGCCTATGGAAGGTTCTACCAATCATTCTTATCTTACATGGATTCGGCCACCTCACTGAACACTTCATCCTTTGGATATGGCACAGAAGTAAGCTCTCATCTCCCTACTGGCACTGAAGATTTTGCCATTGAAACCAAAGGAATTGGATCATTCTTGGCTACTGTGTCTCAGCCCTGATCATGGGAGTTGCCTTGCAAATCCCATCAATCCCACTGTGCTAAGAAATGGATGCTTTCTTCTATATTTTCTTTCACAACCTCACTTGAGTTCTGTGCTTCCCACAGAACCAATGCTTGTACAATCACTTGGTGTGTCCTCCTAGTAATGATCTATTTGCCAATTTCAACAACTTCAGCAAGCAGAGATTTCAAAAATAGTTCTGAAAGGTGTTTCTACATGTTTCATGAAAACCGATTGTTTTGGAAGGTGCAGGGGGAATTTTATAAACACACCTAGAGAGAACAAAGTCTTAGAACAACTCAGAAAGTTTTTGTGTTTGTACTTGGAAAATACAAAGTCTTTGTGTTTGCAAATAGTAGCTGCATTTTGCAAATACATGTAGAAAATGAGGCTTCATTAGTTCCGCTGCTTGTGGAACTGATTATTAATCTTTGGCAAGGATTCATCCAGCAAGCTGTTGTTGCCAAGTTTTCTTAAGAGCCACTTGCAAAGGGCTTTATCCTTGTACCTTCTGGGAAGGGCCAGTTACATATGCTGGGATTTGGCTTAGCTAAGTCTTTGCAAGAATGCTGAAAAGATGAAGGGAAAAAAAATATACTTACAGACTTGTTGATAGAGTCTTGTTTATTGTATTCAGACAGATATGCTAAAAAACAGTCCCTACCTGTCTTCCCAGCTATATTTATGGGTCCTTGTATAGGGCTCAGGGTCCATAGTGCTATTTTTTTAGGTGAGATATCTGCAGTGCTGTTATTACATTATACTCAAACATGCCTGGTTTTCCAGACTAACTGTTTTTAATGAAAAAGGAAAATCATATCCTTATGTTAGAAGTTCAGCTGATTCAGTCTTCATTTTCTTAATGCCTCTGGACCTGAAGAGTTTCTTCATATTACTGTTGTTGTTGTTGTTATACAATGTAGGCATAACAACTAATAATGGACAGCAAAGCTACCATAGAGAGAATAAATAATTACTCAGAAAGGAGACCACAGAACTGTTTCCAGATAGCTAGTGCAGCTCCCAAAAGGGGAGGAAATAATGCACAGAATCAGAGCAGAAGAGTCTCCAAAATTTGCATTGTGCTGAACACATCGTGAGACCAACTTCTCCAAACACACATCTCCTCTTGTGCATTTCCTCAGGCCTGCAAAGGGGAGCGCACGCTCCAGCAGCCCCTTGGCTGCCTCCAGAACCAGTTGTGGGAGCTCTGCGGGTGCCTAATGCTCAGCTGATATCTCTGCAAAACCGTGCTGAAATCTGGGCTTCTCCTTTCCCCTCTGAAGCCCTTCTTTGTGAGGGCTGCTTTTGGGGAGCTGCCTATGCAGAGCTATGGCAGAGCAACAGGACAGAGAACCTGACTCTCCTGCAGTGCACCTATCCCTCACATCCCACAAATCTCACTGATGCTCATCAAAAGCAACACCAGGAGTTTGCCAAGATAGGGATGGAGAAAAGGAACTTGGGATCTGGTCTGTGATAGTAGTTACTATTAAAGAATCTTCAGCAGCTGTAATTCCTATTGAGAAGGATGGAAATAATTCTCTGCCACCTCTTTTTGCCTCAGCCAAATATGACAATTGCTTTTTTAGATTTTATTTTGTAAATTATATAAATTATCGAGCGTAGACCCCCTACTCATACTGATTTATCAGCAACCCTTTGTTGAAGACACAGCCTTTTTTTCTGCCACCAATAATTCTGTCACTACAATAATGAAAAATCACCCAGGATATTCTTTTCCATAAGACATTTATATCTTTATTGTTGCACAGATCCTAGGACTTGCCCTTCCCTCAAGTGCACTTGACCAGTTGCATCGTGTGTTTTTAATGATTTTTGCTTTCTTTGCGAGATGGTAATTTTACATGGCTTGGAGCAATGGTTGCAGGAGATACATAGTGCACTCCTAATGATGCCACGATGCTTTTTTGCTTTTTATATATACCCCCTCTATATACTATTTTGTATAACTTTTATGTATTCTTAAGGGCCTTTTAGCCCACATACTTCTAGTTCTTCAGGTTCGATAACCAGCATAGACCCAATATTCCTTAAGCCAGGAGACCAAACATCTCAGAAGCCTCAGACACCGAGGTCTTCTCTGGAACACATTTTGTAAACTGAGATAGGCCTGTCCAGGGGGAAAAATTCCTCAGGGAGAGAGGTTTGCTCAGCCTCTCACTGGG
>VZTH01013624.1:0-15836 GCA_013397815.1 Aleadryas rufinucha | reverse complement strand
TCTTGTCATGAGGGTCCCAAACTGTCCCCAAGACCTGAGTTCCCTCAGCAGTGCCAGCACAGGGGACAGTCACTGCCCTGGGCCTGCTGGCCACACCACTCCTGATCCAAGCCAGGTGCCAGTGGCCTTCCTGCTCCCCTGGGCACACGCCGGCTCCTGTTCAGCCGCTGCCTCTGTGCCCTGCAGTAATTAGCTCAGCTCTGCAGTAATTAGCGGTGGATTCTGGCATCCCTCTGCCGTGCAACCATGAAACAACACCCGGCCCCTATCTCAGAGCGGATCTGGAGGCACCTGGCAGATCCCTGCCCGATCTCTCCAAGGGAGGCTGAGCCATGCAGGGAAGGTGTTGATCCATCATCCCTGCACAGAGCCAGGGCCCAGCTGCTCCCAGGCAATTCAGCATCACATCCCTTGGAAAGAGAGGGTGGGAATGGCTCTGGCTACAGCCCCAGAGAGCAGCAGGGATGTGCTTGGGGTGGGATTTGGGGAGCCAGGGCTGCCTTTGGGCGCTGTCCCCACCTCACCTGCACATGGGGTTGTCACCTCCAGCTGCCCCAGCACCTCCCAGGCTGTTTGCAAGGCTTGGTAAAAATTAAATCCTGATTTTACCAGCCCTGCAATGTCCCCCAACTCAGCCAGACCAAGCAGGAACAACCACAATGGCAATTCCTGCTTGGCACTGCCGAGGGATTTGGGATCACCTATACAGGAACCAACACCCAGAGAGGCCACAGAGAAACCCCCTGTCCCAGGGAGCCTAGACAGGCAGGGAACACAGGTGGGAAATGGACTCCAGGTGCCTCAGGCCCCAAGGTGCACCCCTGGTGAGGGTTAAATAATGCTGCATCTGCTGGGATGGCGTTTCCAGGGACCCCAGGAGCACCAAAGGGCACTTCAGCCCAGGATTACAACACATGCAAGCAAACAGGCAGGAGGTCTGTGTGTGGGATCCTCCAATGTCACCACTTTGGGGTTTATAGCTCACAAATGAGGGTTTGAAGCAGCACTCACATCCTCCTTGGAATGTCATCATGTCCTGTCCCTGCACCACTTTGCTGCCACCTGGACTGGCTTCAAGTGCATCAGGTCTCAGCCAGCTCGTGACACTTCTGCTCAGCATGGCCATGGACAGGGGAACCCTGAGGTCTTTCCCTTCTCTGGCATGGGCTTACACTTGTCTGGAGAATTTCTGTGAACAGGTAGGAAAAAACCAGAATTTCTCAGTTTGCTCCCACAGCACTGCTCAGTCAGAGCTGCTCTTGCCCCTAATTCACACAATTTGTGCTAATATCCTGGTTTTTTGCAGGAGAAACATTGGAGTGAGAGCATCCCTGGACAAGCTGGAGCTCCTCCTCATCATCTCCGTGGTCCCAGAGCATGAGGGGGCCTCTGTGCTCTGCTCCCAGCCTGCAGTGAGATTTCAGGACACGAAAATAAGATTTGAGAAACATCCCTCTTTGGCCCAGAGTGCCACAGGGAGAGGCTCACTGTGGGTGGGATGGATCCCTCTCCCAGTTCCCATTCCAGTTTCCCAGTCTCGACAACAGGGGAGATAGGAACGGGCTTAGCCTGGAGGCCAGAGCAGCCTCCTCCTCTGTCACCAGCCTTGTGCAACCCTCTGGCCCTCCCTCCGAGGGTGTGGGAGAATCCCTGGCAGGCAGGAGCTGCTCGGGGTCCAGCTGGGCTTGGGAAACAGCTCCAGGAGCGCGGGAGAGCCCCCAGGCTCCTCCTGCACCCCGTGCCGGTGTCACCCTCCCCAGCCTCCCACATCCCAACCCCTCACACCCCTGCGTGCCTCCAGAGCTGGGATGGGGTGGCCAGATCCTCCTCAGGGCTGATTTGACAGCCTGGAGCTGTTTTGATGCCAAACTCCATCCTGATGCAAGCAGGAAGTTGAGGCAGTTGCAGCAGCCAGGGGTTATTTTGGGCCCTTCAGCTTCCCCTCGGAGTTGCCTGAAGACTCAAACTCTCGGGATTAGTTGGTTTTATTGGTTGGAAATGGGTTTTAGTCCCTGCAGGGAGAGGCAGGAATTAAAAGAGTAACAAGGTAGCAGAGGATCGGGAAGTTATTAAGTGAAGAAAGGAAATGTCTCTGCAGGCAAGGGCTGGCGAGGGCCAGGGCGGATGTTCAATAAAAGGAGTGTCCCCAAACCTCTTCTCCACAGAGCTTGGCCCATCAGACCCCTGGTTGCCCATCACATTGTACCAGGGGAGGTTCAAATTGGGTATTAGGAAAAATTCCTTCGTGGAAAGGGTGTCCAGGCATTGGAACAGGTTGTCCTGGGAAGTGGTGGAGTCACTGTGGCTGAAAGTGTTCAAAAACCCTGTGGATGTGGCACCTGGGACAAGGTTTGATGGTGGCCTTGTCAGTGCTGGAGTGATGGTTGGACTTGATGGCCTTAGAGGGCTTTTCAATCCCAGAGATTCTGTGATTCCATGTTTGGTGATTCCCAGTGTCCCCGGGGCAGCCCTGGGAGATGGGGACAAGTTTGCCAACAGATCAGTGCTGGCACAGCCCTGGAAATGGCATCAGGATCTTCCCATGGAGTGTGCACGGAGGGGGAATGTCCAGGGACACTCCTGCACCTCTGTGCCCTTCTCAGGCTTTGCCAGTTCGGGTGACAATCTTTCCCAAGAGGTTTTTCCAGTGGCTCTTCAAAGTGTCACCATGTCCCTGTTCCTGCAGCCCCTCTGTGCCCTCAGGGCACTCACACCAAACTCCTGTTTTCAAAGGGAGACTGTGCCAAACATCCAATTCCCTTTATTTATGTAGGCAGACAGAGCTTGAAAGCCCCTGGGCTGGGATATTCTTCCTTGAACAGAGATGGGAAACTCCACAAGGTGCAGGGATGAGCACTGGGAATGAGTGGGGTGGGATGGGGAGGAGGCAGGGGGTGCCCTGGGGGGGCCTGGAGGAGGGGAACAAGGAACAACTGCTTGGGATTTCCAATTCCAGAAGTGAAGGGCTCCCAGTGCAGCCATTGGGCAGCAGGAGGACAAGGGGACAGTGCCAGAGGGCAGGGATGGATGGGATACTGGGAAGGAATTGTTGGCTGGGAGGGTGGGGAGGCCCTGGCACAGGGTGCCCAGAGCAGCTGTGGCTGCCCCTGGATCCCTGGCAGTGTCCAAGGCCAGGTTGGACAGGGCTTGGAGCACCCTGGGACAGTGGAAAGTGTCCCTGCCCATGGCAGGGGTGGAATGGGATGTCCTTTAAGGTCCCTTCCCGCCCAAACCATTCTGGGATTCTAAGAGGAGGTGCTTTTCCAGCCAGCACTAATTGAACAGAACCTTGCTGCTGTAGAATATAACCACAAAAATAACCTTAAAAAGCCTCAGATAAACATGAGCAGGACTGGCCTGCTGTGACTGGTTAAACATTACAGCCCAGGACCTCCAGCTAAGGAAGTATTAAATCACTGACCACCAGAAGATGGGGCAGGAGGCAAACCTGTGCTCTGCCTTCTTAGGAACTTCCTAAGGCTCCGATTCCCCCTCCTGAAGCAGAGGCAGCAGCTCCTGCTCTCTGCCCAGCAGGGAGCAGGGAGCACAGAGGGGCTGGGGGTCTCCTCGTTGGGACCTCAGAGGCAGCCCTGGATGGAGAAGTCTCTGATTCCCAGGGCTGCCTGCAGACTCCACTATCAAATCTCTCCCAGGACTTGCACAAACCTCCGGGGTCTCCTGCCAAAGCTTTGCGCCACTCCAGGCAGGATTGCGGCGTGGGATAACACAGCTCCCTGGCTCGGAGCTGCTGCCAAGGCCCTGACAGTGGGGATGGGGAGCTGCAGGCTCAGCCCCAGCAGAAAGGAACTTTCTCTTCATCCCCATCCATTTTCACATCTCTTCAGAGGCAACATTCCGGCAAATGTCCCATCCTGGAAGTGTTCAAGGCCAGAAGCAACCTGGTCTCGTGGAAAGTGTCCCTGCCCATGGCAGGGGGTAGAATGAGATGGGTTTTAAGGTCCCTCCAACTCAAACCCTTCTAGGATTTTGTGAAATAAGGGTGACAAGTCGCTGGGTGCAGGGGTTTGGTTTGGCAAGAGTCTCCCCCCTGGGCTGTGGCTGCTAAATCCAAAACCTCCCAGGACTCCAGGCAGCCTTGTGGCTGAGAAAGAAAAAGGTGATTCTTCTCCCTCCTGATTTAGATATTTTCATCCACAAGAAAGGGAGAATGGGGCAAGTCCCTGCTCAGCCCCTGCAGCTCCCTGTGAGTTACACAAGGCAGAGCGTCCCCGCACACATCACTGTGCTGGAGGCACATGTGACAGATGACAGCGCTGGGAGAACGTCCTTTAATTACTCCTGTTCTTGCTGTCACCATCAGCAATTATGGCATTTGCTTTAAACCTGTCAGGATTTCAAAACAAGCCCAGGGTGGTCAGATTGACAAAGCCTCCTGGGCTGCCCGGAATGGCATCCTGCCTGGAGCAGAGATCACGGGCTGCCTGCGAGATTGCTCAGTGCTGAGGGATTGGTGGGGAATCTCTCCTGGACCCCAAGACCAGCCCTGTGGGGCCTGACAAGGCTTGTGCCGTGGTCCTGTGGAGGCTGACTTGCACAAGGTGTTGCACAGAGCAGGAGTTTCAGGCACTGGAGGCTCCAAAGCCACACCTCGCGTGGGGTGCTCCCGGCTTTGCTGCTCCTGCTGCTCCTGCAGCTCTTGCTGGTGGTTTTTGGTTGCCTGGAGCCCCTGCCCTGCCTGGTGAGGAAACACAGAGATATTTCCAGCTCTGCAGATGGGAACAGGAGCAGGGACATTGCTCCTGAGGGGCTCTGAGGCAGCGATGGAGCCAAATGCTCCCGTTTGGCTGGGCAAGGCACATCCAGCGTTAGCACATCTCCTGCTGCTCTTGTTATTTCTTCCCCACTGCAATTTGCTAAACAGCTTCCCAGCCAGGCAGAGGACGTGATTCCTGCCCTGTGGAGCCAGGAATGAGAGGGATTATCTGACTGTTCAGCATTAGCAAAACTCCCAGGTCACCTGCCTGTGTTTTTCTACGTGGAAGCAGGAAATTGCAGCCCTGGAGGTGAAGTACGAAAAGCTGAGGATGGCAGTGGGATGGAGCCTGTCCAGGCGGCTCCAGGGCCTTCCTGGGCACGGACAGAGTGATGCAGCCGGGCAATAATGAGCCAAAATGCCCGGTTTGCCTTCCTGACTCGCCCTCTGCTCGCTGTGAGAATGGAGCAAAGCCGTTTGTCTCCATCCACCCCAGGGCTCTGACTCACCCGTGCTGAGCCAACAGCAGTGGGAATGTGGGATGCCAGCACTCCCACCTCATCCTCCCTGCCCTGCTGCTGCTGCCCCTCTGCCCACAGCCACAGCCCCACATAGCAGCCAAAGCAGTAAATAAACACACGTGGCCCTGAACTGCAGATGCTGCAATTGGTATCTCTTAAAAAAAATCCCTCGTCAGCAGCAGGTCAGGTGGAAATCTCCATCCAAAGTGCCACAGGACAAAGGAGGTAGGACCAGCCTTGAGTTAAGCAACTGGATTCTCCCAGATGTCCCTGCTAGAGTCCCCTGTTCCTGTTTTTGGTGGCACCAGCAGCAGAACTGCCTGCCCAGCATGGCTTGTGAGCACACAGCCATGAAACCCCGGCAGCTGTGCCCTGAGGCTGCTGGTTCAGCTCCTGGGAAGCCCCTGCTCCATCCCTCAGCGTGGATGAGGCTTGGGACAACCTGAGACAGTGGAAGGTGTCCCTGCCCATGGCAGGGGGTGGCAGTGGATGGATTTAAGGTCCCTGCCACCCCAAACCAACTGGGATTCTGTGATTCCCCTGCCTGCTCTCAGCTGTCCCTCGGTGCCCACTGCCTGCCCCAGGGGTGACAGAGCGGCACAGGAGCCGGGATGAGGCTTTCAAGGTTAAACTCTGTCCCGTGTCACAAAGCCTGGGACATTGCCTGGGATGTGGGGTCTTGCAAGAGGGTGTCAGTCCCAGGGAGCAGGAAGGGACCAGCCAAGGGGACAGGACAGTCCCTGAGGAATGGTCACCGACCTTCACAGAGCTGCACCGAGGTGTCTCGGTGAGGAGACAGGTGGAGAGGAGGCAGCAGGGCTCAGCAAGGAGGTGAAGACTGAGGGGGAACTCTGAGAGAAAGAAGTTCCAAATACAGGGAGGATTGGAATCACAGAGTCCTTGAGGCTGGAAGAGACCTTTCAGATCATCAAGTCTAACAATCACCCAGCACCGCCACTGGGTTCATCACTGACCCTGTCCCCAGGTGCCACATCCTCACTGCTTTTGAGCACCTCCAGGGGTGGCCACTCCTCCACTGCCCTGGGCAGCCCATTCCAATGCTTTACAACCTTTTCTGTGAAAAAAATGCCTCTAATTTTTTAATCCAATCTAAATCTCCCCTGGAGTAACTTGAGGCCGTTCCCTCTCCTCCTGTCCCTGTTCCCTGGGAGCAGAGCCCGACCCCCCCCAGCTGCCCCCTCCTGTCAGGGAGTTGTGCAGAGCCACAAGGTCCCCCCTGAGCCTCCTTTTCTCCAGGCTGAGCCCCTTTCCCAGCTCCCTCAGTTGTTCCTGGTGCTCCAGCCCCTTCCCCAGCTCTGTTCCCATCTCTGGCCACACTCCAGCCCCTCACTGTCCTTCTGGTCATGAGGAGCCCAAAACTGACCCCAGGATTGGAGTTGGGGCCTGAGCAGTGCCCAGCACTGCAGGGGGGTCTCTGTGTAACTCTCACATGGGGCCCAGAAGCTTCACCCTGAGCTCCCTGGGCACCCCCCTGTCCCCAGCCCACCCCCCTGTCAGCATCCCCAGCATCCTCAGCATCCCAGGCCCTGCTGACCACAGGCAGGAGGATGTAAGCATCAGCAGGAGCTGGGAAGGAGGGCTCAGCAGGAAACCCAGCTCTCTTTATGACCTACTTGTTGATGAATCAGGGCAGATGCAGATCCGTGACACCCTCCCCAGTTATGTCCCCACTGCGTGGCACAGGATGTATCAGGGATGCTTGGACACTTGGCTCACCCCGAGGATGACAGAGGTTTTGGGGTGGGAAAACTCGTTCTTTTCAAAGATATTCACACAGACCAGGCATCACCTGTGTGGATTCTTCTTCCCAAATCCATCTCTGCCACCTTCCCTGCCTCTCTTCCCAGTGGGATGGGCAAGTCACCGCTTGCTTCTCTGAGATTCCCTGTGGAACTGGGGAGCTCCTTCCAGCCTGGGAGCTCGGTGTCCTGCTTGCAGAGTACACTGAGAGTTCAAAGTGAATAAAAAGCAAATCCATCCCAGACTCCCTCACCATCCAGGGGTGGAAGCAGCTCCCTGGGATCCCCTCGGATCCTCTGCTCCATGTCTGTCCTAGAAGGACGCCCAGCCTGGACTCAGTGCCACGTAACGGAGGCTCCACCATGGTGCAACATCAGCTGCGGTGGTTAATTACCCTCATTTCCAAATCCAGGTGGATTTGTGGGGCTTTTGTAAGCCCTGGCACAGCCCAGGTCTCCCAGGGATGCTTCTTTTCATAGGAGCAGCAAAATAAATGGCTGAGCTTTCCAAAAACCTTCTCTCCACGGCTGCTGTGTGATCCCTACTCTTCAGGAAACACAGGGACAGGGACAGGGACAGGGACAGGGACAGGGACAGGGACAGGGACAGGGACAGGGACAGGGACAGGGACACCTTAGAGCTTGGTCTCACCCTGCCTGTGGTGTCTCCCCCGCTCCACCAGGAAGCACTGGGCAAATAATAAGTTTCATGTTTAAGAAAACAACATATTTNGAATAATAAGTTTCATGTTTATGAAAACAACATATTTCTCTCAACTCTACACGGAGGGAAAAAATGTTGTTTTGGGGGGAGAAGTTTAATTGCTGCCAAGTTTCTTGAACACCTGAATGAGGTCCAGGAGGAAAATATTTGCAAAGCAGTCACCCAAAGGTGTCCTGTTCAGAAAGTTCTTTAACTAAATAACAAAATAAACCAGCTAGAAGGAGTGAGATTTGATAACAACATTATTTTTGATAATAAAACATTGGGGGAAAGTTGAGAAGTGGCTCAGATTTAAATCCTGAAAGAGGCAGCATCACCTTGCTCTGCACTTTTTGGTGAAAATCATTGTACTGGGTGTTCTCCATGTGCAAGGGAGTCTGTGTGGATGTTCCCTCCCCTGGGAGAAGCAGGGCCAGGACCAGGTGCGTGCGCCTGCGCAGGGAACCTGCCCGGGGGCGCGCGGATGATTTCAGGCTGCATTTCCACCCCGCTCTTCCAACCCTTCCAGCTCACGCTTCCCTGCCCTGCCTCCTTGCCCCTGCCCATCTGGGGGCACGGATATAAACCCCTCCAGCCAATATGTTTCCTGTGAGGGCCCAGCTTTGCCTGGAGGGTGCACATGGCTCCTGTCCCATCCCGACGCTTTCCCTAAGGACGGAGCGAGGGGATTTTCTGGCGGCTGCCGGCGGTGAGCTCACACCGTGGGCACTCCTTCGGAGCTAGAGCGGCAGGGCAGGTCGCTGCTCCGGCTTTGCTGGAAACCTTGGAGCTCCTGGAGCGTGTGGAAGCAGTGCAGGTGCACCCAGGGATCACAGGTAAGCCAGGCTGGGAGGGGACACGGGCGCTCCATCACTGCTTCCATTCTTCTGCTCCTTCGCCTTCTCCTTCTTCTGTCTCTCCATCCTTTCACCATCTCTCAGCTGACATCTCTTCAGCCATGAGATGGGATTTGCCGTCCCAGGTCCGATTCCTTTTTCACCTTGCCTCGCTGTAGAAGCGATGAGGGATGAGGAGAGAGTCCCTGTGGCGTGAAGGAGCACATGGAAACCCAGCAGCACAAAGAGTCAGCCCTCAAACCCTTCTGCCACCTATTTGATTTGCCTGCCGTGATCTCAGCTGCTCTGGGAAGCAGCCAGCCGGGATTAAGGAGAGGCCATCGTTAACTCACAGCTCTAAAGGCACAGTGGAGCTTCACCCCGAGTCGGTTCGTCTGGTCAGAGCAGGAGCTGCAGAGGAGCTCGTTGGTGTTGGTGTCACCCTCCTGAGTTTTCTCCCTTTGAACTGCTGGGGAAGGGAGGCAGAGGAAGCTGTGGGAGCCTCACCCCGCTGCACAGCCACAGCGACTGCTGGGCACGGTGCTGGCTCAGCTCACCCCGCTGCAAACAGGGAGTTTCTCCTCAAGAACATCGGCTGATGAGTGGGTTTGGGATAAACCTCCCTGCCCTGAGTTAGAGCTGAAAAGATTTTCAAAGAGAAGCAAAGAAAGCTGTTTGCCACCAGTGCCTCGGGAGCTCAGAGATGCCACTGAAGCGGTGTCACCTCTGCACCTGCCTGGTGTCACCCCAAACCTGCTCACTCTGTGGGGCTGGAGCAGCACGGATGGGTCAGTCCCACACCACATCCAGGCACTGAACTGCTCAGCTCCAGGGAATTTCTGTCTCTGTTTTGTACCAAAAATCCTGCTACTGTGGGTTTGGTGGTGCTTCCAGATGCCTCTAAGGTTGGCACCTATCTTCAAAAACAGCTCTAAAGTCTCAAGGACCTGAAAAAAAAAAGCCAAATAGGAAACTTCTGATCAAAATAGGATCAGAACTTCTGATTTTTCAAATTAATGAAAGAGTGCTGAGAAACAATGAGGACAGGAAAGTCTTTAACAGGGGGAAGAAACCAGGCAGAAGTTTATATTTTCTTTTTTCTTAGAATCCCATTTGTAGCTGCAGCTTCTGCCACTACCAGAGGTTGGGTCCAGCAGTGGAGAACCCTCCAGAGGTGTGAAACTCCGATCCCTGTCACCAGGAAACCAGGATGGAGATTGCCTGGGAGTGCACTCCAAGAGAAACCCAATTCAGAGTGAAGAGGCACCTCCCAGTGCTCCCAGTGCCCCAGGAGTCCAGTAATGCCCAGGGTCTGTGCTGGTGCTCCAGGGCCGAGCTCCCATGAGCCGAGTTCCAGCCCTCGAGAAGATGCTGAGGAACGACTGCGGAGAACAGAGCCAATGAGCACCAACCTCTGTAGGGCTGTCCACTCCCCAGAGGTAACTCACAGAGCTCAGGGAAGTCCTCCTGGCAGGAAGGTCTGAGTCATAAAGAAAGTGAGGAGAAGGGAGAAGACGGGGTGACAAGGACCGGGCTGAGATGGGGAAGCGCCGTGTGGCAGCCACGGCACTTGATGAGAGGCATTAGTGCCATGGATTGGTGACCACCCTCAGAGTCCGAGAGCATTTTCTGGGGTGATTTGCAGCTCCTGCATCGAGGGGAGACAGGAACTGCTCTGCAGTGGGATGTGTGATGGGAAGAGGATGAGTCCTTGGTAGCCGGGTAAGGCTGTGCTGGGCTGGCTGGTGCCACACACGCGAGGAGCGGGGTCCCTTAGGGTGTGCAGCCCTCTCCTCCCCGTGCACACCACTGACCTGCTGCTCTCCTTTCCCCAAGGTGCCCGACGATGCCGAGCATATTCTCCTACCAGAGTGCTGAGGTGGATTGGTGTGAGAGCAACTTCGTGCGCTCGGCGGTGATTGCTGAGTACTACAACACCGTGAGTGGCTGAGGGAGGCTGGGGCCGGCTCCAGGCACCCAGGAGCTGCTTTTGGGATCCACACAGGACGGGACATCCCTGTTTTCTTTCCTCCTCCTCACTCCTTTGAACTTCCTGGTGCTGAAGGGTGCTGGTATGGGGAGCGTTTTACGAGCTTCAGGTAAATCACGGGACTTTTGATGCTTGCAGCTGTCTCTCCCCAAAACGTGCTGGGGTCAGGGGTGCTTCTGGTGTGTCTGTGGGGTTGATTCCCAGTGAGAAAACTCTGGCAGAGCTCCTTCGCAGCCCAGATCTGTGAGATCCTGTTATACCAGTCCTGCAGCTCTGCTGCCAACCGGGCTAAGTCCCACACAGGGCTCGTATATTCCAGCTAAACGTACAGGAGTGGCAAAACGAGAGGCAGCACTTCCATGAACCGTGTCAGGCAGGCTGGGAATCCGGAACTCAGCGCAGAGGGAAGCTGGTGCGTGAGCCAGTTTCACCTCCTGTGATCCCTTATCTCCCAGGCTGCATCCAGTGCCAGTGCTGTGGCTGGAGCATCCACACCTGCCCGCAGAGCACCGCGAGATAAGCGGCCTCTCCAAGCGTGTCCTGCTCCCTTGGAGCAATTAAAGGCTCTCAGGGGTGTGAGGCATGTGGATTTACAGCCTTCCACAGGCCTTGTTTACAACTTTTGGCAATTACTGTCTAACACCAGAAGTTCTTGTTCTCGTGGAAATGGCTCTTCCTCTTTTTTTGAAGCATTTCCTGCTTTTAATAAATTACCTCTAATAACGATAATTCCCCAGCCCCAGTCCTGCAGGCTCTAATTGCCTGGGTCAGTCCCAAGAGGAGGGGATTGTCAGAGGAGGGGGCTTTGTGTAGTCACTGCTCTTTGAGGCACTTAACAAAGAAAGATCTGCCAGGCCAGGCCAAATCCTGCTTCTCTGTGGCATCCAGCTTGGTGTTTTGTGCTGTTTGGTGTGTACTGCTGCTGCTGCACGGGCTCAGAGGTGCAGAGCAGGGCATAACGAGCAAGGAGGTACAGAAATCACTCAATGCTCACATCAGCATCTCAGATCTCAGGGCTTGGAGCAACCTGGTTGAGTGGAACATATCCCTGCACATGGCAAGAGGTGGAAGGAGATGACCTTTAAGGTCCCTTCCAACCCAAACCATTCTAAATGCAGCTGGAAGTGCCCAAAGCCTCTGTGCTAACACTGGAGAGGGGCTGATTTCCACCAAGAGCATGAAGCCTGAAAGTTTTGGTTTTGGTTTGAATTCCTTCCAGGAGATAAATTTGCCACATGTCCTAGTTTGGTGCATAAGGCAGCATTTTTTAAACATCTTTGGAGCTGAGATACCATTTACACCCAGAGTGGCAGAGCAGCTCAGAATCCTTATTACACCAACAACCATCTCAGGAGCTCTTCAAAAGCACTTCTGTGTCTGACTCCTCTGCTGGACACCCGTTGGTGTGGCCAGATGCAGAACTAACTCTTGTAGGCCCTCTAATTCCCATAAAACATTAACTCTCGGCTGCCTGGGCCGTTTTGTGGCACAGGTTTCTAAGTTCTGTGGCTAATCCTGAAAATCCTACCCAGGTGCCCAGCCCTGGATGGAGGAGCCACAGCCAGGTGCCAGGTTTCCATTCCACACCACTGGGCTTGTTGGGATGAATTCTCACTGTGTGGGATTCAGGCAAAGAGAGGAAAACCTCTCCAGTGGATGTTTCCACACAGATAAAAACGAGTGTGACACTGAGGGACAGAGGGATGTGGACAAGCAAACCCTGCAGGATTTTTTCCCAATGGTTGGACTTGCCGTTGTTGTCCTCCTCTGTGTGACACTGGGCACCTCTTCCTCAGCAGAGAAAGAGCTTTTCATGATGTCCTTTTTGCCAGGCTCAGGAGATCACCAGAGTGCCTGTGCAGGAAGGGAGGGAAACAATTCTGCAGCTTCTGTCTTAGGATGTGATTCCTGAGCAGCAGGAATCTAACCCTGCCATGCCAGCTGCCTGTCCTGGGCTGGCTGGTGACCTCCTGTCCTGTGACAAGGGGTGGCAGATGAGCAAAGCCTCCTAAAATCTGCCATTATCGGAGCATCTGATAACAGCTCCAAGGCTGCAGCATGCTCAGGGCCAGACCTTGCCACCAAAAGTGGGCAGGAGCCTCACTGAAATGGGCATCACCCCTTCCTCAGCAGCACAGCCTGCCTGGCACTGCCTGGGTCCCTTCCTCAGCTGGCACTGCCTGGGTCTCACCCTCTGCAGCAGCACAGGGACTCCCCCTTCCTGCTCTGGGATCTCCCCCAGGATCAGGCTCCTTGTGATGTGCCCTAAAGGGGGGATTATAGAAATCTGACCAGGCTGGGATCCGTAGCCATCCCTGCTGGCTGCATCCTGCAGATCCAGGAGCTCAGGGCACTATCCCAGGTGTGATCCTAACAGCCTGCATCTCCTTTTCTTCTTCTCCTTCCCATTCATTTGTTCCCCAGATTCAGATTGCTGCCACTCTGCAGTAAGCCTTATGGGCCTGCCCTGAATTCATTACACCAATATTTACCTCAGTGTCAATTTTCCAGGGCTTTAGACTAGCTGGGAAGCCAGCCAGCTCCTTCCCAAGCCTCCTGGATCACTAAATCAGCAGGGTTTCCTCACAGAGCATCCTCTTCAGTGTCTTTCTCGCAGCCCTGCCCGGGGCTGGAGGGGAACAGCTGTGTGCCAGCAGCAGCAAATGTGCTGCTGGGGATTGCTCTGTGCCAGCCACACTCTCTCAGGCCTGCTTGGCTTGGATGCTTTTTATTAGAAATAAGCACCAGGGGTATGAGAAAAGAATGTAAACAATACCTTTAAGTACCTAATAATGCATGGTGGCTCATGGCTGGATGCAGTTCAGCAACAAAGCTCTATTTATAGTGACTCAGTGACCCAGAAATTTATTGTCTTCTGGCTGCTCGGGGGAGAGCAGCACTGTGCTCCAGGAGGGTCATCAGTCAGGGACCTGTCTTTCTACCCTCGTTTCTTTGCTGAAATGATTGATCCAGGATGCTGGTAATGACACCCACACCTCAGCACTGTCTCTTTGCAGCAGACCTGGCACTGCTGCACGTCCAGAGCTCCTGGGTGCTTCAAGTGGTGAAATAAAGGGTGCAGATCCACCAGAGCAGGGCTCAGTGGCAGTGGCAGGGCTGTGTGGGGTGTCCTGGCCCTCTCACACTCTCACTAATCCCATGGCTCTCTTGCCTGCCCAGAAGGTTGCGCTCAGGAGCCCGGCCCAGCACGCTGCAAACACTCCCCAAACTGCTGCTTCCTGCCCCAAAGCACTGGCACTGTGATGTCAGGACCTGCAGCTTCGTCCCCTGCAACACAGACCTGGCTTTAGGAACTTGCTGCACAGGTCTGGAGAGCCTCAGAGGTTTTCACTCTGTCTCTAGCCCTGTGGGCTCCTCTGTCAGCTAAAGCTCATTCACTTTGAGTGAGAGTGAACTCCCTGCCACGAGTCCTGCAGGAATCTCCTTCCACTGCAGAAAGTGCCTGGCTGGGGTGAGGAGCAGCCCAGGCCTCTGCTGCTGTGCTCAAAGCAGCACCTCCTGCCTCAATCCTTATCAGACGCTGGTCTCACCTGTCACAGGTGAAGGTTCTGTCCCTCCACCTCGGGCTGGAGTTGCACAAGTTGAGGTTTTCCTGATGATCCTACCAAGGCACCAGGGTTAGAGCCATGCTGCTGATCCCAGCCTCGCTTCTCTCCTGGTAAAAGAAGCAAAGAGTTGGGCTCAGCTGAGGCACCTGGAGCAATAACTCACTTGTTGGGGAGTGGGACAGGCTGGGAGCTCAGACTCTCACATGTCCTGTCACACCTTGGTTCCATCACCACTCCCCTATCTCCCCAACACCCCGGGCAGAGGGAGCTGGTGTCTCCTGGCCAGTGTGACCACAGAGGTTTAAATAGAACCTGTGCTAGGGGGTCCCAGCTTCAGCAGAAACTCCAGAAAAACTTCTAATGGGTGTACTGGGAGCAAAACCCTCCTAACCACATCTGAGACGGAGCTTGCCACATCCCAGAGGGAAGACAGAAAGTCAGCATTTACAAATCAGGGCTTGGACCCGACGAGTGATGAGAACCCCACGTCCCCCACGGGGGTGGGAGCTGTCCCCTAAGCTCCCAGTTCGGCTGCTCTGCAAGGAATCCCTCTTATCTCCCTGACCCTATTGGCACGGCTCCCCCGGTTATCCCTCCCCTCTGCTATCTGATCTTGCACATCTCGTCCTGAATTAATGAAGTGATAACGCAGCTGTCATGTAATTAATGGCACTGTTGCAATGCCCGGTGCTCAGGGATCAGGAGCTCTCCCGCGTTTCCTCACTGCCGTGCGTGCTGGCACTTGCACTCTCCTGCCTTTTCCCTCTCCTTGCTATCCCTGCCTTCCAAAAACCTCCTTAATCATTTCACTGGAAAAGAAATGTTCGAAGCGTGGTTGTTGCTTGAACACATGTTTTGATTTCTCGGTCGTTTCTGAACAATTTGACCTCGAGGGTGCAAGTGGGAGCAGCACTTCTGTTTTCATGGCTGGGATGGGAATAGGCCTGGATTTGGCTCTAAGCACCTATGGAAAACCGATCCATTCGGCCTGAGAACTCCTGCTAATGGGAGCATCAACTTGTCTCATGGAGGCCTTAGTGAAAATCAAGATGAATCTGCGGTGTTTAAGGGAATAGAGACATCACATTAGGCGTGAATTGTGCTTCCCTCTGGAATACCAGAGGGTGTGTTCCAGAGAGATGACAACATCCCGGTGATTTGCAGCCCTGTGACCATAAGCTGGGATCTCAGGGGACACCACAAGCCCAGCACTGATTTTGCAGTTTACCTGATGCTGCTGAGGGGGGAGGCTCCTGCTGTAGATGCCAAATTCCAGGCGTGGGGTCTGGGTCAGCATCGAGCTGGGAGATGAAAGGAAAAGGATTGTGAGGCTGAGATAAAAGTCACCCTGGTGGTTTGCCAAATGGCACTCAGCAGATGGCTCCAGAGCCCCAAAGAGCTGTCTGGCAGGTAAATGCAGCACCACAATCCCAACCTTTCATAAGCAAGAACAATCTTCCCTGGAGAGGCCGTGTGCCCCGGTGATATCCCTTCCCTGAGCTTGCGAAGTCAGGTGAAAAAGGCAGGGTAAGAAGCCACAGAGGGTAATTAAATTAGTTCCGATTTCCCTCCCTGATGCTGCAGGGTGGAGCGGGCCTGGCCCAGCAGACAGGTCCAGGTTTGGGCACTCGCTGCTCCTCCCCAGCTCCCACATTTGACCCATCAGCATCTCCTCTCCCCAAAGCACTGGCACCTTCAGCCAGTCCGGCAAGAGGCTGAGCCCCAGCACCATCCTCTCCTCCC
>VZTH01013623.1:0-134726 GCA_013397815.1 Aleadryas rufinucha | reverse complement strand
TCACTGGTTTGCTTTCAAACGTGCACACAGCTAATAAACAGAAATGGGCATATGCAGTTTCTGAGCTAATATAAGCATAAATGAGCATATATGTTTTCTGCGTCATTCCAAAATTTGTGTCTAAATTGCTTGGATAATCTGATTTTCTAGGGAATATATTTAGCTGCTCAGATATGTTCATCTATTTTCATATGAAATTTTCTGAGCATCCAAGGCATCCATGACATTTGGTAAATCAGGCACACAGGCTGTAGGAGAGCTTCACCTTCTCAACCAGCAGCTAGAGGTCAGAGTTAATAACCAATGGCAGCCAAACAATGCTGAAAATTAAAAAAAGTTCAAGCCCTCAATATAGGGGCAAAATGGCCAGAATGGAATATACCCTTACACAAACTAGATATCACACCTAGGAATCAGAGCGAAGAAGAAAGGTTGGGACATTTAGTAGGATGGGGATTTTGACACACAAATAAATATCAAAAAAGGTTACTGAATCAGGTGGCAGAAACTGGAAATCTACAAAAATTACCTGCCCAGACAGTCACAGACCATATACCAGAAGCATCTTCCTTTACCTATTTTTAGAGCAGCATCCCCTCCAGGGAACATTTGTAAATAATAATCAGTTTCAGTACTGTCGATGAATGAAAAACATGCAAATATCAGTGGCTAACTGGATTTACTAAAGTGACTGGGGAAAACTAGATATTTTATTGATAAAGAAGCATTTTTCTGTTGTTTGCCTTTTCAATCTATGATGAATTTGTAGTAGGATTTAGTGATAAGCAAAACTCGAAATTTTCACATTATGAATGTTATGGCTAAATGTATCTGAGATCTGTAGAAATGTTGAATACCATTTTAAGGATGCGAAATTTTAAAATTTTTTGACCGTAGTACTTTGAATATGAAACAAATTTAGAATATATAATACTTTTCTTGTGTAAAATTTTAATCAGGCTGAATTTAATACTCATTTTACAGTGACATCATAGTATTAACTCTGAATTTCTTAGACAATTATTCTATTGACACCAAAATTTTAATGGACGATATGTTTAGACAAATTTCATTCATATTTTGCAAGAGAAAATATAGCTGACCACTTCCTAGGTTCCTTGGATTAAAACCAGCATAGTTAACCCAATCCATGTGTAAAGGGTTCCTCAGTTTATTCTAGATGTGCTCTTGGATGTGGCTACACAGAGAGACTCAGGAAAAAATATTCAACCAGATTAAACTCATACAGAAATGTAATTTATCCAACTTTATGAAGTAGCCTCAGTAATCCACTATAAAAAATATTAAGGAAATTATGTAGGATAGTTGAATTTATTTACTCTGAAAGTTAATTTGAGCTACTTTTTCCTGAAAGACCCCAAGTGAGCAGACATTAGAAGTTTAAGAAAAGCAATATTTGATACTGAATAGTTTAGAAGTCTCAGACATCTATGTAGGTGTCTGTAAATTTACAGATCTACGCATCTATGTATAGATGGGAAGTATAAATATGAGCATTTGTTTACTCTTATCATTAAATATTAAATACAAGGTAGCAAACTACTTAACTGAATAAATTTTATTTGATTTTATAAAATGTA
This sequence comes from Aleadryas rufinucha, assembly GCA_013397815.1. NCBI lineage: Eukaryota > Metazoa > Chordata > Aves > Passeriformes > Aleadryas > Aleadryas rufinucha. The sequence continues at coordinate 133,125 of VZTH01013623.1, read as the reverse complement.
AATCATTCTAAGGAACAGGTACACAGTTCAAACAATGACTAGTTAGCAATTTCCTGACATGAACATTTATTTGCATTGTTTTTAAAACACCACAAGAGAATTACAGCACATCCTGCTGAACGGTGTAACATTTCATTTTATTTTGTGTCACTCTGTAGATGTAAAGACATTGCTTCGGGGTGCACTATAACACTGACAACTCCTTGCATAGCAAGTAAGGTTGAATAGTTCAGTAGACAAGAATAGCATTGACTCTGTATATTAGTAAATCAAGAGGTAAGTCTTAAAATTTTTTAAAACAAAATCTCTACATTTCCAGGATACTTTGATTTTTATATTCTTTTGTTCCACTTGTAACATATCAGATATGGCCAGTTCTGGCCCCACAATTCAAAAAAGGCACAGATAAACTGGAGAGACTCCAGAGGAAGGCCACAACATAATCAAATGACTGTACGACCTGGCTTTTGATGAAAGACTGAAGGAGTTAAGTCTCTTCTCCCCAGAGAAGAAAAGGCTCAAGAGGACCTCATCACAGTATTTCAGTACTTAGGGGGCAGCTACAAAGATGGAAGCATTCCTTCTCAATAAGTCACACGAAGACAAGGAGCAATGAGTAAAAGTTGCTCCTGGAGATGTTTAATCTCAAAATAAGAAAGAATTCTTTTTAAGAAGAATCAGTCAGAGGAAGAACCTTCTTGGAGGCATGGGAGAGTGCCTTTCACTGGAGTTTTTCAAGGTGCAAGTGAATGGTGTGCTAGGTAACCACATCAAGGATCTCTTTCCCACCAAAGGTTGAACCAGATGATTTTCTGAGGTCCCTTCTAACCTAGGCTGTTCTATGACTCTATAATTCATTGTGATTTCAAAATTATTCCTGTGTTCTGCACAGGAGGCAAATTTTGCATAACTGACCATACCAGTATGTTTCTTAAAATGGGTACCACTGTGACCAGGATTATTCTGAATCTGTTTCGACTCATCTTACATATTGTCCATTTTTGTTTCCTGCTCTTTAATGAATTTCCAACAAACAGAGTAGGAACAATTAGCCTACTTTGACTATGTAACATTAAATGTGTTGGTTTTGAAACTATATAAGTGAAACTGATGCCATTGCTATTACGTACATTTGTGCTTTTCATGTAGATACGCTAAAAAGAAAATTGCTGTGCACCAGTGATGCATGGCTTCTGAAAAAAAGGTCTCAAATCAAAATGAGTATTTTCCTCTTTAATTATATTTATCTTCCATGTCAAATTTAATAAATTCACTGCATTGTTTTTAAATGATGCCACTGAAGTATTTAGAAGTCATTACCATTTTTTATTTCTCTGTAAGTAGTGTTTTAAAGCAAATGTTGCTCGGGGGTTGAAATCTATTTTAATTGCATATAATTAAATATATTGGAATTTTATTTATATTTTAAGGTCTTTACAATGTGTTTTAGATCCAGCTTTTCTCATTTTAAATAGCTTAACCATTTTAGGTCCACGTTTTTCATTCCAGGCTTTGTTTTACTACAGATTTTCAAGTTAAGTTTGTTAGATGGAAACTCTAGGTCTCATCTGTTTCACTTAAGAAAAACATTGACCCTACAGCGTTAGCTTAAATTTCTTATTCTGGCTTTAGCAGTTAGTCATCAGTAGTGCAGAAGGTTTAACACAATTTTTGTGACTGAATACTCATAACCCAAGTGGGATTTTTCAAATAATTTTCAACATTCTTAAGAAAAAGAAAAAAAAGGCAAAAAACCCCAAACCCCATATTGCTGATATTTTTCTGAAAATTACAGATTTTGGCCAGCTTCAGTACATGCATGTGTACATTTTAAAATATATAGATGGATATATACTACATAGTACATACAGACATGGCAAAAGCCCAGTCTGACTCCTATTTCAAGGACGAGTGCCAGGAAAGTTGTACTGCTACATTTATAGGGAGCAGAAGGCACGTAGAAAGATTACAAAGATACAGTATCTCCCAGAATACTGGAGCCAGCTCTGTGCAAATTCAGTCCATGAACATATCTGCTATTACATAGGGTCAAGCAATGGCAGATAGAGAAAATAAAAAACTAAAAATAAATTTTAAAAAAAAGACAAATACAAATCATCAACATACTAAAATGGCTAAAGATTTTACAAGAAATAGCACTTGATTCAATTATGCAGACAAATGTTTCTAATAATAATTGTGATGCCTTGACATATCTTACCTGACTTCTGTGTCCTGGCATAAAGATGTGGCTTTTCCATATTTCCCAGACTGTTATGAATTGGTAAGATACTCCAGTGGTTATGTAGGGGGCATTGTGAAGTTCATTCTGTAATACTGGAAAGTAGCTCAAGTAGGTAGATATACTGACTGTATTTGACTGAAATCCACAATCCAGACACCTCAGTTAAGCATAGATGTCGGGCATCTTGCCTTAGTGCAATGATTGAAGTCTCCAAATACCAGACCTTGGAAAATCAATGACAACTTCTTATCAGTTGGAGCTACTATCTTGGATGACTATCATTCTTCACTACCTAAGCAGAGAAATGGTGGAAGTTAGGCACCTGTGACTTTTTGGGAGACAGTCTGTCTAGCCTTTCTCTGAAGAGAGGCACCTGATAAGTACAGCTGGCTTCTTTTCTTTAAAATGCATTGGTGATCATGATATCAAACAGACTTTTGTTATTATAGTGGTCGGAGCACTTTCACAAACTACTCTGGCACTCATTTCACCAATATGAGATGAGGCTTTCAGACTTTCAGCCTCTCACCTCCACGACCCATAAGATAATGGAGCAGATCCCTCTGGAATACATGTCACAACATATGGAAGACATGAATGCAATTAGAGACAGCCAACATGGTTTCACCAAGTACAAATTGTGCCTGACTAATCCAGTGTCCTTCTAATATATCAATGGATAAGGGAAGAGGTATGGATGTCATCTACCCACACTTCTGCAAAGCCTTTGATACAGTCCCCCCACAATATTCTTGCTGCTGCATCAGAGAGACATGGGTTTGACAAATGAACTGTTAGATGGACAAGGAACCAGCTGGATGGCTGAGTCCAGTGAGTTCTGGACAATTGCTTAGTGTCCAAGGGGAAAGCAGTAATAAGTGGTGTCCTTCAGGGTCCATACGAGGATCAATATTAGGTCATATCTTCATCAACAACATGGGCAGTGGCATTGAGAGCACTTGCAAGTTTGCAGATAATGCCAAGCTTAGTGATGCAGTTGTTTCACTAGAGGGACGGAATGCCAACCAGAGGGTCTGTGACAGGCTTGAGGAGTGGACCCATATGAACACCATGAAGTTCAAGAAGGATAAGTGCAAGGTCCTGCATCTAGTTTGGGGAAGTCCACAGTCCGCAGTGCAGGCTGGGGGGTGAATGTATTGAAAGCTGTCTTATGGAGAAGAATTTAGGGACACTGGTGGATGAAAAATTACATATAAGCTGGCCTTGCAGCCCAGAGAGACAATTGTATTCTGTGTTGCAAAGGTAGAAGCATGGCCAGCAGGTTGAGGGAGGTGATCCTGTCCCTCTACTCCATTCTAAGACCCCACCTGGAGTACTGGATTCAGCTTTGGGGTTCCCAACAAAGGAAAGACATGGACCTGTTAGAGAAGGTCCAGAAGAGGACCAAAAAAAAAAAAAAAAAAAAAAGGGGGCTAAATCACCTCTTCTATGAAAAAAGGCTAAGACAGTTATGCGTGTTCAGCCTGAAAATGAGAAGGTGATGGGGACACCTTTCAACATATAAAGGGGCCCTTTAAAAAAGGATTCTCATAATCCAATGAAGAAAAATATTCAGCAAAATTTTTGAATTCTGTTGAATTTACGCATAGGACCAAGTTGCTTCCAAGAAATAACATTCTGTTATACCTTCAGTTAAAACTGAGGCTTTTTCTAAGTTTTCTAGATATATTTTATCGTATTAAACTGTCCCTAAACAAAATTAAAGAAAATTCTGAAAGCAAGGTTATTAATATATTACTATTGAAATTTTGAAAGGTAACAAGAAAGACACAGTCTAATAGGAGGAAAAGTTTTCTGTAGTCTGTCCATCAGAGGGGACAGTAAAAATACTTTCAACTTCACTTCCCATATCTTCAACTGTAAATCATTGCATCCACTTTTCTCATTTTTATTTCTTTTTGTAGAATTAGAGTATGTTAAATTTTGTTTTATCTTTGCTACTTCACAATTTTTCAGGAATCTAGACTTACTTTTTTCCAGCTTTCAGTACATAGTGAGAGACTCCAAGCTGTTAGAACACAGAAGTCGCTTTTCATTATCCTTTTCTTCACTGCACAAAAAAATGACTGTCATGGTGGGGTTTTTTATTTATTCATGTTATTTATCTCTGAAGCACTCAAACCAGTGCTCAAAAGAGTTAGTTTGAAAATTATATCAAGTTAAACCATGCAACAGCATAATGACTGTGAATGAGACTCAATGGTAAAGGATAACAACAGCTTGTTGATTTTTTTGAGGGTTTTTAATTATTTTTTTCAATTTCAGCTCATTCTTTTGAAACAGTGAACAAAAAGGAAACAGTAGACAGCTTTGCTTTTACACTTATGACATACATAGTTAAAATTTTATACTGACTATAAAAAAGACAATGCAATGTATTGTGTAGCTTAGGAACATCCTACATGCAGTTTGAACACAAAATATTCGTACAACATTTATGTTTTGATTACACTCTAAGTGCTGACAAGGTACTGCATTTATGAATAATGCAAAGAAACTGAAAGAACAGGCTTTTTATATTCCATTCTGAGCCTCTGTTTTTCAGCCAAAATGATTTAACAATGTAAAACACATGTCATTGATGGAATATGATTAGAAATACATTGTGTTCCTGACAGCTAACAATTATTCCTGTGTGCATTACTGATGCAGTCATAGCAGCTATAACAGCTAAGTGTCAGGAATCTCAAAAAAAAACCAAACCCAAAACATAGTAATTTCACTAATACCTTGTACTTCCAGCTCTGTCTGAATAATGTTTTGCCATTGAAACAAATAATCAGGGAAATTAACATATAAATATTTGGTGTTTCCATTGATCAATTTAGTAAGCATTTAGGGAAAAAATGCAATCACATTAGGAATACATTCAGAAGCATGGTGCCCCATATTCAATTAAATCAAATAGAATAAATCAAAGAAACAAACAAAAAATCCCTTAAGAACTCATGTACCCTCATCCTGCCTAGTGAAGCTTTAAGTTTGAAAAATTTGTTGTATTTTTAATTGAAATGCATTGCATGATTAGTCTTAATTTATGAAAAACCTAACGTCTAGGCTCTTTTAATTTCCCTTTGCCAAAAATATCTTTAATCTTCTTTTTAATCAATATTAGAAAAAAAAGTCAACATTGTCATAGCTACAGTAGGATCCCACAGAGCCTAGCTCCAGCATAAGCAAAATTCTCCCAATGACGAATACTTCATGTTGGGCTACACTAAAAAATTAGCCCCCTTCAGAGAAAAACATCTATATGTTAAAGGGTTATTTGTTTCAAGTGACTTAAAGAGTTACTCTTTTACATCCAAAAATTACACAATCCTTCTCATTATGATTTAATTAAAATGTTGCTCGATTTAGTCACTTTAACTCTGTGGCATCTTCTGTTGCTGGATGCTCCTCAATGACTGCTATTCCCCTAACATAATTATGACAGAAGTCTAATCAGAGCTATATTCCATAATCAGAAGAACACCAAGATGTGAATACTGTCTTCAGAACTAGTTATAGCTTAAAGAATTTCCATCAAAACAAAATAAAACAAACAAACAAAAATTACCCCAAACCCCCCAAAGCAAAGCGAAACAAACTAAAGAAGCAACCATGAAACAATATGCTTTCCATGGGATGGGAAAGTAGTGTGCACAAACTATACCAGCATACTAAGACTTAGGTATGCTAGTATGCAGCTACCTGCTCAACTGAGCAAAGAGGACAATTTTTTTTTTATTTCATTAGTTATTAAGAGAATGCTGGGCTGAAATTTACTCTGCAATGCAGATGCTTTTTTCTTTAAAGGCATTCTAGACCCCCTTGTTCAGATACAGGTTTCTTCACTGTAGAAGTCTAAAATTTGTCAGGATTCTGCTAATAACCTCCTACCATAGAAGATATTCCTTTAAGGATTCTAAAAGACAAAAGTCTGTTCATTGCAAGGTTATGAGGCTGACGCACCATGGTGACGTGGTAACGTGCTCAGATCAAACTGCTTCCTCTTAGATTTGGACTTGGCTACGCTAGGTTAATGGTTGGACAGAGTGACCTCAGAGGTCTAATTCCCCAGCCTAAATGGTTCTATGATTTTATGTTTCCAGATACTTTTGAAGGGGTCCTTCCTTCACAGTACCCAGCATAAGGTGTTTAACTTCTCGTTTCTATATACTGTTTAAAATAGTTGTTTGGGAACACAGAGCAAGACATGGGAAGGCGGAGGAGTATATTTTATACCTTTACTAAAGTTGCAAAAACATCTACTTTCATTCTGACTGCCAGTGATACAGAAACCAGTCTTTAAAAAAAATGAAAACTGAATATGTTGGAGCCTTGGTGTGAGGAAATCAGAAGGGAGAATGGACTGTCTGTGGTCATGCTGAAGAAAAATGCATTCTCTAAGGACTCCACGGAGGATACGTTATTTAACAGTGGTGAATGATAGATCTCTTCTTCATTAAATTCATTGAGAGTCACAGACTTTTTTCTTCTCTGTAACCTCCTAAGCCTTTCTGCAAGGAGTACCATCTACCTTAGAAAGAGTTTTAAACAGATTTTGATCTTACTGATAAACCAAGCAGGTAGATGCCTAACTGTATTTTGTGCCTTTTATTGACTTTGAGGTATGTAGTAGTAAATGTTTTATAAATAAATTTTCAATCATTGTTTCCTATGTCAAACAGGATATTAGATTTCATCAGAAAATCTTTGAGATTATGCTACAGTATCTGCTGAATTTCAATGAAATTTGCCTTCAAGCATGAAGGCTTCTTTTAATCTTTTTATCTTTATGAGATTAAACCATAAAATCTTCTACAAGATGAGGGGAAGAAAGGGACAAAGAACGTAATTTTCTTTACTCAAAAAAAAGTCAGCTCCCAGACAAAAGAGGAACTTTGATAGATGTACAGTAAAAGGTAAGGGTTTTTAAAACATGTGGGTTTATCTCATGGGTAATACTCCTTGAGATTATTCCAAGTTGCTCTGCAACATCCCTTCTTATTTTATTTAGTTTAGTTGAATTCATATACTAGAGCTGGTTACTGATCTGCAGTCAGGAAGACTTCCCCTGACCTATAATCCTACCAAAGCATTCCAGTTTAAAGTGTTTGGAAAGCTGTTCTCAAGACTCAGCAAAGCTTAATTTAATATCAGAATTTTCTACTTTTTTCTACTTTTTTAGTCTATCAAATCTCCAGCAAGAATTTAGTTTCATTTTCATGCAGTTCACTTTGTATTTATATTTTCATTCAGAATGCACAGTCAGCAGGAAAGATATATTTGAAAAAGTGGGAGGTAAATACATGATTAAAATTTTTTGGTTTCACAAAAGATGTCAGTCTGCAGCTTACTTTACAGTCAAAGTTAGCATGCACTAGTTAGAGCTCATGAAAACAGAGCTCTCTGTATCTCTCACAGATTTTGCACACCAAAAAGTCAGAAGTAGGTGATAGTAGTCATCCTTCTCCTTCTCACGATTTTTACTGGCATTTTTGACATTTAATAATTTATCGTTCTCACTTAATATCCAGCTGTTGTTCCAGAAGGTCAAGAACCTCCCTTAGGTCCTGCTTGTGTACGACACACCAACGTGGAGGACTTAGACACCTTGTGATGTCTCCAATGGCAGTAGGTGCCTGTATTTCAGCAGCTGAATTGGCCCCACGTGTAAGAGTTAAATCTGATTGCAGACAGCTTAAAGTAAATGTCTCTGCACAGGTGTTTGCACGTAACCTAGAGCTCTAACTTCCCATTTTGGGGCTTGAAAAGCAACCTCCAATCAACGAAACCTTCTGGAATTCTGAAGAGCTTTCAAGTTCACTCTAAAAAGACACATTTATGTTTAGCAAGATACTTTCTCATTCAGTTATATTTCCTCTATTGACAGGATCTCCTGGGTTTTGGCATTTAGCTTCCATACAGACATCTGTCTTTAGACCCTTTCAGGTAGTTATCAAGAATGTACAACAGTTTACCACCCAAACAGTGTGATCTATTTTACTTAATTTTAGCCATGTAAAAAACAGTTTGCTTGTCTAGACTGGTAGTCTAGTTCTTTCCATATTAACAGATATTCCAGTTTTCAAAGAATCAATTATGCTACTTGTCATCAGGCAGGAGTAATGGCTTCCTGGAATGAATACTTGTCATTCACTGCAAAAGAAACACACATAATTAGGTTGGACTAATTAAGCCCAATTAAACTTCAGGAGATACAGGTGAGATAAGGCCAGTGATGTGTGTTTCTGCTGCTACAGCTTCTTTTATGCATCAGATGCAGATTCTATTTATTTTCCTTAAATTATGTGTCAGCTAAAGCTAAAAAAGTCCGATTCCTTTAATCTTTACTATCAGTGATCACAATTCAAGTTTTTTCCTGTTAGATATTATTAAAATCAGCATTAGTTATCATATATTAAGACTTTTAAATGACTAATGGATTACATATGAGCTGTTTCAAACTCTTGCTCTACCACAGAACTGAAACTTTACAGGAAGACTAGTTTGGATGGTTAGATATCATATGTATTTTGGTCAACAGTTCATTCTCTCTCAGATATTACATTTGGAAATAAATGTCTCCTCTGAGATAGAGACATGATTCTCTCCCTTATATTGGAATTAATGGATCTAAAGCAGTATTGGAATAACACTATTGCAGAGAATGATGGCATATCCCAGTACTGAAAGATAATATGACTTGTATACAGAAAATTCCATCCACTAACATATTCTTTTATATAGCATTATAAGAGAACAGGACAACGGCACTAAATTGCTGGGGGGGAAAAAAAAAACAACAACAAAATCAACAAAAGCACACCATTAAATTTTAGCCCACCAACTATGCAGCTCCTTTTGCAGTATTTCTTTTTCAGGTTTGATTTTTTCCTGAAAGAGTGACTGTAAATTACACCTTTGTTTCAAAGAGGTGTTTCTTCCATGTATTCATTTGTAAACTCATATAAACTCTTGCAATTCAGCCTAGATACTCAGTTTAGTAAGGGAGAGGGCAGAGTGGAGGGAAGGGACCTTAATTTTTTTTAGTAGAAAACAGACATTTCGGGAAAGACACTAGAACAATGAAAACAGCTGAATTTGTGTCACTCAGGTCATAATCTGAACATGGGATTGTAGTAGTGATTCTCTGACCTTCTCTGTGGAAGAAAGTACATTCTGTGTCAAATCATGAGAACTGGCAATAGCAGAAAGACAGTTTCTTGTCTGAGAAGTGATTAAGTTGAATCTTTATCTGCTAAAAGATGAAAAAGGAATCCCACGATATCATTTTTTCAAGATTTTCTTTTATAATGGTTGAACTTTTTTCTTCTGTATAAAGCTTATAGAGAAAATCAAATTTTGTAGATAATCTATGACTTCTGTTGAATTTACACATATTTAATTAATTTTTTAAAAAACAAATCAATAGTTATTTACCTACAAGAAAAATTCCTCACAGGGGCCATTTTTTATAGAGTAATCACTAACCCACAAATATATTCTTGCTTTCTCAGACGAAAGTCCATTACTCAATCTATTTTTCAATAGCTCACGTAACACTGAATTCAGTTCTTGGATGTTTATGAAAGCAATGTAAATAGTTACTACAGCAGGCATACAATAATGAGACAGAAATCATGCCAAAGAAATAATATAGAATTAATGAAAAATCAGAGACAAAAGCTGAGATCAACTTCCTGACAGTTTATGTCTTGGTATTTATGAATGGAACTAGGCAAAACAGAATTATTGTCAGACTTCATCCCAGGCCTTTGTTGCTTGATTCTAATTGTGTCTGTATAAGGCAAAGGCTGTACACTTAAAAATCTTGTGTTATCTGAGACTGTTGCTATGAGGTCTGATCAGAAGTCCAGTAGTCTCAGTCAAGTAACCTTAATATAGCAGGTACTTAAAGAAAGAAAGAAAGTATGGATAGAATAAATTCTTCTTGTTGTCCAGAAAACTAGTAGATTAGAGAATTCTGGAGCCCAAACCTGAATTCAGTTTCAGTTTAAGTCATTTGTGAACTTTTCTATGGTTTGGAATTTTGGGTCTCTACAGCATTCTGTAGTGCACAGTTCCAGTTCTAGGTGGGTGACCTTACCATAAAAGGATATGACTCAACTGTGTTGTAAGGAAAAAGTGTAATTTTTTATCTTTGCTTTAAATGTAGTACTTGAGAACTTCATTTCATGTCTTCTCTTCTTCTTTGGGGAAACGTATTAGATAATTTTATTTCTGGTTCAGCTTTTCAAACATTCCTTCCATTCTAGATGTCCTTATGAGTGCGGTTAAGCCTCTTAAGGCTCTCCCCATAGAGAAGTTATCATCCTTTTTCTGGTTTTCTCTTTGAAGGTAGGATGACCAGAACTGCACACAACACTTAAGACGTGGAGGTATGGATGCTTTGTACCATGATAATGGAGTTCAGAAAAACTAACACCTGTCTGGAAAAGATGTATTTTTACTGGTGAGATGAAAGTTAATGAGTCCTTCTTGATGAAGATCAAAGGATGGATGCAGGGAAAACTAGGCTAATAGAAAATGATCCTATTAATTAAGTAATCTTTCCCCAAACTTTAAAATTTCTTTCTTCCATAAGATACATAGGAAACATATGGAAAAATGTTTAAGAAAACAAGTCATTTTCTTTGCTTTTCTGAAATATCCTCAAGCAATCACAGTTACAAAACGTAAAGGAAATTATAGTGGTAAGTATTCTATTTCACTGAAAAATTTTTGTATCTGTATTAAAGAGTTTTACTTGTTTTTGTGGTTCTAACTAACACTTTCGGTCAGCATGGTTCTAACACTTTTTTTTTTTTAATGGCACAATACTTGTAAGAAATTTTGCATTTCACTGCTTTCACAAGTATAGCTTGTGTAGCTTAAAACAATTTTGTATCTTAACTGTATAGCCGAGTCCTGGTTCATTACATTTGTCCATATTTTCCAGGAGAACACTTGTTTTGGTCAGTCAGTTATATTATTTGAAGAGATACTAATTAAGCTTTAGATAAATGAAATGAGATTTGAATGTAAAATTATTTAAGACCCATTTTTATCAAAATTATCTGTTGAGTAATACATCAGCAGCACAGGTCATGTCTCTGATGAAATTAATCTGCAAAGCCACCTGTGTGACAGAGCTAATGATATATTAGTGTGATTCATCATTAGTGATCATCAACAGCTGATGATGTATTAGTATGTTGCTCCAAGGATGGCTCTATCCAGAAGAAATGAACTTCTGTAATTAAATTATGGCACCAAAGTCAATTACAAGACCATAGTCTAACCCAGTCAACAGCAGGTAGGAACACTGACATGAAATCAATTTTTCTACAGTTTTTCCTGTTGGTTCCTGGTGGCAGCTTTGCAACTTTGTTAATCAGATCTCATTACCCTTGTGGAAAATTATATTTGCTCGACTTCCTTCTCCAGTAGCATTTGGCAACACACTATTAAGACCTCCAACACTTAGAAAGGGGAATATCTTTCACATAATGTAAAAAAAAAAGAAAATCCCTTTGTCAATAACACTGCTACATATTTCTGTGAAAGATGCAAACTAGGCTTTCATAAGAAATCTTTACAGTATTACATGAATTAATAGATACCTTCCTGCTTTGCCAATTTTTATCTTTGTCATGGCAATGGTCAGCAAAAATTAGAGATAAGGTAAGACAGAAAAAGCATATTGGATAAGTAGACCACTTAGACTCACATTACCATTTTAGCTTTAAGATTAGGTCACAAAATTCAGTTTGGAATGACAGAACTATGACAATATAAAATTACATTGTCTTCCCCTGATGCAGCTTTCAGCCATTCCACATGTCCAGTCCCTGGATACCAGGGAGAAGAGATCAGCCCCTCCCTCTTCATTTCACCTTCTCAGGAGTTGTAGAGAGCAATGTGGTCACTCCTCAGCCTCCTTTTCCCCAAACCTGACAATCCCAAAGTCTTTAGCCACTCCTCATAGGACATTCCTGCCAGCCCTTTCACCAGGTTTGGTGCCTTCCCATGGACACACTCAAGGACCTTCACATCCTTCTTAAATTGGGGGGCCCAGAACTCATCACAGCACTCCAAGTGAGGCCATACCATGCCGAATACAGGGGAGTAATCCTGTCTCCTGACTGCCTAGTGATGCTGTGTTTGATGTGCCCCAGGATGTGATTTGCTCTCTTAACTGCCAGGGCACACTGCTGGTTCATATTTAACCTGATGTCAACCAGATCGCTTTCTTGGGATGCTTCCCATCCACTCTTCTCCTATCTGTGCCTAGCATTATTCCATCCTAGGTGCAGAATCCAGCATTTTGACTTCTTAGATTTCATCCTACTGATGATTGCCCAGTGTTCCAATCTATCCATATCCCTCTGCAAGGCCTCCTGTCCAGCACGAGTGTCAACAGCACCTCCCAGTTTGGTATCAGCAGCAAACTTGCTAACAGGGCATTCTACCTGCATGTAGGTAAGTGATAAATGTATTGAACAGGTCTGGCACTAGAACTGAGCCCTGGGAAACACTGCTGGTCTCCAGCTAGATGCAGCCCTATTTGCTACAACACTCTGAGCCCTGCCATTCCCACAGTTCTTCACCCAATGGACCGTGTACTTGTCCATCTCAGAGTAGGATAACTTGTAGGACACAGAAGGTTACTGTGAGAAACAGTATCAAAAGTCTTATTAAAATCCAGAAAAACTACATCCACCGCCTTTCCTTCATCCACTAGATGGGCGACCTCATCAGAGAAGGATATGAAATTAGTTAGGTAGGACATCAGAAGCTGGACTTCGATGATTCTAGTGGGTCCTTCTCAGCTGAGGATATTCTATGATTCAGGGTATTCTGTGACTTTCCTTTTGTGAACATGTGTTGACTGTGCATATAGACTGCATTGTTCTTTAAATGCCTTTCAATAGCACTTGAACTATCAGAGTGCTTTGCATCTTCTCCCTGATGGTTTTTGAACTTCTGTCCTCACCTTGATCTCTTTTTCTTTTTCTTCCCATTTATTGCACCTGAATTTACATGGTTCTAACTTCCATGTCACCCTCATTTGGAGAACTCTGAGTTTGACAATATTCTCACCTGAAGCACTCTCCTTATAAATTGAGTAGAACAATGGTCAGAGCAAAAATTTTTTAAAAAGCAAGTGTAATTGATAGTTCTCCCAACTTTTAACAAACTACAGCTCCTGGATTTCAAAGCTTCAGTTGTCCATATCATTAGCACAATAACCACCTCACTGTGTCTAATAGCCTTTAATGAACTTCACATTTGTGAATGTGTCTAAGTTTTGCTTGAATCCCTTTAAATATTTTTTTTTAAATTTTATGTACTTGAACCCATTTATAATTGTGGCCTTCACGGCATTTTGTGGTAACACACCTGACAGTTTAAATACATGTTGGATGAAGAACTTCTTTTTCTTTGTTTTCAGCTTGCTGCTGTTTTAAAGTTCTCTTACAATCACATTGAAGCTGGACTGTACTGTAATCAGGAAGGGATGGGTCAGAGCAGAAAAGTGACTGGTTCCTTTCCTTGTGATTAACAATTGGTTTTGGCAAAGTAAGACATGGGTTTCCCACCTTTATTTTTGGAATTTCTTTTTTTTTTTTTTTTTTTTTTTTTTTTTTTTTTTTTTTTTTAGTAAAGAAATAACTAATAATGCTGTAGCATTCCAAAGGGGATGTGCCTACCAATTTCACATACCTGTGGGAGTCAAATGATATCTGACAGTACAAAAACTAAATCACTTTCTCAAATGTAGACAGTCTCCACAACTCTGAATTCATTTGGCTGAATGTGAATCCTTACAGGATAAATATGTACATCTGAACCAGACACCTTCAGTTCTTTTTATGTTCAATTGGAAGAGAAGGATTAACTTGTAGACAACAGTTGGTTTCATCCTAGATTAGACATCTATATTTCATTAGATGAATCACATTCTTAAAATGTTAGTTTTCCAAAATTTTAGGGTTCCAGAGAAAAAACACAAACAAAAGTACTAAACTTTCTTAAAACCAACCCTACTGTACCAAACAATGAAAGGTCTCAGGCAGAAAACCTGCATTTAAAACCTGACAAATTCTGTGATGAAAACCTAAAAGTATGGTCAGGACCACATTGATTGACACAGTATCTTTCCAAATGCACACACAAAGAATCAAAAAGGTGAGACTCGAGTAAGACACTCCTCAGGTTCATGATCTGGTGAATAACTACCCTGTGAAACACCTAATAAACAGGAAAGAGAATGAGTGATTAAATAATCCTGTCTTTCAGGCAGAGAAGATCCTAATCAAAAACCACCTACCAAAGACATTTTAATTCTGAAGGAAGTTGGTTTGACCTAGATGGATCACAGCTGCCAATACAGACTCAAGTCACAGTGAGATGACATTTTGTACAATCTGATAACTCCAAATGAGATATATTCCACTTCCCTCTAATGGAGATCCCTGCATGTTGCTTTTCTGGCAAAATGAACATGATATAGGTGAATCGGAGAAAACAAGTGGGAAGGCCATTGAAAACAAATGAGAGTACAAGTGTTTATGGGAGGGTAAAGACACAACTGAGAGGGGAAAATTGAGCAGGCACATGTACCTGATGTACCTGAATGTACTACATTTTTCCTAGAGGGAAATAGGTAAACGTGCTCTGGTACTTTCAGTGGAAATGTGGAGGAAAAGAGGGTAGACACACAAGCAAAGGATACAGAGAAAGAGAATACACATCCTTTGGTCTTCTCATAGAGTCCTCTCCTAAGGCGATTCTTTACCTTTTTTTTGTTTTGTGACAAGTGGCCTCAAGATGTCAGAAATTTATTCCTTTCCTTCTTCCACAGAGAGATCCAATATTTCCAGATTACATCAGACACACAGGAAGACACAGCCTGTATGGTCCCTGTGGTTAAAAGAGATGCAAGGATCCCTTCCATCCCTCTATCCATCCTGAGCTGTTAGGTGTAAAGTCCTAAATTCGGGCATGGGCTTCAGCTTCCTGCTCAGTATTAATCTTACCTCAAAAATTCTCACAGAAGCATCTATTTTCTCTGGTAAGATAGGAAGAGGTTTGCTTCTACATTGTTCTTTCTAGATTCTTTATGAGGTGCTCTTTCTGCTTTGATCATGAAAATACTTCTGGGGCATTACCTCGGCAGCATAAATCACAGTTTCAGTTCAAGGTACAAGCGCCTAATCTTAACATAGTCTCAAAAAAAGGCCAAGACATGTAATTTATATGTTGTGTGTATCCAAATGCTCTTACAATACTCTGAAACAGAAGAATGGCCTCGATAGTCTTGTCCTGTCTTAGTGAACGAAACAAAATGAAAAGAAGTCTGAAATGTCATTGAGCCAGCTTGCTTTCCTCCAGGCTTTGCAACATATTCAGTCTTCAAGGGAATTTGGAAGGAACAAACCCCCGGAAGAACATCAAAGGCACAAACCCCATGCACTCAGATTTACCTAGCAAGTAATAATTGTTCATCCTCAGAGGGAATAATCCAAGTGATCCATAATTTGAAGTACAGACAAGATTATCAAATGAAATTAGAAAATAAAATTCTTTAAACTATGGCTAGAATAGGCAAACTAAACTGAGCAATATAAACCAGATTATGATTCAGGTTTTAACAAAATAGATCTAAACTGACAGGATAAAAATGGAAACTGAAATTACAGTATCTCATCAACAAAGAGAGGATATTATGAACCTAATAATTTTTTTTTCAAGGCTTGACTGAGAGAGTCCAATAAAAAAAATATTGTTATTGATATAAATTCTGGGACATTGAAGAAAAATAGCATCTTTTCTTATTTCTTTGAAATTATCTTCATTTCTAGTATGATATCTAGAGGACAAATTCATTCTGTTGAGTCTTTTCCAATATAAACTCTACTATCAATGCATAATAAATATGCAATAGCATTCATTAGGTTTAAAACTGCCAAAACTATACTCATTGTCATGTAAGATGAAAAGTGGAGGAGAAATGTCATGCGTCAAAAGATGGTTCTTGTAAAAACTCTTTTCATACACAACTGCCATATGTGAAAAAGTGGGGAAACATAAACTTCATAAACATACTGTCACACTTTGGTAAGTACAGTTCATTCCTAAAATGCTCCATATCAGCAAACAGAATAATTGTATCAGTAGGAGAAAAATCTAAATCTGAGGAAAAAATACATGTCCATACTATACACTTTGCCATGAACACTATACGTTGTTCTAGAAAATCAGTTCCATCTTCCTAGGATAAACAACAAAAAATAAAATTAGGTGTGCCAGGATTCCTAAGAGGACAATGCTGACATTAGAAAACCTATGTCAGACAGAGCAACCTAAGGCAACAGAGTCTATTCCATAACTCTAGATTATTTTATTCCTCTTAACTTAAGTGTGGCTAGGTCATCAGACCTAGAAGAGCAGATTCCGTCTTATTCCACGAGGTCCTGAACAGGCACGTTGTAAAACAGAGCACTCAAAATTGGAAACTGTTGGAAAGAATACATGTGGTTAAGTCATGGTAGTATCTGTGGCAACTGAGGTTTGGAGTCTAAAGCATCTCAGCCAGCCAACTTCCACATGTGAAGAGATAACAGTGGAAGAATTGAAAGGAAAGGCAGAACTGGGGCTTGCTCTGCTGTTTGAGATTTAAAACAAAGAGCTTTGTGGGTGTTCAGCAATCCTGCTAGTGCTGTATTGAAAAGCTTTGGTGTGGGTGCTAATCTTTAGGCTGGAAAATCTGACTCAGTATTTCTTGTATATGTTTCAGCCTCTGTGGCCTCTGCACTGCATAACAACAGTCAAAGAGATATTGGTATTCTTGTCTAAATATTGTGAAACTGAAAACTGTCTTTGTATTGATTCAAAAGGGAAATTTAATCTCCTTTAACACCCTACAGTACATTTGGTCCATACTTTATTATTACATCAGTAGATCAGTTTCATAGTGACAAGGGATGTCTAATATGTAAACTGAAGACATGATACATCAGAAATCTGTGTTTAAGTATCACAACACTTCAAGCTGAAGTGCATTCAAATTTATGATATGTTTATTTATACTTCTCTGTTGAAAAGACATACAAACTGTGCAATGTCAAGGGAAGTAAAGAATGCTCTATATATATATGTTCTTTCAAAGCACACACTGAAACATTTTTAGAGAAAAAAATATAGTCTTCCTTTGTATCAGCACTTACTTTCAATATCCCAAAGTTTAGAAAAGGTTGAAGACATTAATATACAAAAAACATTGTCTCTTCTAAGGTATTTTAAAAGCTCAAATCAATATTTTAATTGTTAAACTATCAGTAATAACTCATCAAAATGAGTAGAACTGCAAGTTCCATAAACAACTTTAACTGGTATTCAGTTTTAGTAGGTGATTTTTATATTTAAGTAACCGTATGAATATTAGAAAAAAGTAGAAAAAAATTCTAATAGTGGTTATTCTCATATAAATCAGGCACTAGTAAGAATCTGGGGAAAAAAAAGATTGTTCCTCTGTATGAAATTATAGACAGGGATTCTAGGCCATCCAGTTTCAATTGTAGAGTAACTGTGGAACATTACCATTCCTTTTAATCCAGCTAGAGTGACATTTGAAGGTAGTTTCAACCTTTGGCTTCCTATCGCCTAAAAATTATGTGTCTGAACATCATACAAAGGGTTGCAAATGTGCTTTTAAAATTTGTCTCTAATGCATGTCAAAGTTGCATAGGTCAGATATCCACTAAGTTAAATCAGCTGAGTACATTTGATTGCTAGAGAACTCTACTAGTCAAGAAGAAATTACACTATGGTTAAAATCACAGTGTTCTTTAAGTGATAGGCAGTTAACACTGGCATCAGCAGGCAAAGCTTTTTCCAGAAAACTGGAAGCCTAAGTAGAACTTAACTGGAGAGGAAACATCAAGACAATGCAAGAAATGAGAAGATTTGACCTCTTCCTGTTTCTTTCACAAGGAAATAGCTGACCTAAATTCTAATTCAGATACAACTCTTGAGCTTCACAGGACTTGGCCCCAACAGCAAACTCCCAGTTTTAAGTATTTAATATTTCAAATTCACAGCATTTTTTCAAACATTTTGCACTATAATTTAGATAGTTTGCACTATAATTTAGATAGTTTGCATGACCTCCTAAATTTAAGCAACAAAGTTTCAACCCTGCTTATTTTAGAAAACACCATAGTGTTTCTGGATCTGTTCTGAAATCTCCAGGCTGGCTAGTTAGTCATCTGTCATCTTCAGTACTGTGTCTCATACCTGTCAAAAAGAGATGCAAGAAGGAAAGTTGTTCTACACTGACTTTGAATTTTACCTCAAACTCACAGCAGTAAGTAAATAACACAATTATCTCCAAACATTTCTGTGGATAATGAATTATGATATTGATAATCATTAACAAATAGTTAATTGCAGTTAATTATCATAATTCACGTGAATTTATGTTCACAAGGCCTCTATTTACATTGGCTTTTACTGTTACCTTGACTGGTGCTAGTTGCTTAGAAGGGTTGAGGTCAGCTCAAGTGGAAAGCTTCCAAGAAAAAGCTAGAAGATATAGTACTAGTACTAGTGATTTAGTAGGCAATATTTTCTCCACTGATTCAACACTGAATCAGTGTCTCTGCTTTTAAGGGGCACTCTGCAGTTATAAGGATGATATTTCAGATGAAAAATTAGTTCTAAGAACTTCACTATTTCTGGCCAAATAAAGTACAACTGCATATATTTGTCTTGTCTTCCTTGCAAAGTCATCTCATGCAGAGTTACATTTTATTGTATATTTCTTTATATATCTCATTTCAATAAAAGTGGGGATGAGGGGTTTTGGAGATTTTTTTTTTTTTTGCTTTTCACTTTATGGCTGAAACCATACAGTATCCCCTGGGCAAAGTTACTTTGCCCCTTGAAAGAGCTTTCATGTTCTCTATCCTTTTCATTGATGACATTTTTCTAATATAATTTTTACTGCCATATGGGTATTGTAAAGCACTGGAACAATGTTCTTAGGGACACTGCAGAATCTCTTTCATTGCAGACTTTAGAGAACAACCTAGAGAGACTCGTGTCAGAGACAACAGCAGTGCACCTGTTTCTATTTCAATACAGAGTTGGATTGAATAGTGAGTGGTTTCTCATGTCCCTTCAAGCCCTACATTTGTCTTACTTTCACTCATCAGAGTTGATTAGAACTCATTAAGTACTTTAATTACAGTTGCCTCCATCCATGAAAAGTGTCAGTAATAGTACAAATAATTAAAAAAAAAAAATCAAAGTGACTGGCCATCAAGTGTTTCAAATGGTAAAAGCCGAAAATGAAAAAAAAAGTGACTTTCAAGCAATTCCATACAGGCATGTCACTGAGTTGATCTTTGACCAGAAACACTGCTGACTTACAGTACAATATAAACACATTGACCGTCTACATAGGCACACTTTCTTTTGTTCCTGAGCAATAATTGCACTTTCTCTCTGCAGCACTCCCTTAACATTTATCAAAACACCAGAGGAAATATGGAACACAATATCACAGCATCAGCCCTCAGGAATAAAGCTGATGCTGACAACAATAACCACATCAGCCACTTAAAATACAATAGAGTTTAATACTAATACTTCATTTGTAAATAAACAGAGTCAAATAGGCCCTCAAAAAGTGTGTCTCCCTTCAAAAATGAATGAAAACAATGTAATACAACATGAATGGTTATATGTGCACAAAATATTCCCACTTTTTCATGTAAGGTTGATATATATTTTGCCAAACTAAACACTACCACTTACTTGAACTCTTACTTTAGGTTGTGGAGGTTCATTAACTTGATGGTTTTTCTAAATATATCTTATTACTCCAGTGAAAATGATTCGTCTACTAAAAAAATCGGGACAAGAAAATATCTGGGGCAACTTCAAAAATGGGCTTCAATCAAAATTGTTCTAATAATAAATTACAGGGCAAGTGGCCAAATTCCCAAGCAATGTGGGAGACCTCAGTTTCACAAAAAGGAGCTCAACCAACCCATTGGTTGATTAAAAAAAAAAACCAAAACATGGAAGGGACTAAGCATATATGAATGTATGTATGCTTGTAATATATTGTGGTGAGTTGACCCTGTCTGGATAACAGGTTCCCACCAAAGCCACTCTCCTCCTCAACTTAACAGGGGAGAAAATTATGATTAAAGGCTCATAGGTCAAGATAAGAGCAGGGAGAATTACCAGTTACCATTGCAGGCCAAACTTGACTTGGGGGAAATAACTGAATATATTACCAATCAAATCAGAATAGAACAGTGAGAAGTAAAATATCTTAAAATACCTTTCCTACTCCCATAAGCAGTGAAAGACTCTGTCTATGTTTCAGCTGAACTCTCCTTTACTTTTTTTTTGTCTTTGAAGGATATTCTGCAGAATACTTTACATCCAGAAAATGAATAGGGAAAATAAATACCTGAATTTTTTGTGGAAATTAGTAAGGTAGTAAAACAAATTGACTTCAACCTTAATATCCAATAAAAATTAATTCATACAATTCTATACATCAGAAAGTCATATTGCATATACAGACTAAACAATACTTTCTAAATTATCTTTTTTTTTTTTTTTAAAGTAGAACATAAAAGACTGCTTATGATTAGAAATGAGAGACAGATGAAGTTAACTGAATGCATTTCCTACCTGAAATTATTCACTGAGCTATGCAGATGTCAAGACTTCTAGCAACTTCCAACAAATAAGGATAGGATTAATCTGCCCTGGTTTCTGGTCACCCACTAGGCACACATGCTTGCGCTAATCACTCCCGGCTTTTCCATTGTCTGTGGAGAAGAAACAGTATCTACAGAGACCTATCATCTCCCCTCAGGCATTTAAAAGAGGCCAATGAGTCATCCTTAGCTTGTTTCCATGTATTGTGTCAAAAAGGATAACCAGCTGAGGTAGAGACCTGTGAGCTTTATGTACCTCAACCTAGGGCAGAAAAATGATAGAACAAGTTGAGGGGTAAGGAAAAAAGCCTATCTTAATAACAAAGATGGTTGAGATTTGGTGTTTTCTAAAACAGCATACATGGCCCCTGCCAGAAGGAAAAGGCTTGTTCATCATTTCCTACCTGGTTACAGTTCCCCTTGGGCTATAATCTGTCAAATGGATTTGCAGACACTGTGACCCAAATAAAATGCATCTAAAAATGTCACTATTTCATTTTTTTAGGCAGAAATTCAAGTAAAATTGTATTCAATATATTCTTCACTTTAATTGCATCTTTCAGCTTTCATTATATGCCAAATCCTGCAGCTCTTATTTAGTCCATATCCAGATATTTTCTTTTGAAGTCAAAAATTTGGCAAAATATGCAGAGCCTAAAGAGATGCAATGAATACTCCCAGATATTTTTAAAAATGAAGATGCCAATGGGATTTGTGTTCTCTCACCATTTCAAAGGGACCATCAGAAGGAGCTGTAAAAAGCTTGGTTCTCCTAAAACATTAGGTTTTCCGCTGAAAGCCAAATGTCCTGTTTGTGAAAAACCCAGGAATGCAATCCTATTCCTATTTTCATGTCACAGTGGTCTTCTCAGAAGTTATATTTGAATCCTTATGTTTCTGATTCAAGTTACTGCAGAGTGAATTCTGGAATTCCTCTGAATATCTTTACTGCTAATGTGACCTTGGAAAAACTGTCATATATATCACCTAGTTTTACTTCCCATTTGATCCAAGTTACAATTTTTAATATTCTGGCAGCAACAGATGTTTATATTCCAGAGAAGTGTCTACAACTGTAAGAGAGAGAGAGAAGTTTTCATTTTATAAGTTTTAAGGAAAAAAATGGGAGGAAAAAAAAAAAGCTGTTCTTTAATTCACTTTAGGATTTCCTCTAGAACTTCCCAGCCAAAAGAAAGACATTGAGTCACCTTCAGTATCTACCTCTGGAAAAGAGAAGTTTGTCTTAGCGGTTTACATGTACCTGGAATACTGCCCATTTGTCCTTGAGAAATGTTTGACTTCTTTTATTGAGCTTTCAGAAACATTAAATCTTATGGTGCTATAAGTTTTCTATCGTTACTTTGACTGTGTAATTTATTCCATCTAATCAGTAAACCACAAATGTTCTTCACTTTTACATCCTTTTTTGATCATGCTCTAACACCTCAGCATTACTTTAAAAATAAAATTAAAAAAAAATCTTCATCTCAGCCCCTCTTTCTAAACCCTCCTTCTCAAATGTTCTGCATGCTGCTTTCTTTGCCATCTGCTTTGCTTCTTCCCAGTCTGAAAGAAGCTCATCCATATTTTAGCCACTTCTGATAGCTAAAGCTTAGTTGTTGACTGCACTCCAGGTTGCTCACAAACCTTATTTCCCTATTTTATATTTTTCTGATCGTGACAAAAGAAATTTCTCTGATCTAGAGGTGGCAATACAAAGGCAGGGATCCTGTAACATTCACAAGAATAGTTTCACAGCCTTTGTTAACTTATAAATAAGCAATATTCTGTCTTAACTTTTGCATTTAAAAAACAGTGATGGTTTTTTTGATGTTTGGGTTTTTTCTACATGAACTATATTGGATTGGCTGATGAAGAAATTTGTAACCCAAATCTTGTCTGCTTTTTCAGTTAATAAAACTCTAATGGAAGATATTGCTTTTCCTGGCTCACCCTGCCTTTGAAATTCATTAATGTCTTTGAAAAATGAGTTTTCTTGTTTTTTCACAGAACTATTTTGATCATGTTCTACAATGTAAAGCAAAGAAAGTACTAAGTCCTTTAAAAATGCCCACATCTCTCAGATAATTTATTCAATTTACTTACCTGTATACTATCTCTTTACCAGTCTGGCTTCTTTGGCAGCAGGAGAAAAAATTGTTACATTAAATAATATGTATCAGCTTATTTAAATAATGATATTTAAATAATGGAATTGAAATCAAGATTTCAAAAGCTCTAAAATACAAAATACAATGCAGCAGGCTGTTGTCACTAGCCAATAAAAATTTGAGGGGCTCCATATTATAAGCCAAGATCTAAGAGGTGGATACAGGTGATGTTTATTATTTCACTAATATTCCACAAAATTACTCAGAAAATTGTTGGGTAGTAAATGTGTTACCACTACACAAGGCACTGTAATTGCAATCATCTTAAGCTATTTTGAGAAAAGGAGGTAGGAGATTTATGGAATCCTGTTAGACATTTCTAACCGTCTTCAAGGTTGTTATAAAATGTTGAAAATAATTAAAAGAAAGCTATCTAACCAGGTCATCATCCCATTTTTAGTGATGTGGCTCAAGAGATGCAGTTCAGCAGTTAAGGTCTAAACCTTTTACAGAAGAATTTTAGAAAATAGTATCAGACATCATTATTTCATTTAGTTAAGCTAAATTTATTGTTTTCATTTAGACCACTACAAGGAGTATAAAGAAATTCTTCTTTTAAATTATGACAGCATTTGTAATTTTCTTTGTGCAAACTGCACCGTGTTGACATGGTATTTAAAAGCCACAAATATTTTGAATACTGCTAATTAAATTATCTGACAATCTGGATTAATTATTATTTATTTGATATGTATGCTCTGTAGAATGAATTAAATTTGAGCTCTTGTCAACACACACTATCTGGGCTCCTACCTGATCAAATATGGCTACAGTAGGAATACACCACACTGATTCTATTGCTTGATTTATTGTTAACTGGTTTTGGTTGATAGGATTATTTTAACACAATACAGCCTAAGATGACTGATTTTAAAACACTTAGTACAGTATGTTATTGCGAGTGCGTCTTCTTGTGTAGCTTTCATTGGAATGAGCAGTTTTATTATCCTCAATACAACAGCCAATAACACAACCCCTACTGCTATATCTACACTGAGGTAATACGCACAGTGGTTCATCTACCTGTATGTCTGCTGTATTATGACATAACTACATGCGGTTAGAACTAACTGAATGTTTAAAACATTTAATTTATACATGGAATAAAATGAGGTAAGAGTGCTTTGTCTGCTATTGTCATTCATCTGAACCAACTTTTTTTTTGTCATTATCTGTAAGCTTACCCTATGATTCAATTGGCACAACAGTTCATATTTTTGGCATGTTTTCATTTTCAAAACTGTGTTTGAGTTATATATACGCATATTTTCAATAAAATGAAAAGCAGTTCATGAACAATAGCATTGCATAGCAAACTACATGTTCTGTTGAATTCACAAGTAATCTCAATTCTGAGCATCTGCCAAGATTAGTCTTTGAAATCACCCCATGTTGTCTTGTTCACTTACAGTATAATAACTTGCTGTAAAGTAAAACCTGCAGCTCAGAAATGTAAAAGCCCTTACAGTTTAAACTGGTCCGTGGATAACTCACTTAGATTATACTGACGTCATTTTCAAGAGTGCCTGGTTTGATCCAAAGCTAGATTTATTTCTCAGACTCTGATTTTCTTGAAACATATAGATGGTAATAGGAAATTATTTTGGGGAAATAAAATTGTTTCCTTAGTGTAAATACATGTACTTCCAGTAAACTGCATTTAAGTATAAATAATGTTACTTCACTCTTGAAGGAAGCTGTTCAAGCATTACTTATTCATCTCAAGGTGATCACAGGTATTTTAATGTAGGGACTTCTTAAAAGAGAAGAGTAAGATATAGAAAGTGAAGTCACCTCCAGAAAAACTACAAGGTCCTTTCAGCTGGGCAAACCCATGGGATAGGTTAATCTGTGCACACCTGGCTGAAATGAATAGGGAAGACTGAGAATCAAAAAATTAGTGAAGCTGAGGGCTTGCACTTCATCAGTCACCATCATGTAAATGTGTGCAAGACACATGTAAAGCACTTCCTGGAGAGCCCATTTAAATAAGAATTATACACAGGTCTCATTGAGTCAAAACAGGTGCTAAGTAGGTTAAATATGTGTTGGCATAACCAGACAAAAAGAGAGAAAAATTGTTATCTGGTGTTGCATGAATACCAGAAATTCCACTACAAAGATATATAACTATTAGGTTACTGAAGAAAACCTTAAGCTGGTCGAATGGTCCATGACTGAAGGCTATAGCAAGACAGACGACTTGTGAAAGAATCAGAAAATTGTTTGTGAAAGAATAAGAAAATTGAGAAGAAATCTATGAAGATCATCTAATCCAACCCCCCTGATATGGGCAGGGACATCTTTTACTAGACCAGGTTATTCAGGTTATCCAAAGCCTCATCCTACCTGACCTTGAACACTTCCAGGGATGGAGCACCCACAACTTCTCTGGTCTCACCACTACACTTGTAGTGTCTCACTACTCTTCTCATTAAAAAAAAATTCTTCCTTATGTCCAATTTAAATCCATCCTCTTCAGTTTATAACTATTGCACCTCATTCTATCATATCAGACCCTGGTAAAGTCTTTCTCCATCTGTCTTATAAGCCCCTTTTATACACTGAAAGTCCACAACAAGGTGTCTCCTGTTATCCAGGCTGACAACCCCACTCAATCTCTCCCACAAAGACTGGTAGTTGCTCATCGAGACTATGGTGTACATCAAATTTTAAGAAAGATGGACACAATTCCTTACCTGAGAGTTGATACGGTTTCTTAAACCCGTGTTAGGAAGGTAACAATTTTTATATAGGAACCTGTATGAGGGAAACCCGTCGCACCAGTCACTAGTGCCAGCTTGTGGCAGATGACACAGTCTTTGTCTGGTGTATCAGGGAAAGAACATTGTCCTCACACCAGGGAATCTGGCAACTTAGTGGTGAAGTTTACAGCACAGTGACTGCCTTCTTCACTGAACATTTAACCCTGATAGTAGATAAGGCAATGAGGTCCAAGCAAAACCAGGAACATGCTGTGATGGGTCACAATAGGCAGTAACAGCCATTCACCAGGAAGAAAGAAGGAAAGAACAAATGATGACCTGTAAAATACTTGATGCCAAATGAGTCCCAGATGAATAAATAATGTTGTGTCCCAATTTAAGTGCATGTACTTTGGCAGAACAGTGAACCAGTAGAAACTACAGTCATCTCACTTCACAATCTTTCACTCAGCCTCATTTCAAAGGGATATTTTCTCCAAATACGAATAGAATGTACTTTCACACTAATTTTCCTTCACCTTCTGTAGCATTTAGCACTTGTCCAGGATTTTAAAGCCGACATTATTTATAATTTATTCTGCTAGCAAATTATAGTCAATACAACAGATACTTTGATTTTGTGGTAGCTGACTGGCCATTTGAACATTTCTTTACAATCAATAAAATGGGAAATAGAGCTCAGATTCATCAGCAGTAACTGTGTTCAACAAATGCCAAAGAAGGTATCAGTTTGCAGAACAAATGGGGAAGGCAAGGCAAAGCAAGGCAAGGCAAGGCAAGGCAAGGGAAACTGCAATAATTCACATAATCTTTGTTTCCTATGCATCAAATTCAAACAAAATCAGTGGGTAACTAGCATTAAAGAATACTATTTTTTCTCCCTGCATTTACTTTCTCCTTATCCAAAGTCAAATAAAACTTTTCAAAACAATAAAGAAATTTTAGTTGTATCTGCAATAGGGGGTTGACTAGATATTTGACCCTGAGTGGACAGTTTTATTAATCACAGCAGCAAGGAACAATATCACTGAGCTATTTCAAATTTTAATGAATTTCCATGGAATTTATATACATTTGATTGATAGAAACTCAACAAATCATGGCAGGAGTTACTGATGAAATCTCAAATAGGTTTTATTATCACAGGCCCTTTTAGCTGCTGCTCTTGCATGCAAGGCAAGAAGATTAATGCAGTGAATATGGGAAATGTTTGAAAGCTGTTGATCACAAATTCTGCCCTAACTACATATTAGAGGGGTTGACAGAAACCATGTATTCTGCTGAGATTCTGGTAGAATTGTTGCTGTTGCTCTCCTGTTCTGGTCACAGTTCCACCCAACACTATTTGCATCGCTCCATGATATAATTATAATTAAGAAAGACCTCAGGTCTTAAGATGCAGCGTGTATTTTCCTTCAATTCCAATGGGTTGGTTTGATTATGCAGTTTTGAAAACAAGCTTCAGGTGTAAAGATTTCAACTTGGACTTCTTGTGTGCATTGGAAACTGAGGCACAAAGAGAGTATGACCCTGAACTGTTGATGCTNCCAAGAAAAGGCATCACTGTGATCACTCAGAAAATGGGCAGAAGGGGTTAAACCCCTTCATCACTTGCTTACTCAGACTCCCCTTCAGTACTTTCTGAATAATAAAATCAAGGCAGCTTCTCTTCCTTCTCAAGGCAGGAAACTTCTTTTCCTATTTTTGCACAACACACAGAAGGGCACCTATGCCTCAGAGATGCTATCTCAATATGAGTAATGAATTATAAGAAAGGCAAAGAAACTGGGGCAGCATACTCAAGCATCAAGAAAACTGAGCATTATGTGTTATATCTAACATCATGTCCTTCCTATAACTAAATTACTCCAAAAGATGTCTCAGTATATGGCTCACAGCATATACACAGAATGACCTAAAAGCCACTGAAATACTGGGACAAATAACAGTTTATAGTTTATTTCATCTGTTACGATCAGTATTGAAGTGTTTTAACCAACTTCTTTTCAGTAGGTATTATCCCTGTTTTGAATAGCTCCATTTGTGTAATAGCTTTCCCATCTACAGGTTAAATACAGATGAACCAAAAGACGTCAATATTAAAGAACTTCGACATACTTACTTATCTGAAGTGAGGGTTTCATTAAATACATGAAAGTAATAAACAAACTAAAATATATAAAGCTGACTAAAACACAAAAAAAAAAAAAAAAACAACAAAACAAAACAAGAAGAAACTTTGCTTTCCTATTCAGACTACGTAAGTGACAGACAGTTCTTTTTCCACTAAATCTTCAACAAAAAAAGAGAATTTACAAGTATGCAATTCATACCTTCATATTGATCCTCTGAGGTCAATTCACATGGTTAATTATCCTCTTTTAGTTTTCATTTCTATTGGAAAGATTATTTCAAATTTGGTTTGAGGCTGTTTTTTAGTGAGGGGAAAACTTCTGAATTTTGTCCATGGACTTGAAATTTTATTGAGGCTTTAGTTATTGCAAAGGATTTAAATATTTGCATAATGCAGAAGAAACACATGCAATTTATCTTTAGTGCCTTTCTTTTTATAATATGTAGGAGAACATGACTAAATACATATCCAAAGGTTGAAACTATAAAAGTAAAGTGAGAAAGACAGCAAGGTTTGGAAGGTATGTGGAAAACAAGTAACTATTATACCAAGGTGAACAGCTAACTCATAATAAGCTGTGAAAATTAAAAAGCTTTGAGAAAGATTATTCCAAGGAACAAATCCATGATTCCATGAAGAACATAAAATGTCATTTTTGCCCCTTTTAACAATTTTTTTCCATTGGATATAGTGAACGTACAGCTTCACTCCCTCACACACATTAAAAAAAACCTTAGAATAATTCCCCCACAAAGTCATAAGAACAACATCCTTCCTGTCTCAATGTGAAAATAGTTAATTATGTATTCAGTATTTAAAGACTGTTTTACATTAGTTGAATTCCTATAGCCATGTAACTTTCAGTGCAAGTAGTTAAAAGACTTATGTAATGTTGCATATAGAAGCTTTCTTCAGCTAATTACATTCCTAATATCACTTGGGTGAGGAGCAGAGGAAAGAAAAGAAGGTGAGGAAAAGGAAAGTTTTCCCTACAGTAGATCTGACTTTACTGGGAAAAAGTTTCAAAGATGTTTTTAAATCTGTATCTACAGAAGTAGGTTTCTCTAGAGTTTCCAAACCTTTATGTTGAAATGGGTTGTTAGGCACTGCCTGAATATCATTATTCTGGAATAGCATTAGCTATCCCAGACTAAACAACTTTCCTATATCAAAATGATCCTTTTTAATGAAAACTGTGGATATTTTTACATACTTTTTCTAGCAGTTAGACCGTATCTTGGTGTAATCAGCCTTGATGTAAATCTAGTCTACCTCTCAAAGGACAGTGTTACACTGAATAAAAAATTGCATAGACTCTGGTTTCCCATATACAGTTTTAAAAATAATGGTAAAGAACATTATACAGTACTGTGCTGCTCAGGCAGACTTCTAATGAATCCAGGTGATTGATAGGATTTTCTATAAACAAACAGCCACACAGCAGCCGTAAAACGGAAAGGAGGATTCATAGAACAGCATTATGCTAATCCCAAGAAACTAATTCTAGTGATGTACTACAACAGCCGCTGTGTACCTTCCATTCACCCAAAACAAGAAAATATACTGCAGAGACCACTCAAAAGTTTAGTGCTACCTTGCTGTGCTTTACCGCAAATCAATGTAATATGCATTTCTAGTGCCAATATTAGGATTTTGTTGGCAGTTGCATAGGTTTGCCATGGTTGTGGTTTAACCCCAACCAGAAACTTGGGCCTGTGCAGCTACTCACTCACTTCTCCATGGTGGGATGGGGGAGAGAGTCAGAAGGGTGAAAGTCAGAAAACTTGTGGGTTGAGATAAAGACAGTTTAATAGGGAAAGCAATGGTAGCACATGCAAGCAAAGCAAAATAAGGTATTTATTCACCACTTCCCATTGGCAGGCAGGCGTTCAGCCATCTCCAGGAAAGCAGGTCCCCATCATGTAGTAATGACTTGGGAATAAAAAATGCTATCACTCCTCTTCCTACCTTCCTCTTCGTCCCCCAGCTTTATATGCTGAGCATGACACCATGCAGTCTGGAATATCCCTTTGGTCAGCTGGGGTCTGTCTGTCTCTCCTGGATGTGTCCCCTGTCAACTTGTGCACTGCCAGCCTACTTGCTGGTTGTGTGTGGAGTGAGGAGCAGAAAAGGCATTGGCTCAGTGTAAGTACTGCTCAGCAATACCTAAAACATCCCTCTGTTATCAACACTGTTTTCAGCACACAGACAAAACAGAGGTACCAGGTACTCTGAAGAAAATTAACTCTATCCCAGCCAAAACCAGTACATCCAGTTTGCAAAAGAGATGGACAACCAGTTTTTCCTAATTCATGGGGAGTAATATGGCACATTTCTTTCTTCATCTAAAATTTCTAATCCTAGTGGAACTATTTTACAGCAACATAATACAAGACAATCCATGACTGCATTTTCTGTGTAAGCACAGCATCCTTCACTCTTCTCTATTTGTCTTTCCCAGAACATTACTTTTCTTCTCACTTCCTGTCCATCCACCAGACATTACTGAAAACTTTTGAGATTTAGAAAATTGCCACATTCTAATTTCAAAACTTATCAAAAAAGGAATAGACACAGCCTTTGCAAAAAGCGTCAGAGTATATGTAATTTTTGTAAATCTCCATTATGTATGCAATTTGATTAGAATGCACATGCTGGTCTTAAACACATCTATAATGCTGCAACAATTATGTGGGTTTTAGTGTTATAGTGTAATAACATATGTTTTTAAATTGGTTAGACATTTTAACTATCACTCTCTGCTCTTCTCTAACAGCACTTATTGTGGAGATGCGTGATTGACACAACCAGTAGTGACATATGACAGCAGAGAAAGTGGGCCTGGAGGAGTGGGGGAACAAACAACAGCTACTTGTCAAAATTATATGATCAAAGTAGCCAGAGATTTCAGCGGCTTCTGTTAAAAGAAAATAAACAGAAAAGAAAAAGGCACAGACACAGAGAGGTCTGCAGTTAGAATTTGCATATGCAAAATGTAACATAGAAAAAAAATTGGTTTTAATGTCTTGTTTCTCTACAGTCCTATGTGGTAGAACAAATTCCTTATGAGGTACTTACCAATACAGTTTATGCAATTATGAAACTGAGTACCTTAATTATTAATGAGCCCTTATTCCCCCACATCTGTGAAATACCTGTCTCCTTTTATGTTATCAGTGACTAAAACAAAGAAACCAAGCAAATTCTTCAGCTAAAATTATTTAGTCAATATCATATAAAACACCATTAAAGTGTTTTGGGTTTTATTAATAGCAGTAAAACACTATGTGATGGAGAGTTTGTAATATGGATTTTAAAAAAATTAAAAACATGACACAGCTTTTAAGGCTTGACAACCTGTCAAATTAGAAAGCACAGAAACTATGAGGACAGCTTAATGGATATAATTACAGAAACAAGTAACAAGTATAGTCCATGAGATTATTCCCCAGCAGTGGCCACGTAACAAATAATGCTAATTACATATTAATAGTGATACATATTAATAGGTTTTAATAATTAAAATGGACTTCTAGCATTAACTGACCTTGCATGCAATGCAGTTTGCAGAGATTCTTATTCTCTGTGTCACACTGTGTTTGCTTACATTCAATTGAAAATCTTCAAGGATGAAAAGGATGCACCCCAAGATACTACAATAATTAACTGCAGTATGCAGTCAGCTTACAAGAAGTGGCCCTTGATCTGCTTTCATATTTTACGGAAATCTTTAGTAAATTAAATCCTGTCTTTAGGTGACTTAAAAAGGTGCATTAGGATACTTCCTGACCTCTCTTTAATAAGATAAATAAGATTCAGAGACTAAAACAAAGATGCTATTTATCGAGGTTATTTATAAGAGCATGTAGGGACAGGACAGGGGACAATGGATTCACACTGAAACAGGGCAGGTTTAGATCAGATATTAGGAAGAAATTCTTTGCTGTCAGAGTGGTGAGAACTGGAACAGGTTGCCCAGAGAAGCTGTGGATGTCCCATCCCTGGAAGTGTTCAAAGCCATGGTGGATGGAGCTCTGAGTAACTCTGGTCTAGTTAAAGGTGTCCCTGCCCATGGCAAAGAGCTTGGAACTAGACAACCTTTAAGGTCCCTTCAACCCCAAGCCTTCTATGATTCTGTGATTCTCTAATCTGTCTGTAAGACACATTTTTCAGTTTCTGAAATACCCTGAAAAGTTCCCTCCAGAGCAGGAAGGCTTAACTTACGACTACTATTTTCATTGCTTGTACATGAACTGGCAGTCTGGCATACTTTCACATCTGAGATAAACAGGGTCTCTAAAGGTCCAGTTCACCTGATCATTTTAAAACTTATGTTTTCCTATAAATGTTTCTAACAGAAATCTGCTTAGATTTATTTAAAGTTAGTAAAATCAGTCTTGAAATTCATATCTCTTGGTTCAGACAACATGAATGACCAACAACTTGTTAACAATTTTCAGCTGGGCTTTTAATCATATAAATGGCAAAACTGTTACTGCTATGACTCTGTGGTCTTACCAAAGAGCACAGTTGCCTGTCTCAAACATTGTCGTGGCCACAGAAGGAATTTCCCTTGCTAATTCCAGGTCTGGTGGAGGTGAGGGTGAAAAACCTACTCCAAAATTCTCTTTGCATTTAAGTACCACAACAGCACTGAGTTACTCAACCATATCAAGGTTATTCAGAAACACACAACTCAGGGCAACTGAGTTTTTCAGTGTACTTTTGGGTTAGTTAGTGTCTACATTTAATTTATTTTCCTTTTGGTTTTGTTTGGTTTTTTTTTTTCCTTTTTTGTGACATCTTAAAGGATACGTCCATCCACTTCCCAAAAGATTTTGAGAACTAGAACAGTAATAGCCCAAAACTATTCATGACCTTCATTTAAACTCATATAATGGTAATAAGAAAGCAATTACATGTCAAGCAAACTCTATTTCAAATTATACAAAGTATGGATAGTCAAAATGGCTAAATAATTTCTAGTTTCTAATTTCTTGTATTAAACTTAACTGCATTGGCAAAATATTCATATCAAAACACTTATGCTAATGAAAAAATTAGTTCCAAGCCTTTAATTTTTATAGCAAAATTGCTAAATGACAAAAAAAAAGGGGAATTCACATATAAGTCAGTTAAAGTATGAAGGACTCAATGTTCTTAAATTAGAGAATGATAGCAATAATACCTTTCATTTTTATAGCATCTTTCATCTTGGAATATCAAGAGATGTAATAAATATTACTGATTCCTTCAAAATATTACTGATTCCTTCATGCAGTTAACTTGCAGGTAAGAAGTCACAATATTGACATTAAAGGTTTCAAAAATCTTGGCATGGAGGCGAATCCAGTAAGTAAATGAAGTTTTCCCAGTTTTGTTAGAGTACTTCTTACTATTGAAGAACTTCAGGAAGCTTGCAGGAAGTTCTCTAAAGTATTATTGACATGACTAGGGCCATGGACACATGTAATACTGAGAATAGACTTTAAATGAAGGTTTAATTTTCAACACTCATGTGCAGAATGATTGCTTTATACACACAAAAGAAATATTCTACACACTTAAGGCAAGTTAAACATTTGGTCCCAGAAAATTCTGTTAAATTTAGTTGACTACAAAAACCTTCATGATCTATTGCAGGTATCTAAATCTGAATAGATTCCATTTAAGAGATGACATAACTCTACACTCACATTGGGCTTGCCATATATTATTCATATTTTTCATCCTTTTCCATTTGCAAGCACACTGTTAGCAACTTTCACATATTTACATGCAGCAGAACAATATCAAATTCACTTGCAACTCTTAAATGTCATCAGTGATCCTTTTGGAAGGAACAAAAGGGTAATTTGTATAAAGGGTAATATCTCCCTTGATGTTGTTTTATGACATGTCATGACCTAACTGAAAACCATAATTATCTTTAGGGAATAACTGTAATCTTTTGATTAATAGGCTTTCATGAGCTGGAACTGCCTGAAGTTTGGACTTAAATTTAGATGTCTTTTTCAGAAAAATAAATCATTGATAATTCTACTGAGTCCAAAGGATCAAAATTAGTTTAAATTCAGTATACTAGATATCAGAATAGAAATAATCTTTCTTGAAATTTATAAATGGGCTTCTTTCATTGTTTTTCTTTGAAAAGGAAGTAAAATCTTACAAGAAAAGAAGTTGCCTATTATCACTTGACTGCAGAAACAGCTCTAGCTTGCAAATTAGAGTATGAATGTTTATCAACAGATCTAAAGAAAGGGTTGCATATTGTTTCTTTGATTGGTGACGTTATATACCAGGAGGGCCTCTGGTTTTCTTTTGGCCTGGCTTTTTTTGTCAGGGAAAGGTCACTAATAAATGCAGTCAGTGCATTCTGTACTTTATCTCTTGGCATGCAACCTCGCTACCTGAAGTGAAAAAAAAGGCTAATGATTCTAGAAATCTTGAATTACTGTCATTCCACACTCTTCTCATTCTCCTAGAAATGGGAACTTAATCAAAGCTCTAATGACAATTTCCAGACATGGCAATAAAAGCAGTCTGAGTCATAGTGGAGATGTGTTGTCTTCAAACAAAAAATTTCAAATCCATTCTGCACAGCTTTCCTCCTGGAAATCCCCTGCTGTAATCAGGGAAATATGCAGACCCAGCTGTTAGGGAACAGTGTAGGCATCTATTAATTATATTCTTTTTCTGTGGCTGCACTCATAATTCTTCCAGTAGGCTATGGAACTCTTATATGCACACAGATTCTGTGTTCGCAAAATACAAATAGCACACATGAACAGTGATGAACATAGTTTATTATACTTAGAAATATAACAAAATATAAATAATAATATACTGCATCACTTTTTGCCAATTTGTTATTTCAGATTGAAGAAGTTGTGTGTGGAATCAAGTTCTGGAACATTAAAGAACAATATTCTTCGAAAACACATCCTTTTCTGTATTTCTTCTCAGCTAGGCGTTAATCTTTTTTCAACATTTTTGGAGCTGAGTTAATCTGTAGAAGTTCAATGGCGTATACGTCTCCTTCCTACCTTGCTCCAGCTGTGTCTTCTGATCTTAAAAGTAGCGGTGCTTTATCTAGTTAAAATGTATTCCAAGGTATTGGTAATACGCAGTTACAACTGACCCATGCAACTGCACACACACATATACACACATAAATTTCACCCCAGAAACAACATTCGAAGTCTGTAGTGCTTCTAGTTTGTCATGTGATATGTGCAAGAGTGACCTCAAACTTCTCTTTTGCCCAGTAGTCTGTATCTTGTTTTCAAGAAAATATCATGCTTTCTTCTCTGCCTCATAGTAAAGACTAGATATTTTTGGCGATTTAGTTTCCTAAAATGCAGGAGTTTGAAGAAAATTCATGTGTTTTGACTTCTGGTATTTAAAATTAAAGGATAAATTATATCAGACTCAAATTAAAATGAAGAGTCTTTAACATGTTCATTAATATTGTTTTCATTCTGCTTTTATTGTTATTGGCTTTTCTTACTTTTTCTGACTTGATGGAGAGTGCTGAAAAATTACAAAACAGAGAAATATTGAAAATAGTAAAATATAGACTATTCTCATAAAGTATTTTCCTCATTTTTATGTCTACTTTAGTCTGAAGACACCAGTTTCCTAATCAGATGCATAATTCTGAGAACTGAATGCATGGGACAACTACTAATATTTTAAGGTCCAAATTTCATATTCCTCAATGCAGGCTTAAAACTTGCTTTCATGAACATCCTGCCAATAAGCTTATTCAATGAAATATTTACAGACATCTAGCACAAAGGGGATGCAAACTCAGCTTAAGCATACTTCCATCTCTTATTTAAGCAAGTACATAAAGACAGTTTTCAAGGTATTAAGCAAGCTGTACAAGTCATTGACCTATATAATTCACAGAACGGTACCAGAGCAGACTTCTGTCAGTGGCAGATAGACTTGTTAAACAGTCTATCACATCCCCAGCAAGTATATCAGTCTCAGTGTACAGTAGGAGTATCTGACAACAACAACCCTGTCATGCTAATTGCTAGACCAAATTTTATATTAGCTTTATGCAGAGATAAATTATTCAGAGCAAATAACTTGGATCACCATGAGCTGGCAGTTTAGAGCGCTTTAGGGAAGATATTTACTGAAATTAATTTATGCTTTAAGAATATGAATGGTCAATCAGAAAAATGTGCACAATATAAGCTGTCTTAAAATATTCATTTTTATTTTCGGGTAAAGCTTATGCATCAATTTTCATTTTATATTCGCGTGTAAGGAAGGAGTCAACCAGAATCTGCTTGTAATATAATCCTAAAAGGAATATAATTTAAAAAGAAAATGTTGATATTTCATTTAAGCAATTTTCTCCTTATCTTTTTACACCACATAGGTAGCTTAACCGTTAAACTGCCATAGGATATTTTTGATATTGTTGTGACTCTGATATGTCAATATATAAAATCTAAATAATTAACTGATTAAAGAAAACAGATGCTACTTTCTTCTAGACAAGTACTTGAATGAGAGAACATAATTAAGTTATTGATAATACAGACCAAGCAGGCCAACTATAAAAAACTGCGACCCAAGTATTCTCATTTTAGGAAAATACTCTCTATTATTTATATATTTGTAGTGATAAACTAAGAAAGTTTTAAACCAAAATATTAAAATAGATCTTCATACAGTATGATTTTTATATAAAGCTCAGTTAGATTTTCTGTAGTTCACATTGCCCACTGCATCACTTGGAACAGTTAACTTTCACATTTTTAGCGAGGCTTCACCACATTGTATTCCTTCTCAGAAGGCAGCTCCCATCGTTCACCTCAACCCTCACAATTCAAGCACTTAGTCTGACTTGCCAGATCCCCTCCTCAGGAATATCTGATAGTTGGAACAAAGAGATAAAGACTTCTCGGAAGTAAGTACAGCGCGATCACTCTGCCATTAAGAACACAAAAGAATGACATTGTAAATCTCAATATCATATCTGAGGGCTTCCTGTTGGAAACACTGTAAGTCTTGCTTGTTTTCTCCTTTTGAACATTATCTTCCCATGGATGGATTCTTGATACTGAAGGACCTCACTTTACCTTCTATTTCCCTCACCATAAAGATTTAATTCATCTTTCAGTTGCACTCCTTTTAAGTAGCACATTTTTGGCTCCAACTTTTGTCTCTGAGAGAGTCTTAGCAAACTGGTAGAATTTTAGACAATTTTACTGTAAGAAAGAAATATAACACAGCCTCCTTATGAGATTTAAAGAATGCACTTTTTCCATCCTCTTCTCTCTGATGTATCTGACAAATATTTTAATTGTATACCTTAATCAGTACATCCTTGTTTTCAGCCTGCTTGGCTCTGAAACAACTTTCTAAATGTACATTGCTAGAAACATGAATATAATTTTGAAGAAACAGTTAATGTGCAGCCTTTTTTTTTTTTTTTTTTTTAAAATTTTTATATTTCAGTTAGCAATGCAGCCTGTACTTCTANCTTTTTTTTTTTTTTTTTTTTTTTTAAATTTATGTACTTGGCGTTATTCTGTAACTGTCATCTGATGGCCACAAATGTGGTAAGCAGACTGGGATCCAGTTAAAACCCTGCTTAATTCTGTAGGTACTTGGAAAACAGGCACAGATATAAAATGTGCTACATGCCCAGAGTTGTGCACCTCGTTATGACTAGAATTGTCAAGGCTCTCTTCTGCTTATGACTGCTTTACACAAAGTAGTTTGTAGTCTATGTCTTGACAAGTTTTTGAACCATTTTTTGACCACCGCTAACCCATGCTGTAAGAGCTAATTATGCTCAGAGCATCAGTTACATAATTTTTTCTTTAAAATCTCTGGTGGAATAACACCTGGCAATACACAGGGGCAGTGATAGGTATGTAGTTAACTTCTGTGCTCAATTTTGCGTAACAGATTAGTGATTAGAGTTTATGTTCAAAGTGGAAAAACACTAGGTTTTGTCTCCTCCTAAGTCTCTACATGCTTCCCCTGGATTCAAATCTTATTTTTTCCTTTCCCAAGAGAAGAATTTAATTATGAATCTGGGAAAGAAGGAATATATGTTCTCCACATTTGCTAAGTCAGTAGAAGCACACAGACAGATATGAAACCTTTTAGAACCATATGGATGGTAGAAGAGGGGTCAAGACATGGTAACCAGATAACTGAGCTCCTATTTTGGGAACAAGAAGGTTATTAAATCTGGTTTCTGCTAATGTGTTTTCAATTTCTTAATATACAAATAAAATACAAACAGAAAGTCACTCTCTTTGATGAATGGTCCCATCACTGTGTTAAGAGTCTAGGAACTTCATATTTTTATCTCTCTCATCCCATAAATCTTCAATTCTTAGCTGTAGTGTCAAAGCTGTGTCAGAAGAGCTGGAGAGAAATCTCCTTCCTTTTCCACTGGTTAAGCCACTCTCCTGAGAAATACAGGTTTGAACTGCCTCAGGCTGAGGAAGCCACAGAAATGAGATCTGTTACATCTTGAATGTGTGCTCTAGGCTATCATATGAAAAGGTGGACAAGTCTAACATTTCCAGACATATTTCAAAGGCGACTGACGGGGAAAAAATCTAGTTTTCCAAAGAAAGAATGTCAGCCTCAAAGAAGAAAATTTCACCATGTTAATTGCCATCTTAAATAATCAGTGAATTTTGGGCAGTGAAGGAAATGCCTGAGTTTCTTCTGCTGTTTTCTGTCGGGTAATTTGTGTGTTTCCCTGCTTACTGTGATGGATAATGGAAATAATGTTTCCTACTGTTGTTTCCTAGAATTTTTCCCCTAAAATGTACATTGAAGTTTAACAGCTGATGAGAAATAAATTTTATTTTGGGAGACAAATGGCTGCATACAGATATGGCACGCTCTCATTTGCCTAGACTGGTTCTAAGACTAGTTTTTTACTTCCACGTGCATTTTCTCATGAGTCTGAAGAATTCATAATGCAACTCTAGGTCCACATTCAGTACTGATCGACTAGACTAGCCAACAAGTGCCTCTGTATAGAAATATTTAATTGGTTGATATACAAATGGAAATTATACCAAATACAGTATGCAAAAAATATACAATATATAGTAGCTAGAGATACCTATCTCTGGCATTCTCATTGTTTTAAATCAGATTTCTAATGTGCCATGAAGAAGTCTGGGTCAGTGGCAAAATGCTAAATAATGGCTTGGTAGGTTTCCAAAAGGTTTGGAAACAGGGCTACAACTTATAGCTATTTGTCTTGGTGTTTTCATAGAGTCACAGAATCATGGAATGTTAAGGATTGGAAGGGACCTTAAAGATCATCTAATCTCAGCCCCCCTGCCATGGGCAGAGACACCTCCCACTAGACCAGGGTGCTCAGTATCCCACCTAACTTGTCCGTGAACACTGGCACAGTCAGGATGTCACAGCCTCTCTGGGCAATCTGTTCCAGTGACTCACCACCCTCACAGTAAAGAATTCCTTCCTAATATCTAACCTAAATTTCCCCTCTTTCAGTTTGCATTCATTATTCCTTTTTCTATTACTACAATTCCTGATAGAGAGTCCCTCTCTGTCTTGTAGGTCCCCTTCAGATGCTGAAATGTCGCTATGAGGTCTCCATGCAACCTCCAGCTTCCTCCGCCTGTCTTCACAGGGGAAGCAATCCAGCCCTCTAATAAACTTCTGGCCTTCTTCTGACCTTGCTCCAACAGTTCCATATCCTTCTTATGTTGGGAGCACCAGAACTGTATGCAGTATTCCAGGTAGGGTCTCAGCAGAGCAGAGCAGAGGAGGAGAATCACCTCCTTGCATCTGCTGGCCACTCTCCTTTTGATGAAGCCAGGGATTCAGTTGGCTCTGTGGGCTGTGAGCACACACGGCCAGCTCATCTTCATGTTTTCATCAACCATTACCCCCAAGTCCTTCTCCACAGGCCTGCTCTGAATCACTTCCCCACCCAACCTGTTGGTGTGCCTGGGAGTGCTGTGATGGTGGTGTAGAACTCTGCACTTTACTTTGCTGAACTTCAGGAGGTTTGCACAGGCCCACCTCTCAAGTGTGTCATGGCATCCCTTCCCTGCACTGTGTCAACTGCACCACAAAGGTTATTATCAGTGAAATTGCTGAGGGTGCACTCAAACTCACTGTCCATGCTGCTGACAATGATATTGAATAGTACCAGCCCAAGTACTGAATTGATATTTTAAATACCTTGAATTAATTTCTTTTTGACAGAGATAACTCATGTTCCAATGAAGAACTGAGTTTGGTGATTTGTAACATAGAGTCAAACTCTTAATCTGTATAATTTCTATGAATTGCATGTTTGTATATTGTGGGTGGGACTGAGGAAGAAAGACACCACACTCCAGAGTGTGTGAAATGCCAGAAGAAAGGCGTTTCCTTTGTTAGATGCAAATTTCAAAAGAAAATTTAGGAGAACTTCATGATACTAAATATCGTTAACAATGCAAACAGTGAAACTCTTATGGTCTCTGGGAAGTACTCAGGCAACTTGGTATGAGCATTCTATTTATTACATCACTACAGTAATGATGACAATTTGAGGGACAAACTTGTAGTAAACATTTCTGAAAGTCAATCTTTGCTCTGAATAACTTACTGTTGAATTAATAATTATAAAAACACCAACCAAAAAAAAAAAAAGAAACAAACCACAACATAAAAAGGATGTTATTATCCCTACTTCACTAAGAAAGGCTCAAATAAAATTAAACATTCTTTTTTATAGCAAAACCATGTTTGTTTCATAATCACCAATGAAAACAATTTTTTCTAAGTTTTAAGCAGAAATACATGCAAAGCCAAATCTTATGAGTCATGGACTTGAAGCATTAAGAACCTCTTTATTCTCCAGTTGATTTTTCCTAATTTGTTTAGTATTATGAGTGTAGAGAAATTCTGCTTTTTTATAGTTCCATTAAATTGTTTAATCATGAACAAATGTGTGAACATGAGCAAAGTAAGATCAATCTTCATGAGCAGGACAGCAGTGACGCAGCTGTGTCACTACACAGTACTAAAAATAGGTATGCCAAACACTTATTTTGCACTTGGTGCTGAACACTTCCTTCATGTAAGAAAAACATCTCACAAATTTTAAACATAGCTTATGGAAAAAGGAAAGGAAATATGTACACTAAAATCATAATCTGATTATGAAAGTGCCTAGCTCTTGTCAAACAAACCAACAACTCCTTTTAAATTTTACCCATCAGTTTACAATGGCCACAGCTGTAATTAACTGAAAAGGAAAGAACCATAATCCATATATGTAATTAGTGTATTTATAATCTGGGCAGTAACAGTTTTCACCTAAAGCAAATGTGAAGTTACAAGTGTGATGTTATTAAAGGCAGCCTGGCCAAAATGTGAATGGTACAGCTTTAGTTTGTCTACACCTACACTCCAGCATGAAACCTTAGAGTGCTATGTGAGATTTTGAAATGCCAAGAAAAAAATCGTTGAAGGATGATTTTTCAAGATTAAATATATAACTTTGACAAAAACAACTTCAGAACAACAGGGGTTTTTAATATAAGTCTTTCTTAGGTGTTGGAAAAATTATTCTGTAGGTATCATTCTCAGACAATTTCTTTTTACCCGTTTTCACACACCTTTGTTCAAGCTCAGTATCCACCAAACACTGGAGTTAATTCCTTAGGAAGCTGAGTACTGGGTAAAGGCACCCCTC
The DNA here is from genome assembly GCA_013397815.1 of Aleadryas rufinucha. Lineage (NCBI taxonomy): Eukaryota > Metazoa > Chordata > Aves > Passeriformes > Aleadryas > Aleadryas rufinucha. The sequence continues at coordinate 91,368 of VZTH01013623.1, read as the reverse complement.
TATTAATGAAAATTTAAAAAATGGAAAAATGAAAACAGAAGTGCAGAAGGCTGCCACTTCTACCTCACTTAACATTATTTTTATTACAAATATGAAGCTACAATGCTAAAATAAGAAAAAGGACATGTTTTTTTCAGGTTAGTTGGTTAACATCAATGAGTGCTTGCAGAGGATTAAGTCTTTGTAGACATGGTCAGCCAGTAAGGCAGAGGGAACACAAAACTACATGTCTGGCATGGTGATATCCCCTGGTCAGAAGCCATCAAACAGTAATAATGGTAATCATGAGAGCAGCTGGATCTTAAATCAAACCCTACCAGCAATGTGTAGATGGTGATCACCCCTATGGATTCTTCCACAGATGTTTTCTGGCAAGTCATCAAAGGTACCCTTCTACTGAGGCTACTAATATCTCCTAGTCTTTCACTCAGCTTGAAAAGCCCAAATGAACAGCAAAAATTTGGTAGAGCTACAAGCTCTACCAAAAGTAGGAGTAGACAGCCTAAAAAACTGGCAGTACTATCATCCTCACATATGACCCAAAAGTTCACAGGTATTTATACATCCAAACTCTTCTGCTTTACAAGAATTTTATAATACGTTTTCCTAACATATATATATACACATTGGAAACCAGAGATTTAATTTCATTTCTTTTGATTCTGCCATTTTTGCTCAGTTCTGAACATGCATATGTGGAACAAGTGAAGCAAGTTGTCCAAAGCAAATAGGGGCTTGTAATTACAATCAGTTTCTCTTTTTCAATAATTCTGTTGATTCCAGAAGTATATAATTTCTAATACTCCAAATGAGTAATATGAACTGGGCAGGGGTACATCTTGTCTTCAGACAGCTAGACTTTACATGGCATCTGTATTTGATGTCTACATCTGAGCTTATTGTCTAGACTCCAATTATTGACAATAATGAGAAAGGTGCAGTTAGAGGCAGTAACACAATTAATTTTAAAATAGGCATAAAAAATTATTCCTTTTAACTGACCCCTGGAGAATTCTGTTTCTCTTCACAAATGATAAAGAGACCTCAGTTCATCTGCACTAATGATATGATCTGTATAGAAGGTTTAGAAAATAATTTGTGGTAAATCGCGCTCTAGATTGGGATTGTTTTATTTTCTCCCTTTAGTAAAATAACCAGTTGTCCTTCAATCTACAAACAGCCACTGCTCTTCTTGCTCTCTCTCTTAACTAGAAGTCTCTCCAAACATACTTTTCACTGCTTTTATTTTTAATAAAATACTACTCATTCAAAAGGCACTGTGTAATTTTAGACATTAACCTGTTGGAGTGAGTCCAAAGGAGGGCCACAAAGATAATTAGAGGGATGGAGCACTCTCCTATATGGAAAGGCTGAGAGAATTGGGATTGGTCAGCCTGGAGAACAGAAGGCTTCAGGGTGACCTAATTGCAGCCTTCCAGTACCTTAAGTGAGCCTACAAGAAAGATGGAGAGGGACCTTTTTTATGGTCAGGTAGTGACAGGACAAGGTGCAATAGCTCCAAACTGGATGGGAGTAGATTTACATTAGATATTAGGAAAATATCGTTTGCTGTGAGGGTGGCAAGGCACTGGCACAGATTGCCCAGAGAATGGAATGCCCCATCCCTCCTGGAACTGTTCAAGGCCAGGTTAAACAGGGCTCTGAGCAACCTGGTCTAGTGGAAAGAGTCCCTACCCCCGGCAGAGGGATTAAAACTAAATGATCTGTAAGGTCCCCTCCAACCCAAGCCATTCTATGATTTTATGAATCTTTTCCCACCTTCAATTTTCAGGTCATATATCACTAGCTTGTGCTTAGTTGTTCTGCTCCTTTTTTTGATCACTTCCACACAATATTTGTTTTGTTTCTTCAAGTTCATTTGGAGTGAAAAACAAATTTACAGTCAAGTGTTTGTTCATCCAAATGCAGAAATTTAACATAGCTGTTTGCCAACTAATCACCCAGATCAGCTGATTTTAATTTAGTAAGATATTTTCTAAACTTTTATACTACTTTCTAGTTTCTAAACCATCTACTAGTCTTTACCATAAAAAGCAGCCAATACGTAAATTAGTCTGAACTGAATGCTAATCTCTGCTTTTATGGAGACAGAAATACCTTAGGATTTCATGACTGTTATATCTTCAGTTCCCTCCCTGTACAAAATAGCATTGCTACAGGGAAGGTAAAAGATGCTTTCTGCCTTCTCTCTACTGTACTTCTTTCAAGAACAGAGGAAAGACAGATATCTGTCACAAAGCATTATTTGGCTGTTTGAAAATATCAGAGGCTCTTGTCAGTTTGCATTTAGGGGAATCCAAAGTTTTCGGGACTTTAAAAAGTAGAACTTAGGAATGTGTCAGCATTTTAAGAGTTTTTATTCCAATTCTGTTTCCTGTAAGAAGCAAAAAGATTTAAAATAGTACTGCATTGTCCACAAGCAGAGCATAAAACAAACCTAGAAGACTAACTTTTCATTAAAGACTTAACTGTAATTTCTATAATTATTGTTGGTTAAAAAATCAAATGTATGATATGCCTCATCTCTTTACATGATTATGAGTAAAGTTGCATCCAATACATTGATATAATTTACTTAAACTATGATAATGCCTAACATAAGTGATCATGCTATTACAATTTAAAATATACACACGATTCATGTAGTATATTTTAAATGTACCAAAATTTCCTAACTGTTATAAATTAAACCATAACTAAATAGAAAATTATCAACAAATCAACTGTTTCTCCTGGAATGATGCAGTAACCTGTGCTTTTCCCGGTGATAGCCTACTTTTTTAAAATTGTTTAGAAAAAAGAAATGGCCAAAACTATTGCAAGAGACATCAAAGATTAACAAAAGTATCCACAGAATTTAAAGAACAGGAAATATAAAACACGTAGTTAAACTGATAGAATCCTACCTACCTTTTCAAAGTTGGAGTACAGCACCCTGCAAATCATCATGCTGAATTACAAACTGAACTGCCTATATCACTGTATTACGTTGTGTAGTCATTCTTGAATAATCTATTCTTTATCACGCCAAACACAACATGACATCAATGGCCATCTCTTTCAAAGAAGTTGTAATATTTGTTTTGTGATGTGTTCATTTCTTATCACTACAAGAATCATTGTACCATTTAATTTCAACACTTGTATTTGGATGATTGTTTTCTTAAAGTTTTTCTTATTTGATATATAAAGGCACATCATATATACACCCTGAATGGTGTGACTTCTGGGGTCAGCAAATTTTTATATGCGTATACATTTACACATATAACTTCCTCTCAAGTTACTAGGCAACAGCTATGCCAGCTTAATCCTGTTCATGAGCTTCTGAGATATATCACCACACAACATGAAATGCTAGTTGATAAGCCTTTTTCATTCAGTCCTTCCCATTGTAATGAGAGGCTTCTTTGTCCTTGAAAGGTAGCTGAGATCTTCTGATTGAACCACGCTTGTCTCACTATTCAATAACCAGTATTTGACAGTAATGCTTCTGATGTGAGCTATAATGATGGTAACAGTGTGCACGTAATGATTACAAGTTATTAATGAAATTGCTTAAAACTGCAAAGACTTCCACAACAACAGCAATGTGGTTGGTTGAACCTGAGCTGATAGACAGCTCGTCTGACCAGTAGCACTTTTCAGAATTTCCATATTTAAAGTCTGGAGGACACAGGAAGTGCCTCTCTTTCAGTTTGGCCGCTCCCACGGGAGCGGGGAGGAGATGGGTGCTGGAGCCGCTTCTCGGAGCGGCCTCGGGCCTTCCTCCCCCGGTGCCAGAGCACGGCCCCGGGTGCCAGCAGGAGAGCTCCTCAGAGTTCCGGGCAGCAGAGGAACAGCCATAATTGCTGCAATTAACTGAGACCACCCGGCTGAGGCTTCTGAGGACTGCCCCCTGACGTGGCCCACGGAGATCCTGGCAGAGGCCGATGGAGCTGAGAGACTAACATCAAAGAAGCCAGCAGCACAAAGAAAATGGGGTTTTTCTTCATCATAAAGCCCGTACGATGGAGACTACTTTTCATCTTGGCGTCTTCAAGGTCAGAGAGAAAGAGAAAGTGAGTGGAGCTAAGATAGCGGTGGGGAAGAAAGAGGGCACAGTCACGCTTGCAGCACAGAGCTTAAAACGGCTTTCTGCAGACCATGGTAGGGACTGTAATATCCCAAACTGTTTTTCTCTTTAATCCATTTAAAGACATGGCAGGGTGATGAAGAATTCTGAATGCAGCCTATGTGCAAAGGGGACCACACCAGGTTACCCAGAAATTGTGAAGAGTTGTGAGAAACTTTTAAGATTTTCTGTGAAGAAGTGAGTTGCTATTTCAGGCTGGAATTTGTCCACTCCTAAAAGGGAAACCCCATGTGTGGCCCATGTGGTTTTCTATCCATGGGAGAGCTGTTTTTTCCGGGTGGCAGTTTAATCCCGGGCGGGGGCTGTCAGACTGTTGGCTCATGCAGTTTGGGAGACCACGGATAGCAAAAGAGACCTCTATTTCCTTAAACAGTGGAGAGATTTTTAAGAACTGTAAATGCTGACCAAGAATCATGTTTGTTATCCTTTGTGCTGGTTTGGGAAGGAGAAAAGGGAGGGGGTTTGCTGGAGCAAAGGGAGGGTTTGCTTTGATTTTTTTTTTCTTTTCTCTTTTAGTGCTGTTAATAAACTTTTCATATTCTTTAAGTTTGGAGCCTGCTTTGCATTCCTCCAAATCTCCTATCTCACAAAAGATAAGAAAGGCAAACTGAAACCACTAAAAGCAACAAAACAGAACTCAGTAGAGTTCACAATTATTCCCTCAATGGCTAGTTTTGGAGTCAAATATTCATACAAATTGTGGACACCTAGTAAAACTATTCTCCCACAGTAAATGATTGAGTTTTCCATGTTTGTCAAGCAAGAGGGCAAGAGTACTGAATGGTTTGCAAAAGACTATTGTATTAATCCAATTTAGAAATCTGAATAAAGGACACTGATTTTCACTCTCTAACATTAAATAATCATTTCAACTTCTCAGAAGAGAAGATGTTACAGGAAATACTTCAGAAACCACATTGCATTAGTGAACTTGGTTACTTAAAATTTAGAATACATTCTTCTTTTTGTTGCACATAGGGATGAGCATCAATAATTTCTTTCACTATTGAGATTACATAACTTTTAAAATACAGTAGATTAGGGCAAAAACACATAAAATTAGTCAAAACTGCTTAATTCTAAAATATTGAAGTTCTCTTTAAATAGCTGGACGGATATATAATTACCTGATACAATGTTTGTGGTTTTTTTCATTAAAGAAAACCCATATTTTTTTGTGGATCATTTAGCAAATCAGCATAAACTCACATATGATTCAAGTGCATTAGTTATAGATAATGATTAATTCTACTGATCTACATTGGAGGAGTTTTATAATGGCCACATTAAAAGTAGAGGCCAAATGACATTAAATTTCTAGATATTTCAATTATCTGTGTGGATAATTCTTTGAAAGAAGTCTGAACAACCATATAAATAATATTTTTTTTCTACGATGAACCCTAGTTTAAGGCCTGATAATATCCTTGATCAATGTAAATAACTGCTCACCAGCAGCTCCACTGTGCCTAGGAGAAACAGATAGCTTTGTTTGTAACATTTTAAGTCGTGTTGCACATCAGCTATGTTGTAAGTCACAGGGGATGAAAAGTGTTGATAATATGCCTGTTAAATCACACTCCGATAGCTGGAAAACATTTGGAAAAGACCTTTAAGATCATCAAGTCCAACCATCAACCTAGCACCACCACCATGTTCACCATTAAACCATGTTCTCAAGTGCTATATCTATGTAATATTTTCTAACACTTCAAGGGATGGTGACTCCACTGCTCCCCTGGGCAGTCTGGCCAAATGGTTTTACAGCCCTTTCTGTGAGAAAAAATTCCCTAACACCTAATCTAAATCTCCCCTGGCACAACTTGGGGGCCATTTCTTCTCATCTTGTCGCTTGTTACCTGGGAGAAGAGACTGACACCCACCTCACTACAGTCTCCTTTCAGGTAGTTTTAGAAAGTGATTTTTCCCTGAACCTTCTTTTCTCCAGGCTAAACAACCCCAGCTCCCTCATCTAACTTTTGCTCCAGACCCTTCACCAGCTCTGTTGCCCTTCTCTGGACTCACTCCAGCACCTCAATGTCTTTCTTGTAGTGAGAGACCCAAAACTGAACACAGGACTTGAGGTGTGGCCTCACCAGTGCCAAGTACAGAGGGACAATCCCTGCCCTGGTCCTGCTGGCCACACTATTGCTGATACAGGGCAAGATGCCATTGGTCTTCCTGGCCACCCTGGCACTGCTGGCTCATGTTCAGCCAACTGTCAACCAACACCTCCAAAATATATAAATTCATGAGGAGGCTGGTGTTATTTCATTTACTATGACGTACATGATGCTTACAAAATGCATTTCTCATCCATTGTTCTCATCCTTGTACCTGGAATGAACTAATAACTGCAGTTTCTGACATTAAAATGCTTACTAAGAAAAATTTTAAAAACAAAAATATCTTTAAAAAACCCAAACATTATTCCTAACTGTAATCCCCAACAATATTCCTGTCACTTGTCTTCATTATGAAGCTTGAGAAAGGGATTAGAAGAAGAAAAAAAATTCTTTAGGAAAAAGCTCCATCAAAAATAATAGGGATGGAAATTCATTAGACAAGGTGTTTCAAAATACTCTGAAGTTTTCTCTGTGTGCAGCTCTTTAAATGTGTATCAGGTCAAACCAGTCTTCTGTGTTGGGTCTGAAATGTGGGCAAGTCCTTTGTTTCTTCTTCTAATGCTAAGGTAAGAACATTCAAAGAGGTGTAAGAAAGTGCGGGCTATAGTGGTGTTACTTCTTTCATTAGAAAGAAGTAGACTTCTTTCTGTAGACTTTGTCATTCATTCAATCATCACTTACATTTAAATAATCTGTCCTTGGCACTTAAATATTTTTGTATTTATGTATACCAGGCATGAGTTTATATTTTTGGTGACCGCTTCCTCAGATAAAAGATTGCATAGATTATCTGTTCCAGCTTTAGTTTACATCCAAATTAATGTCACATCTGTAACAAAATGGTTCGCTCCCCTGTTGTCAAACACTGTAGGGCCAAGGTTAGCAAATTAGTTAGTATTAGCATATAGACCTTCTAGCAGCAAAAGAAATCTTTCTACTTGGAGCTGGGCACTCAGCTGGATCTGTCAACTCAAAGCTGCCACTGGCCTCATTATCTCATTTGTCTTAGTTAGTCTAAATTGGCAGTTATGTCTTCGGCAAATGTTTGTTTTTACAAATGAGCAATGAAGCAGTAAGTAGAAGACATAAAATGAGGATGAAGAATGAGTCAAAAGCTTATGGATAAGAATTAAGGTCCAGGCTAACATGGTGACACTATTGTGGTTGTTTAGTATAGGCAGTCTGATCAGGAAGAGGAAGTCGATGAGGCTACCTAAAGATATCTGGAAGCAGCCTCTCCCAGGCACTGGCTCTCATGGGGAACTTTACCTTGGCAACTGCTGGAAAGACAACACAGCCAAACACACGCAGCCCAGGAGGCTCCTCCAGAACGTTGACCATAACTTTTGACACAGCTGGTGGAGAAGCCAATGAGGAGAGGCATATGGTACTAACAAAGAAAGACTGGCTGGAGATGTGAAGGCTCAGAGCAGCCTTGCCTGCAGGGACCATGAGATGGTGGAATTCAGGATCCTGGATGGAAGAAGTAGGGCAATACATAGGACTACTTCAGGAAAGCAAACTTTGACCTCTTCAAGGACCTACTTGGCAGTATCCCATGAGTTAGGACTCCAGAAGGTAAGGATGTCCAAGAGAGTTGGTTAATATTCAAACATCACTTCCTCCAAGCTCAGTATTGGTGCATTTACATAATTAAGAAATCAAGCAAAAGGGACAGGAGCCCTGCATGGATGAGCAAAGAAATTCTGGCAAAAACAAAACAGAAGAAGAAATTTTATGGAACGTGGGAAAAGGGAAAGGACACTTGGGAGAAATACAAGAATGTTATCAGAGCGTGCAGGGATGCAACGAGGAAGGCTACAGCTCACCTGAAATTAACTCTGGCAAGGGATGTCAAGGACATCAAGAAGAGCTTCTTCAAGCATATCAGTAGCAAAAGGAAAATTAGGGAAAATGTGGGCCTGCTACCAAATAAGGTGCATACCTTGGTGATGGAGGATACAGAGAAAGAGTTACTGAATGTCTTCTTTGCTTCGGTCTTTAGTGCTAAGGCCAGCCCTCAGGAATCCCAGATCCTGGAGGCAAGAGAGGAACTCAGAAGAAAGGAAGCCTTTGCTGCAGCTGAGGAAGATCAGGTTAGAGAACAAATAGGAAAACCTGACACCCACAAATCCAAGGGCCCTAGTGTGATGCACCTACCAGTGCTGAGAGAGCTGGCAGATGGTATTGCTAAGCCAGTCTTCATCATACTTGAAAGGTCATGGGGAACAAGAGAGGTGCCTGAGGACTGGAGGAAAGCCAGTGTCACTCCAGCCATCAAAAAGGGCAAGAAGGAGGACCCACGAATCTACAGGCATGTCAGCATCACCTCCATCCCTTGAAAGGTGATGGAACAGCTCAATCTGCATGTCATCACTAAGTACGTGGAGGAAAAAAAATGCTATCAGGAGTAGTCAACATGAATTCACCAAGGAAAAGTCATGCTTGACCAATCTGATAGTCTTCTATGATGGCCTGACTGGCTGGGTAGATGAGGGGAGAGCAACGGATATTTTCTACTTGTGCTTCAGCAAGCCTTTAGACACCGTCACCCATAATATCCTGACAGGAAAACTCAGGAAGTGGGGGTTAGGTGAATTGAGAATTGAACGGCAGAGCTCAGAGTGTCACGATCAGTGACATAGTCTAGCTGGAGGCCTGTAGCTAACAATGCTTCCCAGGGGTCAGTACCGGGTTCTGTCTTGTTCAGCTTATCAGTGACCTGGATTAAGGGACAAGGTGTATCCTCAGCATGTTTGGACAGGTAGGAGAGTTGGGCAGAGAGAAACTTAATGAAGTACAACAACAGCAAGTGCAGGATCCCGTATCTGGGAAAGAATAACCCCCTGGACCAGTACAAACTGGGGGCCAACCTGCTGGAAAGCAGTCTTGTGGAGAAGGACCTGGGGATCCTAGTGAACAACAAGCTGTTCATGAACGAGCAGTGTGCCTTTGTGGCCAAGAAAGCCAGCAGAAGCCTGCATTAGGGAGAGCATTGCCATCAGGTCAAGGCTACCCCTCTACTCAGCCCTGGTGGGGCCACATCTATAGAACTGTGTTCAGTTCTGTCCCCAGTTCAAGAAAGACAATAAACTACTGGAAAGGGCACAAAAGAGGGCTGCAAAGATGATTAGGAGACTGGAGCACCTATCTTATGAGGAAAGGCTGAGAGAGCTTGGCTTGTTTAGCCTGGAGAAGATATGATTGAGAGGGGATCTTATCAATGCATACAAACGTCTTAAGGGTAGGTGTTAAGAGGGTGGGGCCAGACTCTTCTCAATGGTTCTTCCCAATGACAGGACAGAAGTCAATGGGCACAAACTCAATCATAGGAAAATCCCTCTGAATATGAAGAAAAACTTCTTTACTATGAGAGTGACAAAGCACTGGAACAGGCTGCCCCAATATATTGGAAAGTTTCCTACTCTAAAGATATTCCAAACAAAGCCTGCACTAGATGATATCCAAACATCCTTTCCAACTCCAGCCATTCCGGGATTGGAAGGCCCCAAACAACTCACTGAAAGGGGTTTACAAAGGTTCCTGTAGTCTGGGTAAGATGCATGGGAGAAATACTGACTAGATGTTCTCAAGAGGTCAAGGTTACTTTATTGGCAAACTACAGAAAATCAAGTAACTTTGGCAAAAGGTTTAGTACAACATCCAATCAAAATGAAACACTTCTCAGAGCAAAAACTTGGCCCATTCAACTTAGCAAACTTTAAACCTGTTTGATGTTACTTTAAACATGTTGGATGCTAAGTTACTCAAAATGTTCCAAGAAGAGGGAATTAGAAGAAAGACAGAAAAGACACAGCAAAGGACACATATACCTTCCGACTCCTGGGTTCCAGCAGTGTTCAGGCAGAAATTCCAAGAAGACGTAAGGTCAAGACACATTCTTGCCTCATGCTCAGCCTTAAATACCTCTGGGCCTTCCTGGGCCCTCCCCGCAGGTGGGACTTCCAGTCATTCGGCCACTCAGGAGCTGGGTTGGGCCAGTGGAGCCCTGCCTCTGGTGTGCCAATGATTCAATGATTGGCAGCTCTGCAGGACTGGGGTACAGGCTCTAGTGGGACTGTGGGGCAGTTCAGTGAGCAAGGACCGACCTGCCCCCTCCCACACACAGAGGCATCCAAAATGTCTTAAGACATCCGTTCTTCCAGGCTCTGACTGATTATGATGCTGTTACTTTTCCCTAAAATTTAATTGAAAAATGCTGTAGCTTGTGTCTGGCTTCTCTGATTTTAATTCCCAGGCAGTTTTAAAAGCTATTCTTCTCTTTCCTGACTCAGGAGACATACTATAAAGTTATGGAAAGAGAGGTTATGAAACTAATGTTAAATACATTTCTCTTCTTTCTCTTTTGAATTTTTTCTTTTTTTTTTTAATAACATCAACATGTCTTGCATTGAAATGTTTTAGAAAGCATAACTAGATCATCAAAAAAACATTGCCACAGTCATGATGATGTATGTACACCCCATGTAACAGTGCTGACCAGATTAGGCAGCCAGGAAGGTTATACATCTTATTAAATAACATCACATTGCACTCTGGGCCACAAAATGACAATGATAGAATTTTCCAGTTAATCAGCATAGAAAGGCATTGCACAAAAGAGAGCTATAAAAGTTATATAATATGCTTTTATGGTTAGTGATATCTGGCACTGCAATCTCACTTCCAGTCATGTTCTGAAAATGGCATTTCTAAAGCACATTTTAAGTCCTAAGAAAAATTTCCTGGCATAAGAAAAGTCCTTCCTTCCACACCCCTGCCCCCTTTCCAAATTTTTGCACTCCTCTATTCAGAATAATGGGGAAGTTATATACTTTAAGGGATGTTTGGCCCCATAGTTTCCAGACAGCTATGCAAGAACAACTGAAAATTATTATGCAAATAGAACTTATTAACTGTTGATACCCAAAGTGCAGAGGACATTCCTCTGCCTGTTTTAAGCTGTGTGACCCCCCTGGACAGGGTGTATTTTGATCTCTATCCATGGAGGAAGCTGCCAACTCTTTGGGAAACTTTTGAATCTAAAATGGTTTGAACTGAATGTTAGAGTAGCTTGTGGTGGTGTTCCAGAGTGAAAAATCTAGAGATTTTAGGATTGTTTATGTAGTGAATAGACAGTAGCTAAAAAAGCCAAAATGGAGGACAGTTGTTGTTTTCCAGGCTTCTTTCTCCTTCTTGTACACCTCCATATTCTGCAGCAAAGTGATTTAGACTGATTGGACAGAAATATCCGCATTTCCTCTGGATATTCAAGCTGAGGTTATAGAGTATTGGTAGACAAAAGAAAATATGTTTCGTTTCAGACTTCTATTGGGGGATTTACCTTTAAAAAGGGCAAGAATTTGAGATAAGCGCTCTTTCTCCTCTCTTTTTCGCGCCTTTCTTGAACTGCTAACAGGGTGCCACGCTTGGCACTCTGTCTCTCTGATAACGCTAATTAAAACAACTATCTGAAGCAAGAAATTCAGAGACTCCACTCGTCTTTTCACTTTCTGGCCAGGACTTTCGGCCTCCCCCAGGTTGGAGGAGGACCTCTCTCATATCGCCATCAGCGATAATTAACTACATTTTTCTGAAGTATATAATAATGCTAGACTGTTTTTCCAATGGTACAAAGTGATGTGTAAAGGAGATAAGTTATTTACCTTTTATAAAATACTTGTATGATTTTATCACCTGCTACTTAAGAAATGCTCTGCTGCCTAAGATCTGAATTGTAGACCTGTGGATCAGGTTTAGCTCTGGTTTTCATCCAATGACTGGATAATATAAAGCACATACTGTGCCTGCAGTGCATAGTTACCCTTTCCAAGCAGAGTAGACTAAGTATGCTGATGAATGAGACCATGGCTTTCACCCCCATCACAGACCTATGAAATTTGTCACTGCATAACTGGAAGATCTGTAGGCAGCAAGAATCTTATTCTAGTTCAGCCCTCAGGCCCATTGACTGTATTATTCTTTTGCAACTGAAAAGATCTTCCTGTGAGTGTTTATTACACGTTTCTTACATATTGCATCTACAACTCCCTTTCATGAAAGACTCAATCCATTAAGATTTAGTAGGCATGATGCCTAGTTATCTATTCATTTATGTCTGTGTGTTCCTATAATGCACATATATTTTGTTTAGTTTATAAATAAAACTGAGGTTCAGGCTAACAGATAGATCCATGACTGTTTGCACAGCCATTTTGGATGTATGCAGAGGGACAAAAATAAGTGACCCACCAATTTATAAGTTTGAACGGAGGAAATATGATCATCTAGAATCCAGAGGAGAGGAAGGAAAAAAAGGTTTAGCTTGTGTAGTTGACTTCTAAAATGTTTTGTATTCTCTGAAAGCTACTAGCAAATGAAGTGTCCTGGACAATTTCTTTAATATTTCTTTAATGGCAATAATTCCTTCATGTTATCGAGATGTAATTTATTTCATGGATTCATTCTATTACTCAGAAAATGTAGTTTACTGTATTACATAGGGCAACTTCCTAGAACGGTATGCATACTGTATTACCAGGTTATGTAATTCTGTATTATGATTCTTCTAAAATAAATGGTTAATAAGAATTACATGAAACTTAAGACATTTGAACATTTTTGCTACAGAGAAAAGTTAAAATTGTAAACTTGAACTGACATTAAGACAGACAATTAAATGTTTTATCAGTTTTTTAATGGCTATTAGTATATAATTAAAGCTTTTCAAATTTAATATCTCTAATTTAATATGTGTTTATTTAAAATATATCTGAATAAGGTGACATTTAAAGAAAAACCTTTAATTAAAATAAATAATTTTGACTATGCTACTTTCAACCACCACCATTTTCAGTAAAACAAACCTTGAGTGGTTTCACAGGGAAAGGTACCATCTGATGATTTTTTACTGGAAAAACTGACTCAGCTAAGGCCAAAATAAGCGTTTAACATTAATTAACCTGTTTTATGAACTTATTCTTTAATATCATGTTCATTATGGTTTGCACTGCCTGACTTCTGATCTCTGACCTAATTTTTTGGAAGCAGCACAGTTCTTGTAGGATACAGCTTCGGACACATTGCATTACTTCTTCAACACACTATGCAGAAATATAGAAGGATGCACCAGTTTAAGGGCATTTGTAATTTATCTTCCAGGTAGAAAACCTGTATTCTTTCAACTCCTTCAGGTCTTCATTGACCTAGAACCCTCTAAGGGGAATCTATTGTTTATTCTAACTTCAGGACATTAAAAAAAAGAGACTGAAACCATTAGAAAGACAGGATTAGAACACAACATTCAGAGCCAGAGTTATGCAAATCAAGCAACTCGGTGATCAAAGAGCATCAGTTGGAAAAGAAGGCAACAGTCTCATAAGAGGGGGAAGCCAGAAGCTGATAAAGTATTTATGGAGCATTGATTTTTTTCAGCAGTATACAAGCCTTACAAATACAAGGAATCACAAAAACATGGAACAAAGTCAGAGGGCTCCTGAAATACAACCAAGTAAGCAGAGAATTAAAGAAATACCAATAAGATAGATCAACAGTTCAGCAGTGTATGGTCGCAGACTTGAAGGCCAACTGCATCCTGTGCTGCATCAAAAGAAGTGTAGCTGTCATGTCAAGGGAGGTGATTCTTATGAGGACAGAGTAGAAGTGAGAGTATCAACACAAGAATGATGTGGACCTGTTAGAGGGAGTTCAGAGAGGGGCTACAGAGGTGATAAGAGTAATGGACCAACTCTCCTGCGAAGAAAGGCAGAGAGACATGGGGTTATTCAGCATGGAGAAGAGGTGGTTTATGGGTGACCTAATTGCAGCCTTCCAGAACCTGAGGGACATACATGAAAAATGGAGAGACTTTATTTAAAAGCTCATGTAGTGACAGGACAAGAAGAAATGACTTTAAACTGAGATTAGGTTTAGATTAGATATCAGGATAAAGACGGCAAAGCAGTGGAACAAGTGGTCCAGAGAAGCTGTGGTGGCCCCATCCCTGGAAAAGTTCAAGGCCAGGTTGGGTGGGGCTCTGAGCAACATGACCTAGTGAGTGGTATCCCTGCCCATGGCGGAGGGTTCTCATCTGGGACAAACAGGGATGAACCCAGGAAAGCCCTAACCTGCTTGAAGTTGAATCTGGCAAAGGACAACAAGAAGGCTTTCTAGACATCTATCACTAGCAAAAGGAAGACTAGGAAAAATGTGATCCCACTACTGAATTGTGTGAAGAACCTAGTGATAAAGCATGAATTAAAAAATGACATATTCATTATCTCTGTAGCTCAGTCTTCTTTGGTAATATAAGACTTCAGGATTCTCAGGTCCATGAGGCCTGTGGGAAAGTCTAAAGGTAGAAAGACCATCAGGGAGAGAGGTTAGGGAACATTTAAAAAAAATGAACATGCACAAGTCAATAGGATCTGATGGACTGCACTCACAAGTACCAAGGGAGCTGTTTTGTGCCACTGCAAGGTCAGTCTTGATTATCTTTAAAAGGTTAGGGCAATTGGAAGAGGATCCTAAGGACAGGAGAAATGCAAACGTCACATCTATCTTCAAGAAAGGCAAGAGCAAAGATCTAGAGTACGACAGGCCAGTCAGCCTCGCATTGTTCCCTAAGAAGGAGGTAGAGAAAATAATCTCAGAAACAGTTTTCAGGCACACGAAGATTAAGATGATTGGGAGGAGTCAGCATGGATTCACAAAATCAAAATAATGTCTGACCAACCCAATAGACTTCTTATGATCAGATGAATGGTTTGATGGATATGGGGAGAGCACTGGATGTTGTTTATCTTGACTTTGCTTGAGCTCTTGACCCATACTCATAATAGCCTAATAGATGAGCTGGCGGAGTATGGGCTAGATACATAGCAAGTGAGGTGGATTGAGAGCTTCTCAGAGCTGCTGGGCCCAAAGGGTTTTGATCAGAGGTGCGAAATCCAGCTTGAAGGCACTCACTAGTGGTGTACTCAGGGGTCTGTGCTGGGTCAATATTGCTTAAGAACATCATTAATAATGGGGAAGATGAGGCAGCGTGCACCCATGACAATTCTGTAAGCAGTACAAAACTGGGAGGACTAGCTATAACACCAGGTGGTTTTGCTATCTTTAAGAGGGACCTGGACAAGCTGGTTGAAAAGAATTTTATGAAGTTCAACAAAGGCAAAAAATTATTTCTGCTGGGGAGGACTATCTCCATCCACCAGTACACGCTGGAGGAGAAAAAGATGAAAATCTGCTTCCCGGGAAAGGATCTGAGTATCCTGGAGGACACCAAGTTGACCATGAGTGAACAATGTGTCCTTGTAGGAAAGAAAGGCCCCTCTGAGAGCACTGCCAAAAATAAGTTCTTTGTGATGTGAACATCTATAAAGAAGAATCTGACATTGAAACACTGTCATCACTTTATTTCACATAAAGGAAGGAAATAGCCATCCAATGACAAATACTTGTAGTCAGCAGCAAGTGCCTTAACTGATATCAGACAGTTGGAATGACCTATATCCTACTTTTCAATATCTTAAGTTATTATGTCTCCAGGTCTCACTTTTCCCACTTTCAGCTCAGAACCATATTTTCTTGACAGAAATAAAAAAATTGTAATTTGTACCCTTGGAAAATGTAAGCCTGAATCTTAAAGGAATTCTGTTCATCAGAGCAGAAAAGCTAAATGAAACAAAGGTTTGTATTACAAATTTCAAACCCTGATCCTGATACTGGTATTTTCCTTCCACTATCATTTAGACAATGTCTACAATTTTTAATGCTTTCATGCTTCAATCTTTTCAGAAGATCTCAGTATTTCGAGAGGTTTTGCTTCTTCAGCAAGCTTTGAAATATTGATATACCTATTTTCACTTTTTTTTCCCATTTATGCATTAAGAATGATGTCACTGATCACAGTGATTGAAAAAGTAGTTTAAAGACTAATACTATGTTGTGCTTTGTCAGTGGCCACTGAGGTGAGCAGTTAGTGCCTGAAGGCCCCCCAGAGCTGTGTTATTATTAAAGCAGTGTGGAAAAGCTGAGTTTGCTGTGGTCACTGTATTCACATCCTCTCTGTTTTTTTTAGGAAAGATTTGCATTTCTATACAAAATGGTTGTTAAAAATAAAACAGCAATGTATGTGACTCATGCTTGAGGACAATAACATGTTGGATTCAAACTCCAAAAGTCACCATCTTGTTTTCTATATCTGATATTCCAGTTCTCATTTTAGTTTGTGACAGATTCCCAAAAGACAGGCTTTAGGTATTAGATCTGCTGGGGTGGGGGAGGGGGGTTGGGTTTGTTTGTTTTTTTCTTTATAGTGCTGTGCAGCTCTATTTGTGCTTGAAAGAACTAAAGTCACTCACATGACTCGATCCTTTAATTATTCGTATTGTTGCCTTGTAATGATGCAGGGATTGACTGAGCTTCTCTTCGAGAGAAAGCATTTGTTCTCCAATATCAAGCAAATGTAAGTACTCATATAGAAGACATCATTCATGTTGTCTTCATCTTACAGTATTTTTGAGTGTCAAGAGAGTACAACACTTCTAGACTATTAACAGATCTGCAAGTCTTACACAAGGATTTACTTATCGTTGCTGAGATAGGACTTGAGTCTGAAGCTAAAACCAAGAGCACAGCAAAACAACACAGCAGAAGATTTAAATTTCCACTTTTTTAGCATCCCTTCCAGTAGGAACTTCTCCAGTGCCCATTACTTCTTTATGCAAATTCTTGAGCAATGAATTGGGAAATTCTCAATTCTTTGCTCCTAGCAGTGTCTCCTCTTAACTCTCTGACAAGAGGCCTAAGGAATACAAGTTTGCATTCTGTCTAAATTACTAGGTTTTATTTTTTAATTCTATAGATGTTCTCATTGGTGACAAATTACTTTCTGAATCCTGTCAAGCTCCTGGCCTTGGTGATATAATAATCCTCATTACATAAAGTTCCTTTTTCTATGTAGTCAGCTACAATGCAGTTTAAGGAGATGTCACATTCTGTACGTGTGCATATATGTATTTGCATATATTATTATTGCTACTATAATTTGTCAGTAATGTTGCAAATAGAATGGAACCTTGTGCTTTGCTTTAACCTTTCCATAAGAGTGAACTATTTCACTGCCTTGATAACGGCCTACAAGAAAGATGTAGAGGGACTTTATACAGGAACATGTAGTGACAGGACAAAAGGGAATGGCTTTAAACTGGAAGTGAGTAGGTTTAGATTAGATATTAGGAAGAAATTCTTAATGATGGTGGTGGTGAGACACTGGAATGGGTTGCCCAGAGAAGTTGTGGATGCCCCACCCCTGGAAGGGCTCAAGACCAGGCTGGATGGAGCTCTAGTCTAGAGAAAATTGTCCCTGTACAGGGCAGAGAGAATGGAAACTAGACAATCTTTAAGGTCCCTTCCAACCCAAACCATTCTATTACTCTACTTCAAGGAAAAACAACCTTTCCCCATTCCTGAAAGAAAGGTTTGCTTTTGCACTCTCTGAACATGTCTGTAGGAAGATCAGCATAATTAAAATAAAACCACTCATACAGATTCTGTTCAAGATGCCTCTGAAAGAAAAAAAAAAATAACCTAGAAGTCTGAAAGCTGTTATTCTTGCATCTTTGTAGCAAGTTCTGCAGGAAAAATGTTCGTTTTTCAATGATATTTTTTCATTTTCAGCTGTAAATTTTCTACTAGATGGAACTAGATGATCTTTGAGGTCCCTTCCAACCAAACCATTATATGACTACTTTTCAGTTAACTAAACATATCATTGAAAGCCCAAGACTCTTTGTGTTCATACAAACCTATTCAGTCATTAACATCTACTGATTTGTCTATACCTAAATAAACAATATACTAGAGGCTTCGTAATCTTTAAAACAGAGATAGATTAAAAAAAAGAAATTTTATCTCTTCATGAGCTGGAATACCTCATAGGGATCTCATGACAAGAAGCACCTCACTTCTTCTCTGAGTCCAGAGAAATCAGTGGAAATTAATGCAAAATTATGGACTAATTGTGCTAAGCCATGAAGAAATCATGTATGAAAAAAAATGACCCAACTTTTCAGTGCTGTAATTTTTTTTATGACCCATAATGTTGTTTATCAGTTATAAAATGTTGCACAAAGCAACTGTCTGTGAAAGTGTTTGTAACGACCTAAAACTTAAGTTAGCATAAAGCATTCTCAGCCTTATGATTATGATTGCACAAGTTTCAATTTGTGTGTTTTCTATGGTTTAAATTAGTTATGAAACAAAACATACATGAGAAGCAGGAAGTTGTAATACATGATATAGCTACACTAGAAGTGTTCAAATCTATGCTTTGGAAGAGTAAAATTCCTTCAAAAAAGCAATTGAGAAGATAGTTCTGTTTTCATACTGAAAGAAGTTTGATGACAACTGAAGAATGTCTATTCAATGTCATCACTGTGAATTTTTACATTAGCAAACTCAAATCTCTGCCACTTTGAAATTTTCCTAGTAGGAAAGGTCAGGTACTCAGAGATGTCTACATACATCTATCCTTGACTTCCTGAACCACTTTTTATATGAAAAGCCAGGCCTGAATATTTGGTTCAATGGTATTGGAGAAGATTGCATTTTCCTTTCTAGTGCTAGGCAACAATTGTCCTCTGTCTACTGACCTCTTTACTGTCACTAAATTCTTTCTGTACTGGTTGTCCCTAAATTGCATCTTTTTTGCTCATAAACCTTTATGACTGCTGAGTTCTCTGAATATGTTCTCAGAATACATCATCAAGATGGAGTCAGCTCACTACTGCATTACTAAAAAAAAAGAAAAAATCAATACAGCAGCTTAATCTAACTACAAATAATACTGATACTCTTTTCCTTTCAAGCTTTGCCTTCATAGTGAGTTACTTACATTCTCCTTTTCCTAATGGGTTGAGTGCATGAAGTCTTAATGGGATATAACCATCTCAAAAACAAATAGTCAGCCATTTTAGGCCAGGGTAGCCTTCCACAGTCTTCTCTGATGTTGGAAAATAAATTTTCTTCTTCTACCAACTTTTAACTACATAATTGTCATTTTAGATCTATTAAATGTAATGACCTGTAATATGTGCAAGTTGTTTTTTGCCACGACAATAGAATTTTTCGTCCATCTCTAGCACCCCCACTATATGTTTTTATGTAAGTGCTTTCTGGACAGTTATCCCACAGTCCTGCAGTAGCAAGTCTCCAGGTGGGGTGAAATCTGTCTCGTTTAGTCCCCCACATTTTGCAAACATTTTTTCCCATAAAAAATATCTGATACTTTTCCACATAGACAGATGAAACAAGCAACTACATCTAAGTACCACAGAGGAAGATACTGTATAATTATATTTAGACACGAAAATTTATACATCTGGGTGAGTTTTAGTTAATAGATACTAGAAAACTACAGATAAAAATAACTGTCTATTTTCTCGTGAATTGAATTGCTTTCTAAACTGCTTTCACTAGTTATTGCTGGATCATCACTGACTGTAATGATAACATAAATACCTAAATGGATGTAAAATTATGCACTGAGACAACTAAATTTAATTAACTGCAATCAACATCTACAATCTACAATTTGGAAGCTGAACCCAATACCCAAGTATGAGGAAAAGTTGCTTAAGAATGCAATTCAACCCTTGCAGTGTTTATATGTATACAGTAAAGATAGCAGCTCAAAAACTTGTCAATAACTCACAGCAGACTTCAGATTCTACATGGATATGAAGAACAAACCAAGATTCAAAGGTGCTTCCACAGTTAGTGTGGAGGATTGTTGTTGATGGTGTTTATAGTGATAGATAAGGAATCAGAAAAAGTAAAAACTGAGGACTAAAAGTGTTGCTGTATTAGTGCTAAAGAAAATAATGTAAATCATATTGTAAAACTGCCCAAAACTAATGTAGTTCACTTAAAATCATCTTCTACTCTGCAAAGTTTATAACATCCTATTTTGATCACAGTTTAGTTCTTTACCCTGAATGTTTTATGTTTAGAACATCTTACACAGGCTTTGCCCTAATTACCTAAAATAGTTCTCCCATAGTAATGTAAGGATTTCAATTTTACACCTACTGGATTAAAAAGCCACAACCGCAGGCTGTCTATGTGTGATTAGTTCCTCACACTGAATTTTAAATCATTTTAAAACAGGCTTAGTCAGTTATTTTAACTGGTTGTGTGGTTGGTTGGTTTTTTGTTGTTGTTTTGTTGGTTTTTTTGGGTTTAAAAAAATTTGATTATTACTTGTTACTCCTCTTAGTATTTCAAATAGTAATTTTTAGTGATTTTATATGTACTGTTAAGTCTGGCCTCTTCCAGAACTGAACTGGTGTATATATGCCAATAAGCAGTCTGTGGAGTTATAAATTTTCTGTAATATTTTACATGAATATGTTGTAAAATTATTCAAATTATGTAATTTCCTGTTCTGATCAGGGGAAACTGAGGCACCACTACCTAAACCAGACATTGCCAATCACTAAACTAATGCCAGATACAGCATGACAACTCTTTTGTTTTCAGTCCAAGAATAAAGCTTTTTTTAATGAGTGACAAAAGTTATTATCTCATGGGATTGAAATGTCTGCCCCATGTTTACTGATAAACATTTTCTTCTTCATTGTCTCCTCTAAATCTATTCTTTCCAGTTCTGCTATTAAAATTATGACTTTGTAAGTGCTGATGCCTACCTCTCAGCCTGGGCTTGTTCTTCTGACAAAGGAGAGGAATAATCATATATGAGACCTATTCACCCGATGTCTTTCAGCACTCCATTAGTACAAAAGATCCTTCACATCTAGAGGTGCTTTCTGTCTCCACCCATTTTAAACTGTATTTAAATGTAACTACTGCAATGTAGTTATTTTCATGCATTCAAAAAAATCACCTTGTCTTTTTCCTCTGTCAAAGATGACCTGGTGCCACAACCAACCTTCATTTGAGACACACAGAGACGTGGAAATCAGCATAGGCACGGGCCTTCTGTGTCATGGGACCTGGCACAGTTTGCCCAGAGAATTTGCAGATGACCCATCAGTGGAAATAAATGTTCAAGGCCAGTTTGGATGAAGCTTTGAGCAACCTGGTCTAGTGGGTGGCATCCCTGCCCACGGCAGAGCGGTTGGAACTAGATGATCTTTAAGGTCCCTTCCAACCAAAACCATCCTATAATTCTGTGATTCTATGAGCTACAGGAAACACATGGTCTTCTGCAGCAGTTGCTGGCAGCCAGGCTTCTGGCCTCTATAGACTCTCCAGAAGCAGTGGCCTCTGCAGGAAACTGAAGTGAACCCAGTCAGTCTCCTCTCCCTCACTTCCACTTCTGTAAATGCCTATCAAACCACGTTCAGTAAGTATGCAAACTGTCGTGCATGCCCTTCCTCTTTCTCCAAGTAGCCCAGCTGCAGATTTTCCTGCTCAGCCTCAAAAAGAAAATTTCTCTTCTCACAATCTCTGCTGAGGACTGACTTCTTTTTGTCAATTTAGATCCCATCAATACAGACACTAAAGGAATATAAAGCTAGAAGCAAAAGATATAAGAAGTATGTACATATCCATAGCATACATCATATTTATCACACATTTGCTTGAGAAAAAAATTCTATTATCCCATATTCTCCATTTTGTCTCTTCTGTCACCACCCTTCAACTTGAATTAGATTATGCCAGATCAAGAACATAAAATCACTGGTGATTTTGGAAGCTGAAGTCTTTACCCTTGAAACTGATGAACTATATATGGCACCAAAATAAGAACATAACCAAGCCCAATGTTAATGATTCTTTGCATTGTAAAAGCTGTGCAAACTCTTGAACCGCCAGACCACGAGTCGTGTACCACCTTAAGGATAGACACCCAAGTCATGGTAAAAAGAACATCCTCTTCCTACTTTTTCTATTGTGTATGCCCATAATACTCATAAGAAAGGAATACTCATATTCATGCACAAACCCTTGAGCAGCAGCAGCAGCAGCAGTGCAGAAGATCACAACAGTGACGCTTTTAATACTAGCCCTTTCTTTGGTATTCAGAACTGTTTGTCTCTTTAGGGTTCTCTTGACAGGCACTAGAGAGAGACACTACAGAAACACATTTTTTAAAAGGGTTGTTTTTTGAGGCATTTTATTTCATTGTTAATTCAGTTAATTTCAACTAAAAATCTTAAAAGCATTGCTTTGTAGAAACCACAATTTTGACCTCAAAATACTGAAGTACCACTGTTTGTTTGTTTTGTTGGGGTTTTTAATTTTTTTTTTTTCATTTAGAATTTCTCTACAGCAGAGGCTTATCAATGAGAGGAAGGGAATATGTATATCAATGTCCCCCTGCTGATTTCTGGACCTGCTGAAGTCAATGGCAAAATCCTAAATGTCACTCACTAAATTAAGATGAAACCCATAAAATTAAGGTATTACTATATTTTTCTTTGTTTTAAGGAAATGTATCAATGTTACACTTATGGTTTCTTTCACAAGAGAGCCATTCACAGAAATTTTCTAAAGGGAGCTGCCACAATCTTTTTCCCACTCCTGATGCAACAGCTTTTCATTATTGACTGTACTCATCACTATTTCATTTCACAATTATTTTTAGCTTCACAATTATATTAGCTTTTAATGTGATACTATTAAGAAAAGGGTGATAGAAGTACGGAAAATTAGGTAGGTAGTAGAGCTCTTAGCGTTAATGTGGTTGCTTACATATAGGATTTTTTTCAGTTTGAGATTTCCTCAAAAAACCTGTCTACCCTCTGGCTGCTGCTTCAATAGATTCTGGATCTCTCATAGGTACTCTGCTGTATCTCTTAGCTCCATGGAGTTATCCATGCATTTGGGATTCTCTCAGGTGGTACAAAAATGCCTGTGTCTGGACTAGTGAGTCACAGACAGGACTCTGTGCCAGGTAAACTACACTTCTAATCGGGAATCTAAGCTTTTATACAATAATAGATGCCTGGAATATCCTGAATTGGAAGGGACCTACAAGGATCATCAAGTCCAACTCCTGACCCTGCACAGGACAACCCCAAAAATCACACCATGGTCTTGAGAGCATTGCCTAAACGCTTCCTGAACTCAGGCTTGGAGCAGTGACCGCTTCCCTAGGGAACTTGTTCCACTGGCCAGCCACACTCTGGGTGAAAAACCCTTTTCTAACACCCAATCTAAACATTTCTGGCACAGTTTTATGCCATTTTTGTGGGAAAATTTCCTGTCACTGGTCACCAGAAAGAAGAGATGGGTGCCTGATCCTATGCTTTCTCTTGTGAGAATGTTGTGGATAAGTATGAAGTCTCCCCTCAGCCTACTCTTCTCCAAGCTGAACAGACCAAGTGACCTCAGGCACTCCTTGATGGCTTCCCTTCCAGACCCTTTGCCATCTTTGTAGCCCTTCTTTGGACACTCTCTAATAGGTTTGTATCTTTATGTTGTGGTGCCCAAAACTGCACACAAGACTCCAGGTGAGGCTGCCCCAGTGCAGAGCAGAGAGGGACAATCCCCTCCCTTGCCCGGCTGGCGATGCTGTGCCTGTGTAGTTCAGGACAGGGTTTTGACAGGTCACAGCTGACTCATATTCAACATGCTGTCAACCAAGACCCCCAGGTCCCTTTCCCCAGTGCTGGTCTCCAGCACCTCATTCCCCAGTCTGTACATACATCCATTTTCTTATCATTAATGCAGCTTGATTCAGCCGCTCACACTCAGCAGCCCTGGGTCCTGACACAGAGCATTTTAGTCATCCTCAGAGCATCCAAGGCAGCCAAGTTTTTGGTAGATACAACATACAGCTTGCAAAAACCAATACCCTTCTATTACGGTAGATAGAGGCAAGATAAGACATGTCCATTTGCCCTAGAAAACTATGAATGGACTAATGAATTGACCCCTACATTTACAATCCTGTCACTGGGAACTTAAGCATCTGTAGTGGGATTCAGTTGACAAATATGGGTATTGGATGTCATGCAATGCATTCATCTGGTTCAGGTAGAGATCAGATGGAACATATAGAAAACCTTCATTCATTTGTATCAGCATCTAATAGGGTGCTCAGCAGTGCTAAAATAACATTAGATGCCTGTAGTAGTCAACCAAAACTTTCAGCTTGCTACCCATGGGGACTCACAGAGAGTAGAACCGTCTAAATAAAGATATCTAATACTGCTTTAGATTAACTGTGCTACAGCTGCTAGCAACTGCCACAACTGAAGCTACAGCAGGGCATCTCCTTTCTGTTCCACGCAGATTTTTGGATCCTCTTCACTCTAAGTCATTTTTTGTGGAACTGAATCCTGCCCCAAACATAGAAACGTCTTTCTAACTGCAAAGGTATCACATAATCCTACCACCACCTTTTTGAAAATTAGGTTGTTCTCTTTAGTAACAGACTTCAAAATAAGGTTACGCTAAGCTGACCTGAGGCTACATAGGCATCTGTCACTTTATTTTTAGCTCCCTACTCAACCAGTTAGTATAGATGGATGCTTGATTGAAGAAGACTAAATGTCCACTCATGTAGATAGAGATTTTAAGCATTTGCAGTTGTTTTTCTACACAGTGAATACAAGATGGTTGCCTTACTCAAGAAAATTATATCATATGTTCCCGGAGATATCTCACCAACTTCAATGATTGAATCATTAAACAGATGTGTTGCGTTGAGTTTAATGGCAGTCTGGAATACCTATTTCTCTCTAATGACTACTAAAACAGGTAAAATGAATAATGCAAATGCAGATACTGCAACACAAATGTCTTAAGTTATCTGACATGCATTCTACTTTGGGTTCCTATTTTTCCCCTTCTGCTCTCCACAGTGAATTATATCACATATTCACTAGCTTCTGACATTGTTCCTGCTCATTTTCTTTTATAAAGCCCAAAATTTATGGCTTTTTTTTCAAGTTACTTTTATGAAATTTTTGTACTACTTTGCTTCCTAATCACACTCCTAATTTATTTTGTAAATTTTCAAGTTATGCAGTGATATTTTACAAAGCAATCCCAGAAACTTTCTAATTAAAATATCTTTGCACGAAAGAGTTTAATCTTTTAAAGAGCGGATATTATACTTGCTGCTGTCTCTTTGATCAGTCTTAAAATATGTGATGCTCATTCTGAGCTGATCAGTAATTTTTGTCTCTTGTAAAGAATTATTTTGTTCATTTTTAAAGTTTTGGGATTTGTATTACACCAAACTATTTGTGAGAGATCTGCAAGCTTGATGGAAATTATTTAACTCATAGAACTTGTATAGACTTGATTGCCTTATCTAACACAATTTTGAATTTTAGGAAAGAGAGAAGACTATTTTAAACAACTCAGTTCCATGAGGGATTAATTTTTCAGTAGTTAGAGGACAGGAAAGAAGGTAAATGTTGGCTCTGTAGGAAGACTGACTCTGGCTTCTGTCCCAAAAGACTGCATACCTCCTTTATTATGTGGTGAGTTGACCCTGGCTCTATCGTTCCACTTCCTCAATCTGACAGGGGAGAAGAATATGACAAAATGCTCCGTGGGCTGAGATAAGGACAGGGAGATCATTCAGCATTTATGACCACAAGCAAAACAGACTCTGCTTGGGAAAATTAATTTGATTTATTACCAATCAAATTAGAGGATTGTAATGAGAAATAAAACCACATTTTATAACACTCTAAGCCACCCCTTTCTTCTTTCCAATTTTCTCTCCCCCCTCCCCCAGCCACTCAGAGGGACAGGAAGCAGGGGTTGCAGTCAGTTCATCATGTGTTGTCTCTGCTGCTGCTTCCTCTTCAGGGGGAGGACTCCTTATGCACTTCCCCACCAAGGGCTCCTCTTTCCCTAGGGGTACACAGGTCTCGCCAGGAGCCTGCTCCAGCATGGATGCAGTATGGAGTCACAGCCTCCCTCAGACATCCAACGGCTCCAGTGTGGGGTCTTTACCACGGGCTGTGGGTGGATCTCTGCTCCCCGGTGGACCTCCATGGGCTGCAGGGGGACAGGCTGACTCACCATGGTCTTTACCACAGGCTGCAGGGAAATCTCTGGTGCTGGAACACTTCCCCCACCTCACTGACCTTGGTGTCGGCAGAGTTGTTCCTCTCACATACTCTCACTCCTCTCTTGTAAATGCTGTTTAGTGACACAACAGTTTTTCTTCCTTCTTAATTCTGTTTTCTCAGAGGCACTATCACAGTCATTGATGGGCTGGGCCTTGGCCAGCAGTGGGTCTGTTTTGGAGTCATCTGGCAGCAGCTCTGTCAGACACCGAGAAAGGTTCTGGCATCACCTCACAGAAGCTACCCTTGCAGCCTGCCAATACAACTTCATATGCTAGTTACCTACTCAGCTGCTCAGCTAACCTCTCTATATGAGCTCCTGTGTAGTCTGCTCTCCACTGAGAAAATGTCAGCCTGTTATCAGTGTCTCTCAAACTGCTTGTGGTCTGGAAGGTCTGGGGCAAAAGCTACCCCAGAAGAGCACAGTTTGCAAAAAAATACATCTGAAGGCTCTGAAGCTGTTATCACACAACCCTATTTGCCTGCATTTTTGACAAAAACACTTTTGTTAGGTCTGCCTTGGATCTACATGAACTTACTCAACTTAATACAGTTCTCATCTAAATTAACAGACATATGTTGGCCTGAACACGGATAATACAAAAGGATTTTCTGATCCTTTCATACTAGTTATATTTTGTGGTCAATCTCTAGCAGCACTTTGTAGCAGAAACTGTCAAAATTTTTCCTGGGGCAGTGATACATAAGAAATTTTCAGTTTTATAAGCAAACCAGCTTTTTTTTCCTTTTTTTTCCCCCATGCTTGTTAATGGAATTGGGTAAAAATGAGTCTACCTTTGTTTAGAAAATTTTCATAGAATCATAAATTGCATTTCCTTTTGTAAGAAAGTGGTAACCAGACAGTATGATTTGTACTTCTCCATGCAATTTGCTACTGTTTAGTTTAGATAAATATTAAAACTAGGTTATTTGAAAAGCCTTCACTTACTGATGATATTAGCAACTGCCACTATTATTGCACTTATACTCCACTGACTTTTTAGAATCTCAGCCCTAAAACTCCACTGCTGTGTTCTGATCAGATTGCATGTCTGGGGCTCTGGGATAATTTATCAGTTAGAAATTATTTGAAGGGGATGTATGATTGTAATATATTTCCCTGATGGATCTTCCATAAAACTTACAATGGGCATAGAACAAGGTCGCAGGGATGTTATTCAAGTTAAAGTTTCCATTCTTAGTTTCAAAATCTCTGCAATCTGGCTTCATTTACATCATACTCACAGGAAGAGCATAGCAATGACCCTGACAACAAGAATTCAGATTTAATACTTGGCCCTTATAGAGCAGGTAGTCTTTTCCAAAATAATAAAGGAAGACACTCTCAAATTAGAAAAGAATCAAATGCAGTATATATGCATTATAAATGCTCATGAAAAGAGAAAGTAGGAAGGATGCTTTATACTGTACTGGCTGGATCTACAGAACTCAGTTACAGGAAACATGAAGGAATCCTTTATAATCAGATAGAAAACATTAAAAATATTAGAGCAGTCATAGCTTTTTGTCTGTATTCTTCCTCACTTCTGGGATGGTGGTAGAGAACTAGAATAATCAACAGCACAGTAAAACAATGTCTGTCTAAAGTTAGTAGAAGTTAGCTCAGAGAAGAAGAAACAATCTGTATCGGCATAGCTAACTACAAATTGCATAGGACCCTAGATCCTCCTGATTTGGAAGAGCCCCACAAGGATCATCAAGTCAACTCCTGAAACTGTACAAGTCAACCCCAAGAATCACACCATGTGCCTGAAAGAACGTACTTCCTTCTTCTCACTTTTAGTTTTCTGCAATAAGTGAACACATGCTTCTATTTCTGAAAAATACGTATATGTAACCTCTTCCATCTCTATATGTATGGCAGGACCTATGAAGCAAATATCCTGTTTCCTTGTAAATTGTTCCACTGTATCCAAAGGGACATATTGGGCCTACACAGAACCTGCAGCAACTGATAACAAAATTAGAGTTCAGGAAAAGGTGGATTCATTCAGTATTCACTAACAGTCAGTCAGGACTCCTGACAAGCAGAATAGTTGTAAGGATTACACTGGAACACAGGAGGAATGGCATATTCACCTCATCAGCTTTAAAGGGGAGCTTCTCCTTATAGTAATGATAATATGTTGAAGGTATTTGTGATCTGTTTCAAAGGTTCTCCAAACTAATGAAACTGATGCATGACCGATCTACTTATTGAAAACAAGAAATCAAATAGCTGTAATTAATTTAAGAAAAATGTTTGTGCCATGCTCCAAATTTAAGATCTGTCATCTAGATCATCCAGCTGCACCAAGCAGATTTTGTCACAACAACATGGAGCTGGCCACATACATTCAGTAAACAGAAGTATTTCTATGATAATTTTAATCCTCAGCATATGCAGTTTTCAATTATCAAGCTATATGTTTCTGTGCATATCTTCATCTTAGAAAAAGAAAAAGAAATTAAACCTCTGACTGCCTTTATAAAATTTACAATACCCTGGTGACCATCCATAGGTGGAAAAATAACACACAGCATATTTGTAGTTATCACCAATCCCCCAAAAATGCCACTTTATTAAAAAATAAAATAAAGTATTTTTCTGTTTCTAAACATGAAGACAGAAAACACTCTTCAGAAATAATCAAAAGTAGAACTGTATGAAGTAGGTATACTGTGCGTACTCTGTGTATTTACTGAAATATGGCATTACTTCATATTAAATTACACTGAATTGCACCATACCTGAGGTAGTGTGAAGGGACTTTCCCAGTGGATAGTGTCACCATAAGTAAGGAAACAGTGGTGTGATTTATTTCAGAGAACAGTAAGCAACTTTCTTTGGGTCATAACTAAGTTGGTGTCCTAGTTCCTTTATAACATAACTGGCTCTGTGATAAAACCAGGGGCCTTTATTCTAGACTCTGAGCACAACTGATCAAGTGTAATTACTGTAGAAGTTAGCATGAAGCAGTACTCTTTGCAATTTACTCTCACTTATTCAGTATTTAAAGGGTTACTCTCTGAAGCCCCTGATATATTATTAGAATCAAGCCCTTAATTAACCCTTCTTTATGCATGTAAGATAATAACAATGATTAGAGTCTTGTTTCATTGCTATAAAGGACAAACATCCCCAAAGAAATGTCACAAAACGTATGTTCTCTGAATTAGTGCTCACCCGGCGATTCGAGTGCCACTTACTGAGTCAACAGCAATGTTTGTTGTCAACATGTTGTCTTTTTTTTGTCTTTGAGTTTTGCAAGAACATTCTAGTAGTGATCAATTTTGATGTTGGTAATGTACATAACTGACTGGAATGAAACAAGATGGGAAAAGTGTTAAATCTGTGAGCCTTGAGAGCTCAACATTGCTTCTTTAAAACCCCGAAACCAAGCCTGAATTCCCATTTAGATGCTTCGTTGGACACAGAATTAAACAGGACACTGAATTAAAATCTGAACTGCTTAAGAGTCTAATGTTAATTCACCAAAATAAATGGAAAAATTACTATTCCTTTCAAGACTATTTTTGGACCAGATCCAAGAAGCATAATTTCCCCTCTTACAAAGAAGCAGCTCTTCATGTAGCAGCCAGTTCCTGAGCTCCAGTGAAAGCTCTGGATTAGTAAAATGTTGCATAATACTCTATATATGTACTGCTGAATCATGGTCAATTTATTGTCTGCTAGAACCCCCAAGTCCAGATTTTATATATCTGACAATATTTCAAATTACAATAATGTTGTTTTGCATTTCTGGCAGGCACAGATTTTTCAGAAAATTCTTATCTGAATTAAATATCTGAAAAGTTCTTAATTTTAATTTCAGATGGAAATTAATAAACTACACCAAGGGGCAGATGCCTTCTCTTTCAGGCTGTGAGCAGTTTCAATGCTACAAAGCTCATGAATTTCATATATTTGAATGAGCAATGATATCACCAAGGGTGTAGCCAGTCTGTCTTACATCAGACATATCTGAACCTGTTGTTTTGAATAGTCAAAATAGGGACATTTGGGCACAGTAGTCTCACCTATTGAAAATAAAGAGTCTAGTTAGCTAAGGTGAGTAAGGATCTGTCATGGACAAGGACAGAGTAAATGGCAACCCCCAGTGGTTATAGATCCTGGGGTTTATTCAAGAACAAAGAAGATTACAGCCTTTACTCCACTCTTACGCACTCCTTCACTACCTCACTCAGTCACTCCCCTCCAGCCATATGTTCAATAGGTCTTGACATGCTTTTCCTGCAGGGTTATCCCTACTGGTCCAGGAACGTTGGGCAGAAATTCGTGTTGGCTCTTGCCATGCTGCTGCTCACAGTGACCAGCCTCATGTATCACCTCACAAAGTCCCAAGCCATCCCCTGGCATTTGTCTGTATGCAGTACTCTGATTCCCATGGTCTTCACCCACATCCAAGATTTTTCCTTCCGTCAAGATATCCACCCACTTTGAGAGAACACTTCTTCCTAAATCTAGTCAGTGTGCAGAGGCACAATACATGATCATCTTCTTGACTTGCAGTTCTGTCCTATGTCACTTGTCACCTGGAGGATTCAGGATATGCTGCTGTTGTTCAGCTCAAGTATCATCAGTATTTTCAGACACATATGCACCCAGTTATCTGCCATGTTAGCATTCACATTTTAAGCCGTTTTTTCACAAGAAACATGACCTTGAAAAAATTGCTGTGCTTATCAGAGTTTCATATCATAATATACTATGAACAATTGTGAAAGAAATGCCAATATTCACAGGTGATTCCTCTACTTCTAGAATTTTTCTTTTTATGATTTTTTTCTCTGTCTTTGCAATGCTGCCTTTGGCAAAAGAGATATTATCTTTTAAAAACTGGATTTCACTATGCAAGTACTTTTTGAGTACTCATAATTTTTGCCATCACTTTTTTGCCTAAGCCAGATGATGTAGCTATATACTCGTAACGAGATAATTTATCAAAGTGAAAGCCATTAACTCATTTCAGTATTTAAGCACCAAATAAAAATTGACTAAGCAAAGCAGCAACTATAATTTAAAAAGAGCATAAAAATTAAAAAAGAAAATTTGAAAAAAAAGTAAGGTAATTCCAAAAAAATTTTTACATCTGGAAGTCAAGACTGAGGTTATGACTTGGTCTGAAGTGATTAACCTTTTCATAAGAGCCCTTCAGGGCACTATTCTAACAATAATCATGAAGGATTCCCTATACTAAAAAGTATAACTAAGCTCATGTGTTCAGATTCAAGAGTTATAAAGGAATGGCTTGTGATAAAACAAATGCCAGCTTAAGACTTATATGTAAATTTAAATGCCATCATGACAAATTTACAAGACATTACAAAATATCGCATGGCACAAAAATTGAATTTTACAAGATTGTATGTTACTAGAAATTGTTCCATGGAACTGTTCCATGTTCTAGACAGAAAGCAATATTATTTTTTCTCTTAAGATGTTTCTAAGTCTTTTATTTTGATGCATTCAAGCACCCCAAATTCTGTGGAAGCCAAGACCTCTGAAAACACAGGGCATTATATGACTGATTGGTCTGAGGGTGAAAAATCCTGTCTGCAGAAAATACTGGTACTCCATGAAAGCAATACTGAAAACGAGGGCTGGAGAAAGCTGACAGACGGATGGTTAATTTGTCTGATAAGGCTCAATGCAGGTCAAATAGACCTGTGTGTATTCAGTCATCATAATACCTTTGAAGCAGACAGGCATCTCTCTGCTTGGCTTTTAACGTTTCAGGGAGAGCTAATGGAGAATTCGTATTGTTCAGCATAGAGATATGTGTGATTTCTCTATCTCGCGACAATCATATATTGGAAATGACTAGGACAATTTCAGTTCAAGGTCGCTTGAAACATCCAGCCAACACCAGGGAAATTCAGGGAAAACACTTTTTTTCTATGTTCTCTACCTTGCATAACCTGAGAATTCAGTATTCTTGTTCCATTAGTCACATATATACAGTCAGGTTCACAAATATTTCTATGATCTTATTGTTTAGCATCGGCAATGCAGAGATCTGGTAATCCTCAATGGGTGAAGGAAAGCACATGTTAGGTACTAGCAATGTCTCTTTACAGAAAACAATAAAAGTTGTGCTTTTGCAGCATTTGTTTGCAATTCAAATTTCACTTTTCAACAGGTAGTTTACTTGGCATAAAGTTCAACTGAAATTAATTACCACTGTAAACCAAATTGATTTTGAGTTTGTGAACATGTGCCACGAATATTTTACACTTTCAAATGACGGGCATTTTCAGTGAATTATTATAATGAATTGTTGATTATTACTAATATAGCTTAGAAATGTTTATTGTTTATCAGTCAGAATTGCTAGTTCTCCTAGAATTACATTTCTATCTATCACTCTATGACTTATATTAGCTCTTGGATACATATGCTGGTGGCATGAATGTTTACAGGCCCTCTGGGAAATCCTTTTTTCTTCTCAGAAGATTTTTTAGCCTACTGAGAAAGTAACGTCTACAGCGAGAGCTGATAATGAGAGAGAAATATTTCAAGACAGATCTTTACGTTGGAGTGTTCACTTCCTCGATTACATATATGCGTCATTTATGACTCATTCTTGCTATTAAGAGGTACATTTTAAATTAGTATTTTCAAGATATAATTGTTGACAGAATATTTTAAAATCACTGGGTTTTTGAGTGTTCCTTCCTCTCTTCAATTTTTGGTGGCTTTGGATTTAAGAATTAGGAGGTGAAAAACACTAGATGACACATCTTTGTCAAAGACCTTCAGCTTTGAGGGGCATCTTCACCATTGCAGATTTGAAAAGAATTCAACTCATAAGTGCGTAAGTGCATGGATCAGATCAAAGAAAAAAAGAAGCTTACATCTGAGACAAACCAAATCAATAAAGAGATTTAATTTGCTTGTGTCATAATTTCATACTTCTTATTTTTTACTGCTTCCTTGTTTCAATATATGTTTACTTGGCCCCTGTGGGAGGACATTTGTTTTTATGCTTTCTTTTACTTTCTGATGAATGGATATTGCATGGAGAACAAAAACACCAGGAAAAGAAACAAAACAACCCATAAAGAAAGACTTTCTCACCTTAATTTCTGTGCAATAACACACAGATTATAAAGAACAACAGCAGCACAAACAATTAAGCAGGGCTATCCTGAAAACAGTGGTCAAAAAGCAGAATCACAAACTTAATATAACGTAAAAAAGCCAAAGCAAATTTAGAACTGTATTTTTATGGAAGAAAAAGAAACAAAGAGAGAAAGGAAGACAAATATTTCAAAGCTTCATTCAGCAAAGTGATAATGAGTGATCATTCATGTTTAAATTAAGGACATAAATGCTTAGTTAGATCTGATCATGAAAGCCTATCTTCTCCTAAATTTGAGTTCTTAAGTGACACAAATTGTTTTGTATGGGAATTTTGAGAAAAGAACTGCAACTAAAGAATGAATAGTTTTGTGAGTAAATAAGTTTTAACCTCCAAAAGTGAACTAGAAGAGTAAATCACAGATTGGTCACTTTCCATATAAAATTAATTCCACACTAGACCTTCATACAATACATGATGTGAACTCACAATGTCAAAATCTTTCATTGTGGTTGCCAAACCCAGTGCTCTAAAAGGACCAAATCAGAAAAACTCTATATGAAAGAAACAAATTGTTTTGCAAAAAGCTCTTTAAAATCAATAAATCATCAGGGTATACAATAGCCTATTTTGCCATTGATTACTAATAGTTTCTTTCATTATTTAGGTTTCTCTAAACTTCTTATTTTTAATTGTTCAGTGGACAGTAAATGTGAACAATTGCAGCCTGAAGATTGCTTCCCATAGCCACTTGAAATTTTCTGTATATGTTTAGTCATCACCATCACATGGTATTGCTTCTACTCTTGGTATAGCTAACTGCATAAAGAGCAGTAGAGAATAGCAA
This sequence comes from Aleadryas rufinucha, assembly GCA_013397815.1. NCBI lineage: Eukaryota > Metazoa > Chordata > Aves > Passeriformes > Aleadryas > Aleadryas rufinucha. The sequence goes on along the minus strand of VZTH01013623.1, from coordinate 57,070 downwards.
ACAGCAAATAACAAATACATATGTCCATGTGTGAATGTCTTTCTTCTCAAATGAGTAAATATCTACAGAAAAAAATTATATTCCCAAGCATCCCTACAAGAAAAATTTGTTCTTGTAAATATTTACAGTCTGAAAAAAAAAAAAAGCAGGTTGAAAACAGTTAAAGTAAACACCCATCTGGATTTAAACAAATATTTGTAAACGTTGTTTTAATACATTTCTTCATGTTTCTTTACATACATAGTTTCCCTTTTTATGCTTTCTAAAATGCAGACGAAAAAAATGTAGGAACCATGGAGCTTTTAGACCAATTTTATATTTTTTATTTGCTGTATTCTGTATATGAAATAGAGTTAATGTTTACTGCAAGGGAACCTCAATTATTTTTTGTTTTCATTCATTAATATTGTGTTTTTAAAACCTGTAGCAAGTACATCATATCTCTCTGTGAAAATTATCATTATATTCTCTGATTGTTATCTTATGTAATATGGAAAGTAATCAACAAGCCAATTTTTGTTGAAAATCACAAAAAGACTGTCATATAAGCTATAAGAAAGCAATTTCCTGAATTCATTGACCTTTCAATTGATATCACAACACAGCATAATCACTAGGCATTTAAATTAGCAATGTAACTCAACGTAGATGGATAACAGTGAAATCTCAAGGGTTTGTTGCCTGAACAAGACCACAGCACTTCAGCTAAAAGGGTAAATGTGCTTCATGTTTAGGGATGACCTTTAAGTCCCACAGCTGCCTATCATATGTCTTGTTAATCTGCCCTGTTGTTGGGTTCATCTGCTAATTTTATCCTTCTTTTTTTGTAGAAGTTTCGTTTTCAGTCAGGTCTGATACTTCTGCCACAGGTGCAACACAGGTTTGTGTGCTTTATTTTGTCTTAATCTAGGCTCACAGACATTTGCCCGAGGAAACTGTTTGAACACTCAAAAAAAGATTTATTCTTAAAAATTTTGTCTTTTAAATGAAAAATAAATTAAGAGGGAAGTCTCATATTGCTTTTTCTTTGACACATATATTTGATTACTAGTTTGATTAGAATCCTCTGACATGATTTTAGCTTCCTTAAGGTTAAACATCCAGCCTAACTGTTTATAATCTTAATAGTCATCAGAGAGGAACTGGCACTCACAGCTTTTTCCGGATATTCTAGTACCTAATCAAAGATGAGGCAAAAGAATATCTGTATAAGGATGTCTCTCTATTTCTGTACTGAGGATAAAGAACAGCAGCCTCTCTCTCTCCGACAGCAGACAGAAGAACTAAAAGACAAGCAACGAGAAGAATTCCAGGACAAGCTTTTAGAAGAGGTCGCTGTTGAGATAAGAATTCATGGTTTACAAAATTTTGGTTTTCACAATGCCTATTCTATGTGCAATTATAACCTGTCTGGGGACATGAAAGTGTGGATGAATAATTTCTTTTGTTTGAACTCACAAAATTAGACGTTTTCAGTTTGTGAGCCTTTGAAATCATATATACATGGCTAGAGACTGGACCCACCTACTATGATCACAGTTCAGCATTAGTTGTGTCCCATGAACATGGAGGGGGTTATTTAATGAAAGACAATATTAAAACAAAACCAAAAAAAAGCAGTTGACTTCCTCAGTCTATGAGGTCAAATGCCATAGTCATTGACTGGGAAAACTTTGGAAGAAACCTAAGCAGTATTGTTTAATGAAGGACTGGAAATTTGATTCATTGTGTCTGACAGTGGTGTTTGAAATGGGTTTGGGATTACTTGCCTTAGAGGCCAAGTGCCACACCACTGAAAACCCTTGACACTGACGAGAAAGATATTAAGGACTGAATTCAAAAGGCAGTTGGACAAACATTCTTATCCTATAAGTCACCTCTTCTGGACATTCACAGCTATATTTTCGCTCCAGTTAAATTTCTACCACTATTCATGCTTTCTACAGATTGAATTCTGGTAATCTAATTAAAACTTATTCACTCAGTATTACCTATTTGTTAGCTGAAGATCCCAACAAATCTGTGTTGTAATAAAGTAACATCCCTAATGAGTTGACGATACGTGATACTTGATAGCCTGAACAGTAATACCAAAATGTTCCTCTTCATAAAGGAACACAAGTTAATTGATAAAATTCAAGTTAGTTTTTCTTTTAACTGGGGAAGGACTGCCGTTTTGTGTACACAAATCACTGTTCTTTTAATCTACTTTTTTTCCTCTCTGACATATAAACTTTTCCAAAATAAGCAGTAATTTTCAGGGTTTATAGCATTCATTATTCCCTCTGCTTATCTTGTGTAGCAGGCTTGTGCTTTTTAAAAGGACATTTTTCTTCTTGTATTGCTGTTTACTTCTCACACAGTACTTTTACAGAGAAAATGTCACATTGTGAAGTCTCCAGGTAACCCCCATGCAACGTTTTTTTAACCACAACTTTATTTTACAAAAGGGCTTTTTAACAGCAAACCCAGATCAAAGCACTGCGGAGTTTGGAGACAAAGCAAAAGTCCCACAGTAAAGAAAAATCAATGATCTTTCAAATAAATCAAGATTAAATCAAATCAAGCCAGTTTAACAGAGGATTTTAAAGCCAAACTGACTTGGCTTACCTGATAGCCAACCACAAGTACAACAGATCAGATGAATATAAAGCCTGTAGTAAATGGCTGTATCCTCTCCAATCTCGTGTTATAAACAAATAAAAAGACATTGAGTTAGCTCCTGCCACCTTTATTGGCAACTATTTTTTCCACGGGATGTCTTTCTGATTTCAGTGGGGACAGAACTAAAATTAGATACTATTTTATATAAGATGGCAGAAATTGATTTTATCATCAATCAGCTGTATCATTTCAAGTAACTGTGAAGTACTGGAAGTCAATAAACATATTGGAGATATCAATTAATTATTAGAATGTCTAAATTGAAATTCAGTAAGCTGTTTCAAAATATGCAGGCCTTAATTACTTCCTTTTGCACAGAACACATGCTAGATAATTTTTTAGAATAGTATGTCTCATTAAACACTATATTTATTCATCAGTCCTAGTGGGGTGAAAGGTTTATAGCACAAAGTCAGCAGTAGAAGGAAAAATATTTGACTTGAACTTATACATTTGTTCTTATACTGTAAATGATTTTGGCATTTATAAACTGGTTCTTGCTCTGGACTCTCTAAATCTCAGCTAAAGTGCCAAGCTAGTCATCAGCCATCCATTTCCCTTTCATCCAAATGCTCTGCCCAGTGTAGAAGCTGACACATTAGAAATCGTGCTGATATTTTGCATACATGCACAGTCTCAGTTTATTGTTTCAGTTGCCAGTTAAGCCTGGCTAGTTTTGCATAAAACAGCACATCTGACTTATCAATTCAGTCATAAAATATAACGTGATAATCATAGCTGAGAAATGAAGTTTCTTTCTAAGCAACCTCTAACATTATTAGCAGGTAGCTAGCTCATAGCAATCAAATATAAAGATCCAACTCTCTGATAGCAGTTCATAGTTTATGGTCCATCAGGAGTAGTCTAATATTTTAAACAATCCTGTTCAGGGTTTACCTCACAAGAGGGAAAAGAACAGATAAGGCCACATTTCACTACTACATATAAGTCAAATGTACCCAGTGAATCCACCAGACTTCCTAAAAACTGTCAAACAATGAAAAATATCTGAATGTCTTTAGCCACACAAAAATGTAGCACCAAATGTGGGATACATCTCATTTAGTTTTATTAATGTAAAGCTGAGGCATCAAACTTTGAGCTAAGTAGGCATCCACTGTGTGCTCAGTATCTTCCTATAGCAAGGAAGAAAGAGGTATTAGATACCTGACTTTAGCATATCAGAATGCAGGCAAGAAGAGTCCTGCTCCTCGTTGTGCAATGTTATAAGGATAAATATTTGTATCTGCTACTGATATTAATATATTTAGGAAGCATTTACATCTATCTCCCTGGCAGGTAGCACCTCCAGTCAGATCTCAAAGTTTTGCTTTGTCTCGTCTGTGTCTCATGGGCCTCGAAAACATGCAAGTATTTTGTGACATGGACCTTTTTATTTTTCCCAGCTGGACGCTGATTTCCATAAAATAGATTATAAAGATAATGTTCAATTAATTTATTTTCATTCATCTGTATAGTTACTCCTTTTCAATCACTTCATCTTGCTAGTGTCTTAACAAAAGAAGAACAGAGACTTCTTGACTGAGTATCAGACAGGATGGATCTTACTTTCACAGTTTTGCTGTTAGTTTAATATTTTAAATTCTCACAAATCACTGTATGTTCTCATTGACTCTTACACTGCCTTTGTAGTGATTTGCTATGTGATTAGTGGTAGCTTCAGAAGGGCAAAAATCCTAAACTTCTTGCAGAAAATACAGTGATATTTGTCCCAAAACTTCTACTCCCTGGTGGGTTTTGTCTGTTCAATTTTCCAATGCAGATCATCTTCACAACAGCTGCACTAATAGTCAGTACTCCATGCCAGGTCCTATTTTCTGATCCATAGAACACATTAAATCACTTTTACTTGCTAGTTTGCCAATTAGCTTTTTCCACTGGATGAGTTTTCTTCATCAATTAAAATTATTGGTGATCATCTAAAGTAATTTCCGTAGTTCATTGCCACTGTTTCTGTGCCACTATTAAAGCTGGTATATTATCCCTTTACCAGCTGCCTTTTACCTGTCTCCTGATCTAAACAGACTGTTCCTGATATTTAAATTATAATGATGAATCTTAGATGTGCTCAGTAAGAAATTGGAATCCACTCAAAATTTACCTTTTTGTTTCCTTTATTTAGATTCGCAGAATCATAGAATGCTTTGGGTTGGAAGGGACCTCAAAGATCATCTAGTTCCAAACCCCCTGCCATAGACAGGGACACCTTTCACTAGACCAGGTTTCTCAAAGCCCCATCCAACCTGCTCTTGAACTCTTACTGGAATGTGAATGGAGTTTTATCCACAACTTCTCTGGGCAACCTGTTCCTTTGCCTCATCACCCTCACAGTACAGAATTTCTTCCCATCTAATCTAAAATTACTCGCTTCCAGTTTGAAGTCATTCCCCCCTGTCCTATGACTACATGCCCATGTAAAAACTCCTCCTTGAGCTTTGTTGTAGGTTCCTTTTATGTATTGAGAGGCCGCAATTAGGTGTCCCTGCTGTCTTCTTGTCTACAGGCTGAACAATCCCAACAATCTCAACTCTCTCCATAGGAAAGCTGCTCCAGCCCTCTGATCATCTTCGTGGCCCTGCTCTGGACTCCCTCCATCAGGTCCAAAGTAGTCCTTGCTATTTTGGGGGTTCCAAAGCTGTATACCTGAGCTGAGACCCAGGTGGGGTCTCATGACAGCAGAGTAGAGGGGCAGAATCATCTTTCGACGTGCTGACCATACTGCTTTTGATGTAGCTCAGGGTATGGGTGGCTTTCTGGGCTGCAAGCCCACATTTCTGGGTTATGCCAACTTTTTCATCCACCAATAGTTCAAAGTCCTCCTCAGGGCTGCTCTCAGTTCACTCATTGCCCAGCCCGTGTCTGTGTCTAGGATTGCCGTATCTATAAGTATATGATCTGGAAGCATCCCAGATGCATGCCAGAAGGAAACCCGGGTATGCATCATCTCTCTGTGCACTGAGGTTTCCTTTGCAGGGAAACTTGTGGATACAGAGAAAGAGCTACAACACATTCTAGTCTAGATGGGTGGAAAAGCAGGTGCACAACAGAGCACGTTTGCTCAATGCTACAGACAACTATTCTGGCTCAGAGCCAAATAATTTTATCCAAACCCTCCAAAGAAGTTACAGGTATTTTTTTCTTCCCTTGCCTGGGCTTCAAACCTTCTTTAAAAAAGAGAAAACTGCTATTGACCAAGACACCTTTTTCTAATATATACCTAGTTTCTAGTCATTTATAGACATACTGGGAGATGGGGGGTGAAGATAGCGGTCTTTGCAATTGACTGTTTCTTTAATCCGTACCTGAAGTTGCTAATATTGCTTGCAAAGTCTGTGTGAATGATGAGAAAGTAATTTCTTTGATATAAACCCACAAATATTCCCAGTGCCAGCTTATATTTTCATTAGGAAAGCATTACTTTTAGAAGCATTACTAGAAGTTTCTAATGTTAACACTCATCAATTATCTGATTCAATTTAAAATGCATATAAAAAGTCATTTATGAAAAATCTTACAATAAAAATCTTAAATTAAGTACTTTAGTTTCTTATGCAAAGACGAAAGTTCCACTTTCCTCCTTTCTCCCTCTTTTAATTTTATGCTATTCAATGACATAGGAAAAATAGAGTTAAAATCAAGGTATTTCTCACTTTTCCAATGAGTGCTACTACTTTTTTATTTTCCTTCTACAAAATTCCAAATTTTCCAAAGGCAAAACAGCAACAGGAAAATATACAAAATAACATTAACCATGAAAAACACTTTTCTATTATACATATTGTTAGAAGCAGAACCAAGACACTGGAATATCAAAAAACCTCAGTGTATTTGAAACCTTGTAAAATCTCATTTTTTCCTCATTTAACTGAAAAAAAAAAATGAATTTTTAAAGCACTGTAGCCCCAAACTTCCATTACAGAAAAGAAATGGGGATGCTAAACTTTCTACATATTTATAGGTCTAATTATAGTGATTCATTGTCACATTCTCAGATCTGGAAATTGATTTAGGCAGCAGTTTCAATGAAAGATCCTCCAATATGATGGCAAAGACCTCCAGTAAGACAGTTTTCTTTATCAGTGTCAAAGCAGATTGGCTACTTGTGATCATATACATACATACATACATACATACATACATACATACGTATTTATATATATAAGAAAGTAGTATATATAAAATAATACATATATAAGTCATAATTCTATCAATTTCTGATTCAGCAAGACAGAATTCATCCTGAAAATTATTAATTAGGTCTAGAAAACACATTTACTAAAGTAATGTAATTATCTAGTGGAAACATTTTAAAAGAAACCATATAGACAGTTTTTAGGAATTTGATCATAGCTTTAAAGTTAGACTGTAGCAGCCACATGTGATGGGTTGACCTTGGCTGGATGCTAGGTGCCCATCAAGCTTCTCTATGACTCTCACTCCTTAACTGGACAAGCAGAAAAATACAAGAGTCTCATTGGTCAAGATTAGAACAGGGAGGGATCACTCAGCAATTACTATCATGAGCAGAACATACTCAACTTGGGGAAATTAATTTAATTTATTAATTAATTTATTACTAATCAAAAGTCAGAGTAGGGTAATCAGAAATCAAACCAAATCACCAAACCTTCTTTCCACCCCTCTTATTCATGGGCTAAACTTAGGATTTCTCTGCCTCCTTCCCACCACAGAGGCACAGGGGGACAGGGACTGGGGGTTATGGTCAGTTTGTCACATGTCTCTGCCTTGTCTCTCCCACAGGAGACAAATTTCTCCAATGTGAGTCCTTCCCATGGACTGCAGTTTTTCATGGACTGCTCCAGTGTGGGTCCCTTCCATTGGGTGCAGTCCTTCAGGAACAAACTTCTTCAGTGTGGATCCCCTGTACGGTCATGAGTTATCATATGTTATCACAGAAGTGCTACTGCTATGGCTGATTGTCTCAGTTTTAGCCAGCAGTTCTATTGGTCATAGAGGAAGGTTCTGGTGTATTCTAAAATAAGTCACCCCTGTAACTCTCTCTGCTATCAAACCCATATCACATTCATGTAATACACCACATTACTTCAGAGCAGAATAATTTTCTTCCATTTTTCTAAACAGAAAAATCAGCAGACAAATAAACAGTCAAATAAATAAAGGTACCTTTCAGTGCAACTAAGCACCAAAGATGTAGCATGGTGTCACTGGAAACCTTGAATGTGAGCTCTTAGATTGTTACACGGGCACTGGACCCCCATTAAAACAGCTGTATAAACACTAAGTCGCTCAAAAACACACGGCCTAAAAAGTTATGTGTCTGATCAGCAGTGAAATACATTCAAACGTTGAATTATGTGTTTCCTTTCTACTTATATTGAATGAGATCTGAAATTCGCAGCAGTCAACCTGGTAATAAAATGGTAATAAAACATAAAAACGGATTTGTCAGATCCCTCTCACATCAACTTCCACAGCTCAGCCAAGGATACATTTTTATTCATCTCAGACAGGGATCTAAAATTTAAAATTCCTTCAAGAGCTTAGGGACTTAAGTGATGATTTTAGACATGAGCAAACGATCACTGTTTCTCTTAAATACAATTCAGGATATACTCTAATACTATATTTTTATGTCATACTTTTTGTCATATCCATATGCCATACTCTTACCATTAATTTAGTAAAGTGGTTTGAGACCTTATATTCATTTTATGCTGAATTATTTGTTTTTCATAGAATCATAGAATGCTTTTGATTGGAAGGAAACATTAAATGTCAGCTAGTCCAACCTCTCCTGCAACAATCTGGGATATCTTCAACTAGATCAAGTTTTTCAAAACTCTGTCCAACCTGATCTTTTGTGTTTCCACATTTTTAGTTTTTAATACCTTATTTCCTATTTCTCACTGCAATTCTCTCATCCTTAGGTTGAATGTAGCATAAACAATGTGAAAGAAAGGAATAAGGTCTCTGTTATTGGTCAGCTCCATTTTTCAGCGCATCAATAGGATTAATCTTTTCCAGGATGATAAAAAATAACTCAAGATTTTCAATAATTGCAAAGAGGAAATAGAAATGAGAGCTGGAACCTTTTCACACCATGGCAAACATTATTGCATATATTTGAGATATTCTAAGAGTACTGAGATTTTATTAGGTTGTCTCATCCTGTTGCACATTCCCAAAACATAAGTATCAGCAGCTGCCTGTTTCATTTCCCTGTAAAAATTCTATATTTGACTAGTTCATGATGTAGACCATTCAGTCTCCATATATTTTTAAAATGGAAACTGGTTTAGAGATCATGTCGTAGAATATATTGTGAAGCTCATCTGAGAATGGAGAGTCTGGTTCTAATATCACAGATCAGTTAAAAACCTACATATACTTTAATGGCTCCCAATCTAAGGCAAACTTTAACTATTCTATAGCACTTTGCATCCATCTGTCCTAGAGAGTTTAATAAGCATAAAAATGAGAAATACTTTTGACAAGTAAGTACATCAACGCACAACAAAAGGAAACAAGCAATACTAATTGCTGGGATAAACCCAGATGTCCAAGACTAGTCCTAGAAAACAAACCTTATGTATGTTAAAAAAACCACTTTAGTCATGTAATGCCTCTTAGCAGTGAATAAAAAGAAGCAGATATGCTGAACAATTTTAATGCCTGTTTTACAATGAAATGAATCATGTCCTAATCTCCATTGACTATATCAACCAGATTTTACTGACTGTGAAGAAAGATCTGCATAAAAAGCTCGGATAGACACATCTAAACTCTATACTTAGTGAGACAAATCCCACCTAAACACTTGGAAACCATTATGCAAGATATTAAACACTTTTCCCCTTCATTCCTTTTTTCAAAAAACATTAATGAAAGTAATTGTAAAACTTTTCTTGTTTTCTCAAAAGAAAGCAAGACCTTTATAAACAAGACCTTTTATATCTTTGTATCTCCTAGGGGCTTTTTGCTGTATTTCTGTTTGAAGGTGATTGGTTGGGGGGTTTTTGGTTTTCTTTTTTCATTTTTACCAGGAAATTAATAACCTAAAAAGACCTAGACAAAGTAAGAGAAGATAGTATAGCAAGGCAATTTTTGATCTTTCAGTAGTGAGTTGATATATTTTTTACTTAAGCCACTTATAAAATTATTTTATCTTGCCAGATAGTTATAGAAACAAATTAATTGTTTTTATTACTGCTGCTTGCTCCTCTTTCTATATACTTCATTCCTCTTAGACATTTCTATAGATGCAAGTATCAGCCTATAATTTCTCTCTGCACCATGAAACTAATATCCTGTGATGTAATGCTAATTTAATTGAACTTACTTCAAAGCGGATGTTGAGCTGTCATTTCTAGCAAAGTTTCAATAAATCTTGTCTAAATACTGTGTAGTTTCTTAAAGAACAGTCTTTGCAAGCTCAGAAACGTCTTCATTAATTTATTTTGATAGGTTCAGACATCACAGGAGAACTCTTTGTTGCAAACACTTATTCAAATGTAATCTGTCATGCTAGGGGAAAAAATACACCTCAACTATTATGTTCTTTAGTTTGGTGTTTCCAAGAATATGAGAGTTATGAAGGGTCAATATCCATCTGCTACTGAGGCAGATGACTAAATAGAAAATTTATATTTCAGAACTAGTTATTGTACAAGTTATTTGTAACTAGGTCTCTACAAAACAAACTCCCACAAACTGGACTCCCATTATGTGTGCTGACAGAAGCATTATTTCTATACTGAAATTCCCATTTCTGACAGTAAAAGCCAAAAACTACCTAGGAAGATTTTGCATGATGCTGCTCCATAATGGTCAAGATCCCCTGTCCTGATAGAGTTTTCTAGGACCAATTGGCTAGCTTTATCATTAAAGTATATCTGACTGACAGCACCATCTATTCATGAGTCTTGAAAAGGTCAACAAGATGCATCTGGAACACATATTTGCAACTGAACTTCTGCTTGAAAGGTAAACTAAAATAGTGGAACTGTAAATAAGGGGATGCAACAGAATATAAATGGGAAAGAAACTCTGAAAGACTTCTGACAAGGTTCTTTAGTAGGACAGGAAAATTACTTGTATCTAAGGTAATTATAAAAGAGCTAATTTCCAAATTTTTCTGACTAAATCAAGCCTCTGAAACTTCGTGTTTATCTTTCCAACTTTTCTGGCATAGCAACCATGAAATGTCTCTCTTGTACAACACCTATAATTACAAAACTTTTCATGTTCAGATTATTGACTAAAATAGACAAAATTGTAAGTTTGAGAGACTTCTTTCCCAAATAATAAGAAAGACATTTTCAGAATACATAGACTTCATAACTGAAAAGCTACCATGCTGAAGTTGAAAATTTCCACCTTAAAAAACAGTAATTTGCCCAGAAATCAATGGAGAGGATGATCTGATAGAGATACTGATAGATTACAGGCACATCCAGGATAAAGAGCCATTTCTGATCCTCTAGAAACTGGATGAGCAGGAAATAAAATTAATAAATTTGTGGGGTTGTGTCTGTGCCCAGAGAAACACTGTAATGATCAGCTGGAAGCAGACTCCCAAGAAAGACAGAGTAAATAAGAGGAAATAAAAAATAACCCAGAAATGTGCATTAACATCACTGTAGCATAGAAGCTACTGTTTTCCAGGCTTCAAAATTGCAGTTATGCAGAAAGGCAACTTTCAGACTCACTGGCACAGAATCTTGAGTGTCAAGGCAAGGTCAACAGGACTTCCAATACCTCCTATGAAAACTGAATAGAAATCTATTTATCCTCAGTTCATCTGCAATATGAATCAGCCCTGACATGACTTAAATCTGTGATCAAAGGGGGTGCATAAACCAAAGTTATTAGTGGTATAGCTGAACCAAGTACAAGCAAATCTAAGTATTTCCCCCAGGAGTTTACTGAAAAAAATACAGAATATAAACTAATACTTTTCGGCTTTAAATATTTCAAAACCCCACAAAGACTTTATTTTTATTTAGTGTGTAAAAGATTTATCATGTGAATATTAGAATGTTGATGCCTTGACTGGTCATTTTCACTGATTATTACTGATTGAGAAACAAATACTTGAGTTCTAAAAACAATACATTATGTTACGTTGTGTTACACTTAATATATTTGTTATAGTCATTGTATTATTTGACAAAATTATGTCTTTGGATGTGTGGATCTTTTACATTTTCTGTACTAATATATACAAAGGATTTTGCTCTTGTCTGTTGCAAACTATATTTGAAATACTAAATATTTATATTCTTTCAATGCTTCAACCACCAAAGGCTAACAAAGCTACATTTAATTTTTTTCTACATTCTTATTAAGTGTCCGCAATTAAATTCAAGTCTACTCAAGTTAAACATGCTTCAGGGGAGCACTGATTTAGATTACTTTAATGGAATCTGGATTTCATATACTGATATATTTCTTATTAGCACGCTTAATATTGACACTACCTTACACTGACATAAAGAGCTAAACTTTTGTAGAACACAGCTGACTGCAAATCAGAAGTTTCCAGCTGTTTCTAAACTGCAGTGAATATACATGCTGCATCCTATGGACCCAGTGCCTTCACTTTTCACATAATTACTCTCTTGTCAACTCCGTCCTTCTTTCCAATAATTCCAGCTCATTCTATTTGCAGCTTCCACGAAAATGAAAACCACAAGCTGCTCCCTTCGCCCCACTCCCTCTGGTGAGAGACGAAAGGCAGAGGTAAGAACAATATCTGGGAAACAGCAACGAGATAAGAAAACAAACAGTAGCAGCATCATTATTAATAACAAAAAATCTACAAAACTAGTGTGATTTACATGCAAAAATGCTCACTGACCAACCTGGTGCCATGCGACCCCCAAGATAATGACAAAATGTCAGCAGACCCTTTGCAGGCCACCTTTCTCTTCCTGACTATATTTCACACCCCACTGCTTCTCAGAAGTGAGAATCTCCTACTTCCACCCCACGGCAGTTCCGGGAGGTGGTACAGAATAACAATCTAGAAATGCTCACATGCTTCCAGGCTCTGCTGCCTCACAGCTAGTGTGAAAAAATAAACTCTGTCCTGCCGAGAACCAGGACACACCTTCACAGTTAAAAAGTGTTTGTTGGCATTCAGAGGGAGCCTCCTGTGCTTCATTTTGTGATAAAATATAAAAATGGTAGGTCAGCTAGGAAGTAGAATTTGGACAATGTGTGCTTTTGTAGGGAAACAGAGTTGCAGCATATACACATGTGGTTCATTTACTGAAGGATTTCTGAGTAACCTTGCAAATGACAACACAGTCCACTGAAAAATTATAGCAGCTCTCCAGCTGTTTAATTTAGGATATGATAAATGGCATGCTGTTTGGATTTCTCTACAACTAGAAGACATGAGGTTCAAAATCAAGCTGAATATCTGTCTGCTCTTTCAGTAATTTCACAGTAGGGTTATCAGAGACTATTCAGTCTAGACTAATTGAAGGAAAGTTCATTGCTGTTGGAAATAGGTATCTATGAAGTAATGTTTCATTTCAACCAGGAAGACAAATTGTTGTGTGTCTTACACCTGAAATAATTACAGTAACCCCTCCAGAGAAAGGAGGTAATATATGAGAATGCTCAGTTAATTGTGATACATGATATGTTATCCCTCTGAAGCTTAATACAACAGGAACTGCATGAAAGACATTTGAGAACTGTGATGTCATTCCTTACCAACTGCAGGAGTACATAGCAAAATAGTCATGGCTCACTGTAAAAAAAACATTTTCAGTTTTGAGAATTCTGCAAAGATTTCTACAAATTTTTTTTTTCATAACATTATATCAATATGGAATAATCATTATTATATTTTATGAAAGCCTAGAACATACAATCTACACATATCTTTAATCAGTTAACATCAATTAAGGTATCAACAATCTGAAAGCATGATGCCTTTGAAGAAAGAATATGGAAGAGAAGTATCAATTCACCACCTATTACAATAAGGGGAGATGGCACATCCGAGGCTGTTTCTAAACCAGAATGATATGAGGTTTTTCACACTTAGAAGTAAAACCATATTGAAGGGTTTGAAGAAATCTCTTTCCACCTTTATTAAAACCTTTGCTTAGAAGTGTCAATGCCTATTTTCACACAATGATTGGACTTTAACCCATCAACAATCAGCAGTTTGAATAACCTTCATAGTCACCATCTAAAACAGGTTTTATGTTAATATCTCTTCATTATAAGCATATAGCTTCCACATGCTTTCAATCTCCATAGTTATATGAGGCTATTTATGGGTATCGAGATGAAAGAATGTGTGATTTTTTTATGTTATTTTCAGATTTATTTCAAAACATCTGAAATGCTAGTCAGACTAATAAGAAGGCATTTTCACAGGAATATATCTCTGCTTGAAATGGCTGGTTCCAAGCACTAAACAAATATACAAAGAAGCACAAAGTAATACTGATCTATTATCTGTCTCCATTCTTCATATTTTTGTAATCTTTATATAAAGGAGAACAAGATAATTTAACTCTAGCTGTCTGATCCTTGATCCTGATTGCAACAGAGCCCAAGAACTAAGGAAAGATTTTCTAACGGAGCTAGAAATTATGACATACAGAAAGTGCAATATTTCAGGAAAATTCTAATCTGCTCAGTTAGGGCAGGTCATACTGTATTGCTACAGCTGCTAGAAAGAACAGTAACACAAAAGATGTTTCACAGTCTCGCAATAAGATGGCTTCACTGCTTGAACTTAGCCAAGAAATAATGAAAACCTTACTGCCACGTACAGCAGCAATCATGGGTGCACATCTAAGTCTTACTCAAATCTCAATTACACCTGTGTAAATTAAAAATAACTTGATCAAGGTCATTACATTTAGAGCATTTTAAAAAGAATGTAAGATTAGAATAAGGCCAATCACTTAAAAAATATTAAAATATATTTAGAAGGAGTATATCTTGCATAGATTTTTTTCTACTCCTCTTGACTACTTTCCTAAATCCCAGAGATATTTTTGTGCAATTTTCATTTAATTCTAAGTCATGCTATAGTATAGATGAAGCTCTTTTTTTTAAGCTCTGCAATTCTAAACCAGCTGGGAGACTACATATGCTTGCTTGCTCCATTGAAAGATTTTAGTATTTCATGGCTCAAAACTATATAAATAGTAAATTCAACTCTGCATGAGACATGCTAGAGGTCAGGTATAGACAAATACGCAAGTCAACAATAAATGAATTATTTCATTTCACCTGAAAATGTATGTTTATATTAAACTTATGCTTTAACCCTCACTTGAATACTACCCATTCAGTTCAAAAAACTGCCCTTAATGAGTAACAAGTGTTGGGAAGTTTGCACCAGTTCCCAGCTCGATATAGCCAATATAGTCATAGCAGCTTGTAAAACATGTGGGAGAAATGATGCAGGGGTCTATATTTCAAATTATCCTTGCTCTTTGGTAAAGAGTTATTTTGTATAATTACAACTAGATTGACTAAGCTCTCTGGTAACTGAAGACCCCTACTAAAAACTCTCTGCATACCTTGAGAGAGTTCATCAGTCATCCTTGTTGTAGTTATCCACAAATGTTTCTGCGTCCTTTCAAGTGATTAGTCTTTCAACATGTGCACACAGACTATATTCCAATGCAAAACAATTTCTTTGTTGTCTTGCACTCCTTTGCTTACCCTAAATCAGTTAAACAATCAATTAGTTTATTATTGAAGTGGAACTACAGTAACAGTTGCAGTACAGCTAGCTCTGAATTGTAGTAAGATACCTTACAAAGGCTGTGTCTCATCCCTCAGGGTGGGAATTACAAAGGTAGAGATTCTCTTTGTGCATAACACTTCATAAATCATTCTGGCCATTGTTTAGTATTTCAGAAATAGGGAAAGGGCTTTCAAAAGCGTACAGTTAGTACCCAGTTCTAGGAAGACAAATTCTGTTTTTCTAATATGAATTAAAGAGCAGCCATGTGGCTTCCATTCAGGCTTCACCAATTGATTTTTATCTTTTCTGAGGTTAAACTGCTTGCTATAATTAATGCTGCCCCCAGGTAGTTGTAACTTTTACAAATAATATTCAGCATGTGATAATAGGTCTCACTGGCCATGACAGCAGCACGGGGTCACATTAATACAGATTAAATGGTCTTAAAAAAAATTCGCTATTAAATTTATCTTTTCTGCTCTTTTTTCTTACAAATAACCCTGTAGTAGAAATAGGAAAAGGAAAAACCCTGTCAAATCCAGATAAAGTTTGTCATCTTCCAATTGTCTTGAATTGTCGAAGTGCTATTCATACGTATTCTTATCTTTATTTTAATGGATCAGGTTTCATCTTTCAAGTGCTGCAAATCCATAATAAGGTTTTTGAATGCAGTATTCAAAGTGCTTGCTGCAATATACCATATTTAAATGGCTGCTCACACAGCCAAAACACTTGTTCCACTGTCTTCTTGGTTTCAATGGTATGCATTTCACTGTTCTTTACAGTCCATCTCATCTCATCTCGTCTCATCTCATCTCATCTCATCTCATCTCATCTCAGGCACAACAATATAAAATTAATAATACTAACATTCAATTTGGTCTTTTTACTCTATCTGAAATCACAAAGATGGGGTAAAGAATCTTGTTTTCATCCTAGTTACAATGTAAATTGAAGAGCTACTGGATGTATGGACAGAGTTTTTGAATAATTGTAAAGGTTTTCCCAGGCCAAAAAGAGCATGGTACATACCCAGTATATCTAATATCTGTCAAGAACACAGATTATGTCTATGAGTCACTATTGAAAACTGTAACTTAAACCATGTTCAGATTTTACTCCAGAGACAGCTAGGTCTATCAGAAGACAGAAAGCCCAGGAGTAAGACAGCATGAGTGTAATTTGTACAGCCAATGGACCAATGCCCTGGAGAAAAACTAAGAAAGAAACTGACCATATGAACACACAAATTTTTTAATACTTTGTTGTCATGCCATATTCGCTACCTTGGAATTTAGGACAATATTTAAGATACCAATATAAGCAAAGTCAGAGACCAAATTAGAATGAGAAATCTGGTGGGTCTCAAGAAGTTTCAGTTACTTCAGCTAATTGATGAGAAAATTTGTAGCTCTTCTGAAGCCTGAATGGCTGCACAATCTTCTCTCCCAGGAACTGAAGAAAACCCCATGTGTCCTCAAAGTACCGGATGCAGATAACATCTCTTGTTTTCTCTAACCGAAATATACAGAAATCTGAATGTTTTTCTAGATATAAGTGTGAATAGAACATAGCATTCATAAATATTTCTGCTGCTGGAGTGTGAAAGAGAAAATACAAAATACTGAAAAATTCAGACACAAGACATCTATGACAAAACCACCTACACAGCATAAGCTATAGACCGAGTTAAGATCTCATATCTCATTTCCAGCCCTCAATACATCTACATAACCTCATTTCCCATGTTAGAGTTTTATCTCCATTATGTTCTCAAGGGTGTTGAAAAGAACAATTTCATAATCTAACCTAGTACTCCTAAATCACTTATTTAAAAATTAGCAGCTACACTGCTTATTAAATAGTTATTTTTTTCTGTGTAAGTAGGATTTTGCACAGTTGATAATCATTGTATACCCACAAAAAGTGGGACATTTAACCATGGCAGCCATGTAGGCATCATTTCAGTAATGACTTACACCACTGCTCTGGTGTTCTGACCTCACTGTGCCTCCCTAGATCAAGTTTGGCATTATGACACTGATATCTTAAACACTAACAGCCCTCTTGAGACCAATTGAGGCAGCTTGAGATGATCTCAGAATATTAAACATCCCCGTCTTGAATAGCTTCTGATTCATGAGGAGGATACTTCCAACTGTCAAGCACTCCCTCCAAAGTGAGCTCCGAGTCTCAGAGGTGGTTAAAAAGTGAAAAAGGAGCATAGAAGCCAGAAAAGCTTGAGACTGCTTTGTATGACACTTGGCCTAGTTAATGTTAGTGAATATGTTATGGGTCAATAGAGCAGTCACTCACAAACTCACAATGCTCTGAGTTCCTATTCTTCCCGCGAGGATAGGATTGCTTTGTTAGCTCATTCTTACAAAAGAAGTTTAAAAAAAAAGAAAAAGGTGCCATTCAGGGGACACTTAGTTTTTGCATTATATTGGTAGAGACAGAAAATATCAGTTTTTCAACCTTTCTTTTACATGGCTTGAGTCCTTGACCAAAATGAAAGCTGCAGTACACTTGCCCGTGTACTAATAACGAAGACATAACGATTAAAATATAAATGTTAAAGCCGAATGAAACCAAGAAGTCTGGTGGTTGTTTAGACAAATAAAAAGCTACAAAATAAAGAGCAGAAGACTGAAAATATTTTGTTTCAGAACCAGATATTCAACAGTCTTGCAAATTTTATGCTAAATCATAGAAAAATTCTTCAGTATTCTGCTGTAGAATATTCTTAGCTCATGGTCTTTAAGCATGCCAAGAGGTTACTACAGACCTTTTCAATTGTTAGCTCTCTAAAACTTTAAATTATCTTATCACAATAATAAACTAAAGCTCAGTTTTAAGTGCTCCTATGGGAATGAATGCCTGAAAGGATTATTACGGGTTTTGAAGGCAGTGACCTCTTGGCCATCCATTTGAATCTAATTTGGCTAAGTAATAGCAATAAACTGTTACAATCCAATGAATATTTAATGGAATAAATAAAATTACATGTGTATTGTTATTTTTGATTAATGATTTAAATCTGGTTCTCCTTGATTCTTGAAAAAAATTATATTTCCATATTACCATTTATATGCAAATACATTTTAAAGATAGGTCTATTACTTTCTAAATCAGGCTGTTTTAGAAGAAGGCAAAGAGAATGTGATGCACTAAAGGGAGATAGGTGTCTTATTTTCTTTGTACACCAATGTTTTATAAACAAGTTCTGAGTGCTCTACAACTGAGTAGTAAAGGTGTAATAACGAACTCTTGCCTCTCCTCAAATTCTATGAGATAACTAATAGATACATTACAGGAAAAAGCCTTGTGACAGAATGAGAGCAAAAAAAAAAAAAGAGAGACAGATCCTTATTCTCTTTTCACACCTCTTCATCCAGCTGAAAAGTAACCTTAAATTAAACCAATGAATATGCTTAGTATGTAAGCTATAAATAACTGAGGGTCCAGTCTTGAACAGGTTGTCTTTTGAGGATCAGATATTCCAGGTATTATATCATTGTCCTTTCTAAACCAGTGTTGCACAGATGAGAGTAACTAGACGAGCAGTTAATTCATCTATTTGTGGCTTTGACTGGGACAGTTAACAGACATCCTCAAAGAAATGCAGTAATTATTGACCTGACTCTTCTCAGTATGAAATTTCGATATTACTGACTGAGGTGATGAAAAAAACCACATGTCTATAAGGTTTAAGATTGTATTTCTGGAACCTGGCTGGTGTTCCAAAAAATGTCTGTGTAACAAAACAAAGCCAATAAATGTAGTTCTCAGAAACCTGAGTAGATCAAAGTTTTTGAGATGCTTCGAATTAGCTGAATTCCAAGGTCACTACCCAGCTCTTTTTTAGTAGTTTATTTACCTAAACAAGAGTTTGGGGGATTTGTTCATACTGGTCACAGTGCTGCTGTACTCAGCCTTATTAACTCTCGTGTTTAAATTACAACACACAAAGAATGTTCATAAATGAGCAACAATTTCATCTTAGCTACAGTCATTGTGTGCAATTTTATCCTGCACAGAAATGTCTATTAGAGTCAGACATTTTTCATCCTGAATCATTATGTTTATATAGAGAAGCTGTTCTCCATATGATAACAGT
The DNA here is from genome assembly GCA_013397815.1 of Aleadryas rufinucha. Classification (NCBI taxonomy): domain Eukaryota; kingdom Metazoa; phylum Chordata; class Aves; order Passeriformes; genus Aleadryas; species Aleadryas rufinucha. Next base: position 37,553 of record VZTH01013623.1, on the reverse strand, counting down.
TGCTCATTCTGAAGATCAGAAATTAAATATATGTATATTTTTACTACCTAGGAAATCACATAGTGTGCAAAATGTGCTTGTAAAATGAAAATGTTTATTTGGAAATAAAGGTAATTATAGGACAACAATAAAAAAAAATATTTTTTAATTAAATTCTGTTATTGTCTGTTATGATATAGTATTTTCATATACTAATATATTCTATTTTCTTCAAATGAGGTAAATATTAGCTATACCTTTGATACACCAAACTGGAAATTTGGTTTGGCTATTTCTTTTGAGGCAATATACCATTAAATACTTCCACTGAAGAGCTTTTCTGACAAGAATTTCCAGCTGAGAGGTCTTAGAAAGGGATTTTATTGTTTTTCATAATCAAATATAAAACCCATCTATATTGAAATTAAATGTTTTGACTTTTTATGCATAAAGCAGAAAGATATTTTCTGTTATCTGAAATTTATGGGTAGTTCCTGCAACTAGAATAATCATGCCATGGCATTTAAAAACTCAAAACCCTGCATTTTTCCCTTTCACTTTTCAGTGATTTTTCACTTTCTCCTACAACCAAGAGGAAAAAAAAGAAATTTTAAAAAACCCTCGAAACCCAGCAGTGCTTTAGTATCTTTCCTTTAAAAATGTCAAAGAATTATTTTTTGTATTTTACAGACAGTACTGAAAACCCAGTTGACAGATATTGCCTCTATAACATGTCTTCTATCGTCATCTCAAGTGAATGCTTAATCATTCACACTCTTACAGCTCCAACATAGCTCAACATATGGTAGGGTATTGTGACACACTTGCATGACTCATAAGTCAGAGATCTGATATGTAAAGCAGGAATCAAAGATCACAATCCCTCTTCAAGAAGCACAGGGGACATGGTAAGGTTTTTTTTAAAAATTATTTTGTTTTCCTGGGCAATTTGATTCCACCAAAGGTATTCAGGAATTGTCAAGATAATAGAGTTTTAGTTTACCATTGCACCTTTGGTTATAACAAAAACTCTGACAAGTCTGATTATTTCTTCTTTTTTCTCAGTCAGAAGATAGTTGATCTCTCATAGCCTGTATGCAACTAACTTCTTACTTCCATGCAGCTGTTTAAGCACTGACAGAAAACGATTTTGCAAAGCTTTCTTAAACATCCTGGGTCTCCTGGTTTCACAGGAAGAAATTATTTAGAGTCATGAGTTTTTGTAACTCAGGACTGTTTGAATCCCAAGTATCTTTAAAAATAAACCTCTCATATTTCATAATTACATTTATTTAGCCTTGAAAAGGATGAATTATGTTGTTTACAAATCATTAGAAGGTAAGTTTCTCAGAAGACTGCTTCACTTGGTATATGAGCTTTGACTGTTGGTACCCAACATGAGCCTCTTCAGAAAGGAAAATATGTCCAGCTGTGCTAGACCAGCTATGATTTCTCACAACAACCTTTTAAGGTATACAACATTAACCAGTAACACACAACATTAAAATTTTAAAAATATTTTCTTTTACAAAACATGCAGTTCAAAAATACTGAGTGTTGTGATATAGTACCACCATTATTAAGGATCTGACTGATATTTTATTGTCAAAAAGGACAAATGATTGAAAGATCTCCAGATCTCCTTTTCCTGCTGGATGGTGTTTTCTAAAGTAGAAATCATTCTCCTCCAGACTCTCTCCAGTTGAGCCCCATCTTTCTTGAAAAGGTCTTCTTCTTCTGAGACTTTTCTTAGGCTAGGCATTGCAGAATATTCACTTAATGATGGTGACAATAGAGTTGAGTGTTTATGGGTAAGAATCAGGGGGAAGGCCCTGAAGGCAGATATCATGATTGGAGTCTATTATAGAGCCAACCAGGATGAAGAGGCAGAAAAAATACTCCATAAGCATCTATAAGAAGTCTCGCTATTGCTTCTTCTCACGAGGGACTTCAACATACCAGGTCTCTGCTGGAAATACAATACAGTAGAGAGGAAATAGTCTGGAGTGTGTGGAAAATAACTTTCTGACACAGCTGGCTGGGGACCCAAGCAGGGAAGACATTCTGCTGGACCTACTGAGCAGTGAAGGACTTGTATTTGGTGTGATGGTCCAGAGCACAGCACCCCTGAAATGATAGTTTTTGATTCTAGAAATAAGGAGGGGTGCTAAAAGGACTTTCATGTTCGACTCCTAGGTGGGCAGGTTCTGGACTGCTTAGGAGACTGGTTGAGTGGGTCCCTTGGGAGACAGCCCTGAAGAGCAAAGTAACCCAGGAAGGCTGGACAATCTTCAAGAAGGAAGTATTAAAGGTGCAGGAGCAGGCCATCACCTCGTGCCAAAAGACGAGCCAATGGAGAAGACCAATCTGGCTGAACAGAGAGCTTTGGCTGGAACTCAGGGAAAAAAAGGAAAATTTATGACCTTCGGAAGATGAGGCAGGCAGGATTACGAGGATGTTATAAGGTTATGCAGGGAGAAAATTAGAAGGGCCAAAGCTCAAATAAGAATTTATCTGGCAACTGCTATAAAAGGCTATAAAAAAGTGTTTCTACAAATAGATTAGCAGCAAAAGGAGAGCAAAGCAGAATCTTCATTCTTTACTGGGAGTGTGGGAAAAGACAGTGATAAGGGATGAGGAAAATGCTTTCTTTGTCTCAGTCTTCAATAGTAACACCAGTTGTTCTCCAGCTACCCCGCCCCCTGAGCAGGAAAACAAGAACACAAGCACAATGAAGCTCCCATAATCAAAGGGAAAATGGTCAATGACCTGCTGATGATTTCTGCCTAATATCTTGACTTTCTCCCAAAGAATGAATTTTACTTTTTCAGGCAATAAGATATATAAAGGTGATCTGAAAAAAACCCTGAAAAATATGCAACTATTTACCTAAAAGTTAAAACAAAGATTACAAATTAATATTTTAAAGGGAACCTGTCCCAGTGTGGGCCAAATTCGGAGGAAAATATCCTCTGATAGGAGGCAGGTTACAACCACCCGTCCCCCACCAGGTTCAGGAAAGAAATATTCCTTCGGAGGAAAATGAAAGTGAAAATCAAAACTATTTATTTAACAAACACACAGGAAAAGAATAATAATGTTAAATAATGAAACTTCTCGCTGTGGAGAGAAAACCTGGGAAGATTTAAAGTCCTTCTGTGGGTGTGGTGTCTCTCACCTCCTCTGGAGCTGGAGTTTGGTGTGGGCTCCCTCCAGGCCTCGGTGGAGGGTTCTCCGAGTGAATTCTGGTGTTCTGAACCATTACAGAAGAGAAGAAGAAGAAACCAAAGTCCCAGGGAAACAAAGGAGTCTAACTCTCAGTCTGTCTCTGGAGAACAGAGCTGAAAAACTGGCTGAAAAGCTGGAAGGGTGCTTCCTCCCACTCTGCCCGGCAGCAGCTATCTCTGTGTCCTTGGAGCACAGAACTGCTTTGAAAAAGTTCATCTAGCCTTTTTTTTCTTTCTCTCCCCTCTCGAGCTCAGTTTAAAGGCACAGAAAGGCACGGAATTCATTTCTGAGCATAGAGAGATGATAGGGGATACAACACCATGAAGTCACCCCAAGACAGAACCTTAGTGTATAGTGCTCCTGTGACCAAAAATCCTGAAAGAAAAACAAGCACTTTACAAGGAGTTCTCTAGATGTTTCTGAAAGGTTATGTTGCCATGCTTTTTAAAAGTATAGTTAAATAATATTCTAGAAATTAAATCTAGAAGTCCAGGATCTGTCTGATCCGTGCATTTAGGGTAGAAATCTGTACATCTGTAGTGGAAGATGTTTGTCAACACAATTAGAAATTCAGGAATGAATCACAGAAGGGGTCAGTAAGTGGCTCACAGTCAATTTGAGCTACCAATTTTGCTCTAGAATTAAAGATTTTCATACCTAAGAACAGATTTGTCTTCCTTATATGAACACAATAGAATGTAGTTGTTTAAATAATCCATGGCATTTAGAACAGCCATCACGAAACACAGGTTTTTTTACCTTGCATGTATTACTATGAATAAGGCAGTGCAGTCAAAGCAGAAACTCAGGTGTATTGCAAAAAAATTCTCAGTCAACTAACTTCCCACCAGAAAACCTGCAAAGATACATGTACTGGAATACAGCAGACATATATCAGTTTTCTGTTTATCAGAACAGTTCTAAAGGGCTAAAGTTCATTTTTGAACAATTATGTAATACTATAAAATAGTATAAATAAATAAATTTTAAAAAATTATTTTATTCCTGTACATTCTTTATTAGAATTTGCATATCAACTTTATTGGGCAATTTTGCACTGTAGCACTCTGAGGTTACTGATATAACCTTAGAACTATAGTGTTTGTTTTTACCTCTAAGTATCTTTTCTTCTCTGCTATGGCAGGCATGCCTACAATCAAAACAGTTTAATTGTCGCCTTCTCTTACATCTTAATTTCTTCCCAGGTATATTTTCAATAAGAAAAGTTTATTTTTTTCCTTTTTTGTTCATCTAGGTTAAGTCCAGAAGCTATGGTTTTCTCCAAGACTGGCTGGAGTCCCTGACCACACTCTTTTACTGACTCTTTTCAGAACAAAATATCATCTGTGCAAAAAATTATGTGTCTCTATGCAATAAAATAAGTCTGTTGCCTTTCTCAGTGATATGCAACAAGAGCTGAACATCAGACAACAGTCAGAGGAAATGGCACTTTCCAAGAAACCATACAGTGTACACAAATATGAGCTCTAGTTTTATATGGTCATATGCCAGGACCTGGATACTGAATCAAATTACCTGGCATCAGCCAATTCTTAAAAAATGTTTCTCTCTGCAGTTAAATGAAAAAGTTAATTTCTAGGTATTTTCTTTCTTAAGCCTGTCTATAAGCATAAGTACCTAGCTTTCTTAGTCATTTCTCCATGATTTTTCATTTTTCCTAGGGTTCAACAATAATAAAGAGTATCAAGTTATCATACATTTCCTCTTCAATCTCTGATATCAAGATTAAAACAAAATGTCCTCTTTAAACTCTACTTCAGAGTATGGTGAACTTTTCCAGAATTTTCCTCCATGCTATCTGTATACTCAGTAGTACTTTTATTTCATTTATGTTGAAGTCAAATGAGTGACCAGATATAATCTAATAGTTAGTGGTATAGTTCTGGTAAAAATAAAAAAAAAGAAAATTTTTCCATATATTGGCACATATATTTATGCAAACATGTAATTAGGTTTGTGGACAAAATAATCTGGTTAAGACCCAAATAATTATCCTGTCTCATTTTTGTTACTTGGGGATCTCTTTAACAGTACTAATTTCATTATTTCGGGTACCACAGTGCTTTTTGTATCACTCAAATTAGTACAGTTCCTATATAGCTTTTATCCCTTCCTTTATTGCTATAATAATTTAGGAATAGGTCTTCTAAATCAGTGATAGTGTATCCTCTTTGTCAGTAAGGCACATTTTGTTTTGATACTTGCAATCTCTTATGGCCATAATAATTTCTTGGTTTTTTTCCAAAATGTGAAGAGTTGGCTTTGCTCTCTGCTGTGCATAGTTCTGAATGGACTCCAGTTTTTAATTTCCCGTATCTTTCTATTTTAATATCATTCTTCATAGTACATTCTCCAACAGTTCAAAAATCCTATCCATTCTCCATCATATTCTGTTTTGTTCAGGTAATTTTGTTTGCTAAGCAAATTCTGCTTATTTTGTTATCTCAAGTTTGTTTTCAGTCAGGTTCCTTTAATGTTTGTTTGTCCTATTTTTACATTTTCCTTATATTTCTATTTTATAATAGGGGATTCCAATTACTCCCCCAAATTGCAAGAAGAGATCTCATCCACAGATGCATTACAAATTTCTCTCTGCTTTTCTTTTAATAAACTCTATTAAAAGCACCTTTCCATCTATTTTACATGAAGCTAAGTACCTCTCATGTCTCTAATAGTTATAGAGTTAGCCTCCTCTGCTTGAATTAACTGAGCAGCATTAAAATCAGGTAATGCTTCAGAAATAGCTGCTTTAGAAATATGACTGCCTCTAAATGTCTTCTTTTCTGCTGCCGCACATTTATTACACATTTCAAGTGAACTTTAAATCTTCCACATTTCCAAATACTTCGAAGTCTAGTGAAATTTTTCAAGACTCTAGTCTTCTTTTCCAGTCCTTATTTCCTCTTTCTTTTGATGGTGTGCATTGCTCCATAATCGATGAAGAAAGAAGTGCCTAAGGATGATAGGGTACCTTGAGACTCACCAGATTTCCAGCTGATCAGCACTGTGAAGCATAGCCCATTGCATCTTATAGCATTTAGTGATGATTAATTCAATATTCCATCCATTTTTAATAAGAGTGGAAAGGAGGAGCTTGGGAAATAGCATCCTGACAGCCTCACCTCTGTGCCTGGGAACAGACTGTGGAACAGATCCTCCTGGAGTCTGTGCTAAGGCACAGGGTTATGATATGGGACAACCAGCATGTCTTTACCAAGGGCAAGTCCTGCCTGACCAACTCAGTGGCCTTTTATGATGGAGTGACCACATCAGTGGACAAGGCTTTGGAGGCACATAATTGCAGCTTTTCAGTAATTAAAGGGGGCTTATAAGGAAGATGGGGACAAGCTTTTTAGCATGTCCTGTCACGCTAGAATAAGGGGTAATGGTTTTAAACTAAAAGAGGGCAGATTTAGACAAGATGTAAGGAAGACTTTTTTTTTACAATGACAATTGTCGAACACCAGAACAGGCTGTCCACAGACATTAGAGATGTCCCATCCCTGGAAACATTTAAGGTCAGTTTGGATGAGGCTTTGAGGAACCTGATCTAGCTGAATATGTTCTTGTTCATCACAGGAACTTTTTAAAGGTTTCTTTCAACCCAACTACCCAACTACTACAAGACAAAATATTCTTCCATGGCATCCTAGTTTAGGCATGTTGTCAGCTCACCAGATTTTAGGCAATTGGCCCCATGGAGGTAATTCAGCTATTCTAACATAAAGTTCTCTGCTGAGTCAAAGGAGGAACTCCTTTGAAGACAAGCAGACAGCCATACAGTTCATCCAGATAAGGCGACTGCCTTTTTTCATTTAATATATGTGCTAATTTTGGCTGGGGTAGAGTTAATTTTTTTCATAGTAATTGTTATGGGGTTGAGTTTTGGATTTGTGCTGAAAACAGGGTTGATAATAGAAAGATGTTTTTGTTATTGTTATTTTATTATTGAGCAGGGCTTAAACAGAGCCAAGGCCTTTTCTGCTTCTTCTACCACCCCACCAGTGAAGAGGCTGGAGGTACACAAGAATTGTGGAGAAGACTTAGACCTCAACTGACCAAAGGGATATTCCAGAGCATATGGCATCATGCTCAGCATATACAGATGGGGAAAGAAGAAGAAAGAGAAGAAAGTTCAGAGTGATGGTGTTTGTCTTCCCAAGTAATCATTTCATGTGATAGAGCCCTGCTTTCCTGGAGTGGCTGAACACCTACCTGCCCATGGGAAGCAGTGAATTAATGTCTTGTTTTGCTTTTCTTGAGCACACAGCTAATATTTTACCTATTAAGTGGTCTTTAGCTGAGCCCAAGATTTTTCTTACTTTTAGTCTTCTGATTCACTGCCCAGTCCTGCTAGTAAGTGTGTGGGGCTGAGCTGCCAGCGGAGGTTAAACCATGACAATGTGTGAGAAATCTTCAAATTGTTTTTTTCAAAAAGCAACTCAGTTAATTAGATCAGCTATCTAGCTCTTTGTTCTACAGGAAAATTACAGGAAATTCCTCAAGCTTCTTGGAACTCAGTCCATATAACCCTCTTCAATACAAGAGTGGAGAAAAGCACTTTTTGCCAAATAATCTACTACTTTATGCATTCACTCAGAGAGGCTCTTGTGACAAGATTTAGTAATTTCCATAAAGTCAAAAGTGGGTTGCCACAACAATTGCATTGAGTTTTGTTCCACTTTCTAGTTAACATCAGGCCAATGTTAAGTCCAGTGTATATGCACCACAAGACCAACCAGAGGAGAGAGCCTGATTAATAGTACATACAGCTGAGTCCAAACAGGACTGATAATTTCAAATTTGCTTGGAGAACCCCTTTTTTTTTTTCAAGGACTATCTAACTCTAGTTTGATATTAAATTTTACAACTGCATAAAAATTTCCCACTTCAGAAAAAAACACATCTCAAACATGTGCTGGCAAACAAAATTAAGTACATAAGACATTTTCAGAATAAATAAAAAACTAGGTACTCAAGTAGATGTCCAATGAATGAAACAACTTACTGTTTTAAGCAGTTCCCCAAGACATTTGAACGTTTCTCCTTGTATTTTAAGTGGCATTTAGGGACACCAGATTCTGTCTACCACTCTCTGCAGGCAAAGATTCCATTTAAATTTCTTTTCTTTTCTTGACTTTGCAAGTTTTCTACAACAATCTGTTCAATACAGTTTATGATAAAGTATTTATTTTTGTCATTTTTGCATATGCTACCTTTTTTATTATTAAATATCCTTACTGTTCTTGTGTTCTGAGATAGAGTATTTTTTATTTTAAATCTTACTTTAAATTATGATTTTCCCATGATTCTTATCAAGCTTATCATGCTTCAGCACACTTAATGCATATTGTGATCTCCAGTCTTCACTAATATGACATATTTTATGAGTCACAGCGCAGCTTTGCTGCAAGACTTATTTACTTCTACTCCTCTGTACACTGTATACAGGTCCCTAGCACTAAAATTAACATATGTAATATGAAAACCTCTAGTGAAGCCAAGATCACATAGTCTCTCACTCAAATATTGATTTAGAAATTGGTAAAAATTAATAAAAATCCTCTCTTTCTGCCAACCAACCAATCAATCAGCCAACCAACTTAAACATTCTCTTAACTTTGGAAGACTTGGAAGGAAGAAGCGAATGACTCAGGGGCTAACATTACTGTCTCTCTCACTTTTATTCAGTAGTGTGACATCTGCTGCATTTGACTATCTGCAAGGTATAACACTTTTTACCACTTTTGCATAATGTTTTTGGAACAATATGAAGCATCATTAGTGTATTTCAGTTCCAAACGTTATTGTCTCATGTTGCTTTATTACCATAATAAACTTGTGAATCATAGTAACTAACACAGTAGGTCTCCTGTAGCGAATTCATTTTCATATCCTCTTTTGTTATCATAAATGTGATCCAGAAAATTGTAAAGTCAGCAGTTCTATACAGCTTATTAATAAAGCACATTACAGGGATGCATTAAAGTCTCAACAGCTGTATTATAATGAAACACTCTACTTATAATTACAATTATGCTAACAGTTAATAATAATTGGGCCTCTGTGTCCGTAGCTCATTTGCTCAATAGGAGATTGGGTCTTGTCAGAAGTAGCCATTCCCTCAGCAGGTGACCTGGTTGCAAACATAACAGAGTTTAAACAGAGCATGAAGTTAGTAATGGCATAAAAAGGGCAGATCTGCAGGTGGGGTTACCATCTGTGAGGAGGAAAACGTGAAATAATGAGCTATATGGGCTTCTCTCTCCGTGGAGATCAGCTATCCAAGGGTGAAAAGAGGAGAAACAAAGATAATGGATGAGAAAGGAAACAAAGTAGACAGGTGAAGAAATTACCTGACCTACAATACACAGCTTTCTACCATTAAGACTACGTGGGACTACAATGTCAAGAGTAAACAACTAGTTATATATGTCCCAGTAATGCCACCAACATTTCTTCCAAAATGGAAAATTATTTTGAGAGGACCAGGAGTTTATTTTTGAAGCCACACTTTCTCTTCAAGGACGACAGCAGGGATCTTGGAGATAGATAGATGATAGTCCGTTATAGTTTCTTGTTCTCCAACAAAAAATGTACTGATACACTGTAACCTTAATCAAGAAACAGCAGCAGGAGTCAACCTGCAAAGCCATTCTTACAGTCTAGAGATGGAGCTGTGCAGTCTGGAAACTTTTATATTCCAGCTGGTAGCAGATTCTTTACAAGAAAACAGCACTTCTCCTCTACGAAAAGGAGTACTTTGCATAGCAAGAATTTCAGGGAACAGACAGCACACATTTATATGCCTCATTATTACCATGCCTACCAAATTACACACAGAGGTGATGCCTCATGAGATGAAGTTGCAGTTTCTATTGCTGTACAAGCCCGTATCTAGATCAAGGCTGCATCTGCTTTTGGATTCAGGATGGGAAGATAAAGAAGATTCCTATTTCCAGGAGGAGTGCCTTTACGTGGGATTTCCTTCCCCAGCATTACAGATAGGCTTATTGTATTAATATTGTGTAGAAATAAATACATTGTGAACTCTTTCAGACAAAATGTGGAAATAGTGACTACACATATCTTCCTGTACTTTATTCTAAAACAACTCTGACCTGTTCAAGGAAGGTCTTTCATGTCTTGTGGGAGAGCAGCTGAGAGTCACTGGAGCCTTATCAACTCCTGGTCTATTATTAATGGGATAAAAATGTCCCTTCTGTAGTCTCACTCCAACGTATAGTGTAGTCAGGTGGATTTATGCTTTCTCAGTGTGGGTATGTGGCATAGGAAGAGGAACCTACCTCAAGAAGAATGCAGTCTTTGCCGAATCTTCCATTGCAGTTAAAGACTTGTTGGCAGGAGGGGGAAGGAAAAATTCAGCTCAGCCTGAAATACTGGTGAATCTCTGATTAACAAAAGAAGGAGAAGCTGACAGTTTGCTTTAATAAAAAAAACAAACCAAAACAAGACCAAAAGAAAACCCAAAAAAACCCAAAAGAGAAACAAAAAAGGTGTTTTTCTGCTCCTAATGTTTCTTCCTGACAAATTTTCTTGGAAAAATCTAGGAGATTAAAACTGTGACTTAGAAAAGATCTAAAAGAGCATGATAAAGTAATGAGGGAGGTCAGGAGATTTGAAGTGTTTACACTGAAGCATATAGAAGCTGCTTCGCTGAAACAGCATTAAGTGTATAACTCAGATTTTGCTCCAGAGATGCAGAAATAAAACTAGTCACCTGCTTTTATATCTACCTTCAGTTAAAATGAATGGTCCTCTTATCCCTTGTCTTGGGAATGTTTATACAACTAGCTTAAACCAATGTTCACCTGTCTAGGAGTACGTGAACTTATCCTCCCTCCATGCAAGCTGTTGAAAGATGAAATAAGAGTTAAACTCTAGGAGAGGAAAAATGCATAAAAAATGGCCTTCAGATACTGAAAGGACAGAAATGGGACCAAACAAACCCAGCATTGATGACTATCTCAACATTTCAAAGAGTTTCTGAATTAAATAATCTGAATGTCCTATTGCCAGTCCATGTTGGCATAAAAGGAGCTGTGTAATACTGCAAGTGTATCAGTTTCTAGTGAATATTCAGAGCTAGAGAGATCTGGGCTCTTTATTTAGTGAAGCAACTTAGGCACCTTTAAAAGATGAATCTATACTCCTACATGATGTTCCCACCTAGAACTAGAGTTGTGAAGACACAGTTGGTGATCCCTTAGAATTACTCTTAAATGCTGTTCAATTAAACCCACAGTATGCCTTTCTTAGGATACATGAATATCATGATCCAAAAAAGCATGCTGGTGATATGTTTCTTTGATGGAAATTTTGAGTCCATCAAAAATTGCTGTCAAGTATTTTAATTTTTGTAAGGGGTGGATGTAGCATAAGTGTCACACGCCCATGTTTCTTTTAATAGAAAATATTTATATGTGACAATCAGTGTAATGCTAAAGAGTAAAGTAAATCAGCATATTTTAGACAGAATGAGTGTTCATTGTGCTCTTATTTGCTTATAGGAAAATAACCTAGGGAAAAAACCTTTTTTCAACAGTTTTTTGGAAAAAGGTAGCAGGACTCACTTAATAAAAAGGGAATGAAAGAGTAAATTATCATCTATGGAGATGCGAATGGGGTTTGTTCATAAAGGAAAGTTCTCAACATGTGGTCCCTTTATAAAGATTGATATAGTTGTATTTTTATTTCTTAGAAGTTTGATCTTCACTTTATTACCCTAAATGGTCTTAATTTTATTACCATCAGATTCTTATATCATCAGAGACATTTGTATTAAAAATTAACTGATTTCAAGTATTCTTTAGCCCTAAAAAAACCCTGTCTTTGCAAACTGTCCCACCTAGCTGGGTGAAGTATTGTCATATATTAATCAATCTTTTGGGTTGGAAAAGACCTCTAAGACAATCAAGTCCAACCGTAAACCTAACCATGCGAAGTCCACGACTAAACCATGCTCCTAAGTGCCATATCTAAATATCTTTTAAATCACTTCTCTGGGCAGTCTCTTCCAACGCCTGGTAACCCTCTCAGTGAAAAAATGTTTCATAATATGTCATTTCAAACCTTCCCTGCTGCAACTTGTGGCCATTTCCTCTCATCCTGTCACTTATTACCTGGCAGAAGAGGCCAATTCCCACCTGGCCACGACCTTCTTTCACGTAGTTGTAGGGAGTGATAAGGTCACTCCAGAGCCTCCTTTTCTCCAGGCTAAACAACCCCAGCTCCCTCAGCCACTCCTCATGTGGCTTGATGTGGTCAAAACCACACAAAGTACTGGAGGTGGGAACATAAGAGTGCAGAGTAGAGAGAAAAATCACCTTATTTGACCAGCAAGCTATACTGTCCTTAATGCACCCCAGAACACAGCTGGCCCCTTTTTGCTGCATGGACAGCTGTTGACACATATTCAACTTCTCAACAACCCAATCTGCCGAGGTCTCTTTCTGCAAAGCTATTCTCCAGCCTCTTGTCTCCCAGTTTGTACGTATAACCAGAATTACCCCATCCCAGGTGGAGAATCCAACACTTGCTCTTGTTGACTTTCATACATTTGGTGATTTCCCAGCTCTCTAGTCTATCCAAATCTCTCTGTAAGAACTCTCTACCCTAGAACTCCTCCTAGTTTACTATCATCAGCAAACTTACTCAACAGTAAACTTACTCAAAATATTAAAGAGCACTGGCCCTAAAATTGGGTCCTGGTGGACCCCACTGGTAATGGGTTGTCAGCCTGGCATAACCCCATCTACTACAATGCTTTGAGCCCAACCCATCATTCAAATGTTCACCCAATGTATGATGGACTTGCCTAACTAGATGCTGGACATTTTGTCCAGAAGGACACTATGAGAGACAGTATATGTGAGAGACATTGATACACATAACATTGAAACATATTATTGGCATATATGTTCTAAATGTTCTTCAGCTTGAGTATTTTCACTAATGAATTAGTGAATGATGGGAATAGATTTGAATAGGATTACATGAAATGGTACTTGCCTGTCATACAAATATCTTCCATTGAACATAATAATTTAACTTCAGGTTTGAATGATTAGGCCTGGCTCTGATTTACCAAAGGTGAAAGTGAATTGTGTTCTTTTGATTTTCATGTACTGGAGAAACCTACTTGCAGATTTGTATAATACTATAGGAGTTGATTTATGGATTTATGGATATTATAATATTCGAATACTTCATTGAGCTTTTAGATTTAAACTGGCTTGCTTTATATAAAACATTTCTTTGAAATGTGCCAGTGTTCAGTTTTGATTGTTCACTCAGTAGATTTAGCATTCAAGAAAACATTTTCTTATTAACTAGACTGCTTCACTTAAGGTGTTGTAATTCCTTAGCAGAACTCTCAGCATTACTACATTGTTCATACATTATTATTGATTATACAATTTAGGGTCAGTATATGGCCTTTATGTTTTAAATCTTAAAAATACATTGCCAAGCATTTCACTGTTATGATTCACACTTCTGCAATATGGTCAACTGTTCTCTATTATCTGAGTCCATCAAAACTCATTATATTTTTATCCAGAATTGGTAATGGACTCCTCTGCCATTACTTGAAGAAATGAAAAATTATTAGCTCCAGAGATAGATTGTACAATATCTGTAATGATATTCTAAAAGGCCTCCTTTGATCATCACTTCATGATAGTTAAATACATTGAAAAAAATTAACTAATACAAGTAAAAGAGTTTATGTACTCCACTATGCAGCTTTAATAAGGAAAATTAAAATAGGTTATAGGGAAAGTACCTGAAAAATTCTACTGAATTTCAAGTTAAATCATTTTGTTACTCTAATTTTGTAAGAATTATGTGTCATCAGTGTCCTCGTATTTTGTAGAAATTTTACTCATTCAAACATCATCTGCTCAACTTCTGTAATAATATATTACTTAGTACTCAAAAAGACATGAATATGTAAGTGTGTAAAAAAATAGTATTTTAAATGTATAAATCACAAAATCATTTATAAAAATGTTTCCTGGTCCTTAATTTTCCCCCTCTTTTAGTAATACTTTCTTGAAGAATATCAATGTTCTTTTGATGTGACTAGAGACACCACTGTATTTTCTTCCTAACAACTGTTGAAGGGATAGCTCTCATTTCTTTCTTCCTTTCACAGCTTGGAAAGAAAGTTGAGTTATCAATACAGGCTAAGTTAGAAATTAATATACGTACTTTAAATAAAATAGCATATTACAGCTACATTGCTTGAATAAGTACTACACTAGCAGAAACTTTAGTTTCTTGTATTATACAGAAACTATCACCATATAAAAGAAAGGAACTGGGGAGAACTGTGAAGCAGTGTGTAAGGAAATATAATTTCCCTCCATACATCTTATAAATGCAAAGATGTGACTCAGAAATAAATTCTGGTCACAATGAGACCACCAATGACCTCAGATGAAAGATGAACCATAAGTGATCAACATTCTTTATAAGATAGGCTCTAATCAGCAATATTTGATTACAGTTTGAAGGAATTATAGAGTTTATGAATTACCTTTAATTCATAAAATATTTCAATAATAAAATCTTCCCAACAGGACTTTCTGTCGTAATTTTTGTGAATTTAAATTGAGGCTTCATTTACAATATGAAAATCACACTTTGCAGTATATTTTATCACTGTAATGATTCCTAGCTTTCTCATAATTTCTGAAGAGTAAAATACATTATTTTAAGATTATTAGTAGCAATAATACATCAGTATATGGGAATTATTAATGAAATCATATATATTATATAAGCTTCACTTTCATGAATTCTTTATTAAAATACTGTCTTATACAGTGAAGATGGTTCCTTAAAAGAACTATGCGTTAATTGGTTAAGAGTTCTTGATAACATACTTTTAACTTTATATAAATTGTAACATATTCAAAAGACTTCAACTAAATATATCTAACCATGCCACATTCCAATGACATCACATACACATTTTCCAAAATATTCTCGACAATATTATAAGTTAAAGTACAACAAACATATTAAGAACATCCCAGAATGTATATAAAAAAATATTTTGATTTCATAATTGTAGGTGTTACCTCTTTAGATATTCAAGATTTTCTGCATATTGAGTGAAAAGAGAAACACCAGAATTTGATAGCTCTTTTGCTCTCTTAACAAAAAATCTGCTGACTTTTCAAGCATCACAGGTTTCTCTTAAAATTCAGTGGAAGCATAGGTAAACTCATAATAGCATTACATGATATGAATATATTAAAAATATTATATTAACAGCCTCTCAAGATTCAAAATTGAGGTTTTCCACTTCAATGAGTATATGAATCCTAATAAAATATGCATACCTAACTATGTAAGATCTAAAGAGCAATTTAACACTACTGCAATACAGCTACTTAATCTCTTACCCTTTTTATATTTTGTAAATGTTAAAGAGAGAACTTCAGAAATCTGTCTTTTAAGTAGATTTAGTGTTGTAAAAAATGAACAGGTTAATAGCAATTCTGTCTCTGATACGCTTCTTGAAGTTGCATGTTTGACTCACAGTAAGCTGTTCTCACAGCCTCTAAATTTTAGTATTTATATTAAAATTGAAACTAGTAAGAACTAAATGCACACAAATTGTTATTTATAGCAGTTTCATTTTCATTCTTCAACTTAATCAATGAGTATTAAAACTGGAAGTGGCAAAGCAAGTTTGCACTTCTTTCTCCTTCAAAAACACAAACAGTAAATCATAACCACACATAATTTCTGCTGTTATATATTGTAAAGGTTATGTTTATACTATGAGCTGTGAATTAGATTAATGAGTTTTCTCAGCACCATAAACCTCCTCCACCAAAACAGGAACTAAAGTGCAATAAATCACTGTTTATTTTCACATATTTATGGGACAGCAAAGATTTAGAGTTCTTCTACTAGGAAAACTGCCCAAACACAAGAGGAAAAAAAATTACAGCTTCTGTATTGTCAGGTGGATGAACAGGGGCAAAAGCATGAACATTGTTTTCACTTCACTATAATAATGCCAGTAATTTATTAAAAGCACGTTCTACAGCAAAGCTTTTTTGCCAATGCCTCAGCCAAAGTGACAATATACCATAGATACATGTTTTTACATACAACGTATGTTTTCTCCTTTTGTGGCACTGAATATCACAACTGTTAAATTAAACATATTTTTACATTATTCTTGAAATGAATATTTTGTTTTGTCAAAAAAAAAAATTAGCGATGGAATGGTATAAGAAAACTTTATTCTTTATATACTGCATGCATTAAAAATTCCTTCCATGAACTTGAACAGCATTATTTACTTTTACACATTTACATTGGTGATTTCAGATTACTGTGGTTGTGATTTCTAAATGTATTCCTCATAAGAAATTACTGTACTTTCTGCATTTTCTGCATTTTGTTTCATCAGTCTTTCATCTACGTTTTATTCCATCAACTACCCATAATATTTTCTATTATCTGTACAAAAGAACAAACTTATTCAGATCTCTT
This sequence comes from Aleadryas rufinucha, assembly GCA_013397815.1. Lineage (NCBI taxonomy): Eukaryota > Metazoa > Chordata > Aves > Passeriformes > Aleadryas > Aleadryas rufinucha. The sequence goes on along the minus strand of VZTH01013623.1, from coordinate 20,783 downwards.
TTTTTCTTTTTAAGAAGGTTTTTTTCTTGATTTTTTAAAATATCTGGTCTTAAAAAAAAGGCTTTTTTTTTTCAAGGAAATCTTATGCAAATATACCTACTTTCCAAAGTCTGTTGTAATGTTTTCCATTTATGGAGATACCCCTTAAATTGTAACAAGAATGCTTTGTAGAGCTACTACTTTTTTTTTCTTCCAACAGCTTCAAAGACAGGAGCAGTGCAGCGTTCTCTCCCCTGCCCAGGCATAAATGCCTTTGTGAGCAACTTAAGTCATCCCCTCAACATATTGCACACAAGTCACCAACACAACAAAGAAGAGGGACATTCTTATCACTCCATGCATTGTTAAACAGTGGAACCGACTTTTATAGAATGTAGCAGATGGCAAAATCTTATATGAACTACAAAAGTCATCAGATAAGTTCAAAAAAGAAAAACAGGCATGAATTGCAAGATTCGTTGAAGGAAGTGATATTTTGCGCTTCCTACACTACAGCTTTGTGTTCCAACACTCTTCCTGATAGCATCTATTATCTGCTATCAAGAAACTATTAAACTGCATGGCGCTTAACTTACTTCATATGGCTCTTAATCATTGAATGGTTCTTATTTTACACTCTTATGCTTAGTGTCTTCTTCACTCATCTGCAGGAACCAGTCTTCTGCCATCTCATCTGAGAAATGGTAAAATGGTGGTAATTACTGAGTCTTTTATATAAGTGGAAAAATGAATGCAAGATCTTTCCTAGAAATAAAATTACTCATTTTAAAGTTAAGTGATTGGTTAATAAAAAGTTAGGTCTTGAAGGAAAAAGTGATTAGTTTGAATTTATATTCGGAAGGTAGCACACAAAGGCATGTGACACTGCAAAGGTGGATTTAATTTTCAAAACTTTGAGAACCACTGCCTGCAGAGCAACATATTATTTCAGATTTATAGTTTCTTAGGAACCAGACATGACTTTTAATGAAGAAAAATCCCAAACCATTAGAATGTACACTTTTTAAAAGAAAAGTAAATCTCTTGCCTAATGCAATACATTTGTATTGCTCTTCTTTCTCCCTTGAACCTCCTCAGCAATTTTATGCATCATACTTTAGTTATTTCAAAATATTGAAAAATGCCACTTATAGCCAATGAAGAGAGACCTTCTAATATGAAGTCAATCTGATCTCTGCAAATTGTATATGTCAGGATGCTATATCCATGTTCTTCAAGTGTTTATTCCTCTTCAATGATTGTAAAAGGAGCATACACTCACTTTGTGAGACATAGTTCTCCTCACTGTGGCAGTCTGCATGTAGCCCTCTTGAGGAACAGTAACTCTTTAATACGAAATGAGAAAGTGTTTCTTTTAACATGTGGAGAACTGAAATTAATGGCATCTACTCTGGAAGCAGAATGGTATGTTATTAAGTCTCAGTCAGTATGAAATCAGCAAAAAAACACAAAGCAAAAAAGAAAAATCTCCAGTTTCAAAAATCACCAATCCCAAAAGTTCTTACTCAATTCACTAACTCAGAGTAGTGTCTAGTACATGTAAGTTTATGGATACAGAAAATGTCAGATTATGATTCTAGTGAGATTTAATTCCTTAGATATACTAGAGGAAGCCACCTAATTGCAATATTCAGCTATTACATTCATCACTCTTACTTGAGAAAAAAAAGGTTACTGTTTAAACTCTGTGCATTAGAAGAAGCAGCAGGAACAGCAGTATTTTCTATTTAATAATTAATGATTCTGTTGATCTGATACAACAGGATCATTCTAAAGGATAGACACTTCTTATCAGTTTTTAAATCAATTTTTTCTTTGGAGATCATAAAGTAATAGAATAAATTGAGTTGGAAGGGATCTGCAGGGATCATCTAGTCCAACACCTGCACAGAGCAACCCGAAAAAATCACACCATGTGCCTGAGACCATTGTCCAAACAATTCTTGAACTTGGTTTGGTGATGCTGGCCCAGTGCAGAGCGGAGCAGGACAATTCCCTCCCTTGCCCGGCTGGCAATGCTGTGCCTGATGCCCCCCCAGGACAGGGTTGGCCCTCCTGGCTGCCAGGGCACTGCTGACTCACATTCAATTTGTCATCAACTGTCATGTTAAGAAGCCACATACACATCTTGCAGTGAGGGACAAGTTTATGGATCCTTGTTTGTAATGGGTAGACAGCACTTCTCCAGCAGAGACAATCCTTACATTTTAAATCTACACGACAGTGAGAACATGTTGCCACAGTTGTCATGATTTCTGGGCTACAATTAGTATTCCCATGCAGTGAACAATGAACATGTTTCAAGTTAACTTTTCATCAACATAGATGAAAAATTCTGGAAATATCCAGCTCCTTATGGCTTAATTAAGGTACTTAGTCATCTGGGTATGCAATTACTCATCTCTGCAGTTTTTCTCTAAAAGAGTTAACCGCCCAGAATCTTTGAGGTTTTCAGCATATAAAGGCTTGCAACTGTATCCATCACACTAAAAGCAAAATTTCTGGAATATTTACAGGCTGATCAAATTTCCAAGATAGGCTATTTTTCCCCCTGAAATGAACCACTGGTTATTGCATTCTCTGTCCACAGAAGAGGCTTTGAGTAACCTAGGTTTTCCAAATTTTTTCAAGCTCCTGAGTGGGTTGTGGAGGACTGCTGACCTGATTCCTAATAGTTTGGTTAAATAAAAACCTAAAATCCATTGGCACTGTATCTGTACTGTGAACATTTTTTTTTTCTTTCTCCAAATAAAATAAAAATTTCATTTTTATCATAAAGCTTAAGAAAAAAGCAGTTTCTTCTGTGACAGAGAAAACCAATAAAAATATACAAAAGATAGCAAAAAAAAAATCCAAAAGTTCAGATTATTATCTAAAATGCCACTAAGTTTTAGAACATCTCTTGATGTATTGCTTTACTTTGTTTGCTATTAGGTACATTTAGTAAATTTATATTAGACTTGCTCCACCATAATAAGTCCTCATTTTACACAGTGAAGATCATGTACAGAAGCATCAAAATAAGAGCCACATAAGTTCCATAGTAAAGAGAATAATATTTTTAGAAATAGATATATAGGTATGTGTAGCTGATAAAGCGTGTGTTGTTACAGCATCAGATCATTACACTGTTTTCCTTATTTTTCTGCCCTTTAAAAAGCGTTATGCTCAGAAAATACTCTCCATGCATTTCTCATGAAGAAATAAGGAATTTTACCATTTTACAAAGGCAAAACTTTCTTCTGTAATGATTTTTAATTTTGTACATATATCCCAGTAGCTATCTGGAGAATATGGTTGTTTCTTAGATAATGGAAAAATCACATACAATTCAAATGTCCAGATTGTCTCACCAGACAACTCAGATATTACACTCAAACCTAGATGTTAAGTGACACATTTTATTGTGGTTTATGGGCAATCACTTGTGACTTGCTGTATCTGAATTGTGATGTACTGAGGTACTGATGGCCAAATAGGAGTCAGAGGATGTATATATGGAACAGATATTTCCATCAAAGTAGTAGTGATCATTCTATCCTGTATTAGGCAGAAAATGGTAAGAATATCATGTAAGGTACTCTTCAGAGAAGTAAAATTCATTATAAAATTATTGATTTATGATATTTTATTAGATTTATAAAAAGGGAGATTCCTTTTGTATTTTTCCCAATTATGTTCATAATTATTTACTATTAGTCGAATTAGTGCTGTTAAGTCATGCATTATCTTGAACTTAATTATAATATCTGTTTCTGAAATAAGTAAAAATGTAAATAAACAGATAACAATAGTGGAACAATTGGAAACAGAGACTGCAAAAACCATATTCAGTTCATACATTGGAGATTTCAATTATATTGTGTGCTTAGAAGAAACAAAATGTAGCATTTATACCACAATCCTCTTTGTGAATGGTAGAAGAGGAAAATAGTTTACAAAGTGCATTATATGAAAAGGTGATCACGACTGCCACAGTGCTGCAGTCACATTTGGCCAAGTGAGGAATTTTGTGACATTGTTACCAACAGTGTCTTTTCAGTGTAAGTGACTCCTATATCTTTTCTTTTTCTTCTAGTAGAAATTTTGGAAACAGCAATATTTAGGGCCTATGTAAAATGTCCTATGAGGGCATTAGATCATATTTCAGATGGTATTTTTGCTGTCATACCAGATATAATCACTAGATGATCACTATTTTGCTATTTGGAATTAACTGACTCATCTAACTACTTGGCAGAAAGATTTTTGACAAAAGTTCTGGAAGCTAAAAGATCCTTTCTCTCTCCCAAAATGTCTTTCTACAGCTAAGGCTTTCTAGCTAAGTCTTTCTGAATTGCCTATTTTCCCTTAGGTCACTTTCTTCAGGAGTTATTTCAAGGTTTCTATTGTGTAATTTTATTTATCATAGATTTCTTCTGAACAAGAAATGGTCAGACTGTAACAAGCATAATTAATTTACTGTAATGATTAACTTCCTATAACCTTCTTAACTTATAAAAACAATCTGAAAGTTTAGACTTCTCATCTAAGCTATTTTAGGTCTCTCAGAAAGCAAAGGTAAATAAGCATATAAATAAAGAGACTTTTCCCCTCTTAAAATAGATGCCTGAGTTGGATAACACATCACCTACATGGCCTATCTTCCCCCCATTAACGAGCTGCAGTGGAAACCAAGATAAATATAGTTTACTATAAACACTCTGGAGCTTTCTCTGGAGTGCTATTTGTACACCTCAGCATGCTGGTGTAACAAGTTGTTTGTAAGTATAAACCTAAACCAAAAGATGAACCTGGTCTTGCTTTGAAACTCTTTATGCTTGGATAGAGATATTGCTTTAATTTCATCAGGAAGTAACATGCTATTTGTTTTCTCTTGGGCAGACAGGTTTTTTTTAAAAAATGTGGCTCTGTTCAGTGCTGCACACCCATCTAGTAACACAGGTGTAATCCATACTTCCCAACCTGACAGCTGACAAATTCTTTAAACTCAATTCTTGTTAACTAGTAACCTTTCTGGTTCCCTGGAAGATGCAGTGACAATAGAATGGGGATTAGAAGGTTCCTCACATTATTTAGCACAGATTTTGTTCTTGCACAGGGACCACAAATGCCACGAATAATACAGGCACTAGATTTGGCATTTCAAGTATTTTTCCCCTGTTTTTTGTTAGCTGTGGGACTCATGTTGTTTTACATAAGCAGCTCAGGTGACACAGTAAAAGACAAAGAGTATGAAAGAATTAATCACACTACCCCTCCAGACTTAAATTACAAATGGCACTAAAGAGACAGAAAATACCTATGTGAAAGGAGAATCTTAATTGTGACCTAGTTGGTTTTATTAGAGTTAATTAGGTCAGTGGAGCTGGCCTAATTTTTTAATTAATAAATTGATTCCAAAGGAACACATGAAAATATAGCAGACTTTCATAATCCAGGGAGGGTAATTACATTGCAGAGATTACAAAACAGTTTTTAACCACTCATTTTTCATTTTAATAACTTGATTCTTACATAACAGTTTTAAACTATGCTGTACTGTAGCTACAGTGTAGGTGGTACTTCTTACAAAGTTTAGATAAATATAAACTAGAAAGTACGCATTTTTTTCTCTCTCAAATCCTCTAGTCTGTACTATTTGGGAAAAGTTTATAAGCATTTTTTTTCCCATTCTTTTCCCATATATTTCCAAGTAGAAAATACAGATAATTTTAGCAACCTGAAGACATCAAATTGTGGGTAAATTTCCCAGAAGTTTTTTTCTAATAATGTCTTAAATTTACTGTGGTTATTCTTTATACTCAATTTCTCTGCTGTTATTTAATTATTTCCTCTTTTTATGCCTTAGAGAAGATAAAGAATTCTGAATAATTAGAGGAAATTTTAATTGGTTTTGAATATTATAACTAAATCAGCAAGGTTCTTCCACTAGAAAAATAGACCTGATGAAATGTTTTATATTCCCAAAGGAATTCTGAACTGATTTATGTTAAGCTACCACTAAGATTAAATGCATTTTTTTGTATGCCACACCATTTGAAAATTAGATGTAAAGAAACAAACAAAGGGAAAGAGCATTTGATAACATGAATGAGACTGGTCATATTATACCACATTATCAGATTAAATTCTTTTGCGGAAATTTTGAAATATGAGAATGGCTGAATAATCAGAAATCACTTTTTATTAGCCATAGATCTGAAACCAATTAATTCCCGGCTTCATGTGGGTCATCACTACTCAGTCTAGTAAGCTCCATTGCAAGTTCTTACACAGCATGTAAAAGATGACAGTTTATTATGTGGTCTTCCTGCAGAGAAGAAACTATGTTACTCTGGTTCTACATCGCCTTATACAGGCTCATAATCTGGGAACTCCGAATCTATGGGCTTTTGAGCTTGATCTCTCAAATCCCATCACATAGAACTTCAAATTCTGGAATTTTATAAAGAACAAAATCTACTATTTAGACATGTATAAACTTAATGTTTACTGTTATTGAATGTAAACATAAATTGCATTCAATTCAATATTATTTAGAAATGTCTAACTTCTGTATCTCCTAGATTTGCCCTGAACCCTACCTCTGGAGAAATAACTATCTTCAGAAAACTGTAAGTCATGTTGCCTGTGATATTTTTTCAAGAGAGAGTCCAGAAATCAGGAATTCTAAATTTGCAGATAAATTAACTTGTATTTATCATCTTTTTTTGGTACACTCAGTCTGCTAACAACTGAGGTATGTAGTAAATTAGGTATTTGTTAGTTTAAATAATTCTTTTTAACAATAACGAACCAAGAATTCTAAGTATATCACGGAGTATGATATGCTGCACAAAGCACTGGGTTCTGAGTCAGGAGGAAAAGGCTATGTCACAGGCTGGCTGTTATCATACACAAAATGTTAGGGTCACTTCATTACTCTTTGCCTTTGTTTCCTTGTTTATAAACTGGAACTTGTCTGTATAAAGGACACTCATAACTATGTATGAATTTACTACATAACTTCTAAACTGACTATGATTATTACTGTCAACTATTTGTATCATTGCAAGTATATGTTCCTGGACATAGCTTCACCAAGTATTAAAATTTACCTATGAATACATGATAACAAAAAGACAATAACAGCAAGTGAACCAAGTTAGGTTTTAATTTTTTTACTTTATAAAAATATGATATGATAATTTAGGTTTAAAAATATTGATTCTGATCTAATATCTTTTGGTATCTTAATAATTTTAGCTCTTCATTAATATTTCCTGAGTTAGGGAAATATTCGTATATTAATTTGGGACCCTGGTGAAGAATCAACAACAATTTCCAGGATTAGGGCATGCTCTAGTCTGTGCCCATAAATGCGTTTCCAGTTCTTCAGATATCCTCCTGACACTGAAAAATGTCACTGATACATGCTCTCTTCTTTGTAGACAAAAAAGTTCCTGGTTTCTTCCCACAAGGTGTATCAGCTCACACTATGTGAAAACTCAGGAAATTGTTTGCAATAATCTTGATAAAAACAAGAACTTCTGCTTACCTACCTGCATATACTGAACTAATCAAATTTGACTATCAGAAATAAACGGAATAGAATATAATTAGGATGTGTTAAAGTGCTGTCATATAGAATACTAACAAGAGAAGGAAGCCAGGTTATTATGAGGCAATAATGTGCACTTTTTGATGGGGAAAAGTCTCACAAATCAGCCAAAGTTTTTCTTCCCAATCACGAACCAAGTCTCCAGACACCTGCAGCACCTGACCCAATAAGAAGATCAGTAAGTTATAGGACATGTTGGGAAAGAGACATACAAAGCACAAAAACAGCAATCTTGTTTCTAGATATTTTTGGGGTTAATTGCTATGGGGGAAGTTTAGAAATTACAGTAAAAATAATTTGTATTCATAGGTGTTAAAGGCTGAGCTTTTTTCTTCTTCTTCCTTTCTTTTATATTCCATGGAACTTGGGTGAACCAGTAAATTAGATTTTGTTTTGCAGGGTAGAGTTTTTGCCATTCACAGTCAGCCACTAACATCAGTGTGAAGGAGTTCACAGATGTCAAGCTCTGCTATGCCAGTGGTTTTAGTATGATTAGGAAATATCGGCTCAGTACAGAGATCCAGCCTGCCACTTCTGGAACGGTGTATTGCTACCCTAAGAGGAATAAAGTGAAATAAACCTTTCCTAAAGGAGCGTGCTTTAAAAGAAACTCTAAAATTGTACCTGTAGGAGAACTGAAATGTGCTAATGGTAATTTCCTTTCTAGTACCACCTCAAATTCAAATGCAGTTGTCCCTGCCGCACTGAACAGCGAATGCCAAAATGCTGCTTTTCAGTCCTTGACAAAAAGCTCTGCCTTGAGCCAGTTTGCTGAACAATGGACGTAGGAGATCAGCTGCAATAAGAAGCTTAAAAACAACAGTGAGGAACTGAGAGTCCCTTTTTGTGCTGTTCTTTGACTCTTTTCATGTCTCTTTGACATGATGCACATATTTTAAAAATACACAGATAATTTCAAAGTCATGCAAAGACTCCAGCCGACTTAGGTACCAAAGAAATCCCTCTCACCAGTAAGAACATCAGCCTCCTGATTCACAGAACAATGGTATTGTCCTCTAACCAAAAGTTTTCCTAACCCCAATGACAATTTAAAACACACACAAATCTATATAAGAGCTCTAATTGCTGTATTTGTCAACAAATAATAAAAGGAAATCTTTATCTTAAATACACAGAAACAAGCATATAAACAAAACCCCCTAAACAATAACGATAAAACAAAGCAAAAAAACCTCCTGTTTTTAAAGAGAAACTGCAGGTCTTTATGTTAGACTTCACTTACTCTGGCATTCTTTCTGTATTTAGCAGAGTAAAAATTATTAAGGATTACCTTATTCGTGGAACAATATATACCACAAATGAAACATCAAAAGAATAGCCCTCTGTAGCAGATCACATTGTAATGCTTGCAAATACATTGCTACAGTCTAAGATTTTTGTACCTACATCTTCATTTTACAGGCAAGGTTGATAATGACTATGCATATAATATATTTTATTTGGATTTGTAGCAAGCCTTTGATCAAGTTTTACATGACAGGCCTTAGCTTAAAACTACAAGCTTCAGACATCCAGATTAAGATACAGAAAAGGAAAATGAGCTAGTTAGAAAATAGATTAGTGATTGTATGGTGGAAAAAACCCCAAAAACTTACAGTGGTTTAATGTGGGTCAGTGTTCACATCTTAAAGCGTTAACCTTTGCAGAATGTGTGAGGTAACAACACCTAACTAACTGCCTGTAAATGCAAGGATGACACAGAATGAATAGAGAGGTGGATGACACAACCTGCACAGGAGTGGAGGGTGTGAGGGGAACTGGGGTGCATCCTCTTCAGGAAGCACAGATGCCTGTTCTTAGGGGTAATTTGAGTGGCAGAGGCCCACTGCTACACACAGAGGTGACAGTAAGTACATTGGGCAGTCTCAGTTTTTGACTGAACACCACACTACCTCCATGAAAAGCTGTTATCTCCAGCTATGTGCTAAAATACTTCCTTTCCTGCTCACTTTCCCATGACCTCTATCATTCACAAGGCGACTAGTGATGTTCTGTGTGCTCTGCTGTGGGGTAAGGAGGGAGATAAGGATACATTACATCACTGAATCCTCTCTGCAGGAATATCCTTCAGTAAGCTGGATAAAATTTGTTAGTTTATGGCACAGAAAAAAAAAATTGTCAAAGTCTACAACACTTTAAAATTGTTTATAATTGTTCTGTAGAAGTAAAACAGTTCAGAGTTTCTCACTGATGGGCGTTGCTTCATGCAAATTAAGTTAATAAATCCAAGTGTAGAAATGTGAATAAAACTAGACCAATTTTAAAGTGGTTTAGATTTCATTGATTTCATTTTTGGGTACCTAGTTCCTAGGAAAAAAAAATAATTCTAGGCTAATATTTAGGTGCTTAAGAATGCTTTAGGTGCTCTAAAAAAAGAGCAACTTTAACTTAAAAAATTGTTCTGTATCTCATATGTACACTGTATACAGAATGTTTGTCTTTTTTTTTTGTCCTACAACACTCCTGAAAACTTTCTTTCAAATATCAGGACTTCCCTCCATTACTTCCCTGAAATTAACTGTTACAAACTGAATAGAATAGACTAGACCAGACTAGAATAGCTTAGGCTGGAAAAGACTTTTAAATCATTGAGTCAACCATAAACCAAACACTGTGAAGTCCACCACTAAACCATGTCCTCAAACACCACATCCACACATCTTTTAAATACCTTCAAGGATGATGACTCAGCTACTCACCTGGGCAGCCTGTTCTACTGCTTGACAACCCTTTCAGTAAAGAAATTTTTTCTAATTCCCTCTCTAAACCTTCCATGGTGCAACTGAAGACCATTTCNGACTGAACACCACACTACCTCCATGAAAAGCTGTTATCTCCAGCTATGTGCTAAAATACTTCCTTTCCTGCTCACTTTCCCATGACCTCTATCATTCACAAGGCGACTAGTGATGTTCTGTGTGCTCTGCTGTGGGGTAAGGAGGGAGATAAGGATACATTACATCACTGAATCCTCTCTGCAGGAATATCCTTCAGTAAGCTGGATAAAATTTGTTAGTTTATGGCACAGAAAAAAAAAATTGTCAAAGTCTACAACACTTTAAAATTGTTTATAATTGTTCTGTAGAAGTAAAACAGTTCAGAGTTTCTCACTGATGGGCGTTGCTTCATGCAAATTAAGTTAATAAATCCAAGTGTAGAAATGTGAATAAAACTAGACCAATTTTAAAGTGGTTTAGATTTCATTGATTTCATTTTTGGGTACCTAGTTCCTAGGAAAAAAAAATAATTCTAGGCTAATATTTAGGTGCTTAAGAATGCTTTAGGTGCTCTAAAAAAAGAGCAACTTTAACTTAAAAAATTGTTCTGTATCTCATATGTACACTGTATACAGAATGTTTGTCTTTTTTTTTGTCCTACAACACTCCTGAAAACTTTCTTTCAAATATCAGGACTTCCCTCCATTACTTCCCTGAAATTAACTGTTACAAACTGAATAGAATAGACTAGACCAGACTAGAATAGCTTAGGCTGGAAAAGACTTTTAAATCATTGAGTCAACCATAAACCAAACACTGTGAAGTCCACCACTAAACCATGTCCTCAAACACCACATCCACACATCTTTTAAATACCTTCAAGGATGATGACTCAGCTACTCACCTGGGCAGCCTGTTCTACTGCTTGACAACCCTTTCAGTAAAGAAATTTTTTCTAATACCCACTCTAAACCTTCCATGGTGCAACTGAAGACCATTTCCACTTGTCCTGTTGCTTTCTACTTGTGAGAACAGACCAACTCCCACCTCACTACAACCTCCTTTCACATGGTGTTAGAGAATGTTAAGGTCTCCCCTGAGCCTCCTCTTTTCCAGGCTAAACAACCCCAGCTTCCTCAGCTGCTTTTCATAAGATTTCATAATACCCTTCATAAACTTCATTGTGCTTCTCTGGACATGACCCAGGACCTCAATGACTTTCNTTAAGTACCTCAGTCTTTTCCTTACCCTTTGACATGATGTCTCACCATGCACCCAACAAAATATGGAGATTTTCCTTAGCCCAGCTTTTACTGCTAATATATATATATATAAAGATTTTTTTAATCGTATTTTACAACAGTAGCCAGGATAAGTTCTATAGAATATTCCTTCTGCCTCTTTTACCTGGTTGTGTGGTCTATAACAGAATTCCACCATGATATTTGCCTNCACCTGGGCACACACTGGCTTGTGTTCAGCCAGCTGTTAACCAGGAGCCCCATGTATTTTTGCACTAGGCAGCTTTCCAGCCACTCTGCCCCAAGCCTGTAGCGCTGCATGGGGTTGTTGTGACCCAAGTGCAGGACCTCATAAAATTGTCATCGGTGCATCAATCCATCCTGTACACATCCCTCTATAGAGCTTTTGTATCCATTCAGTCCCATAGACTTGTGTATGCAGCAGGTCTCTGAATATTCCCTCCCAGATTACGGAGCTTCATTCTGCTCCCCATCTCTATCTTCTAGCTCAGGGGTCTGAGTACCCAGAGAAAAGCTGAGTTTTACTATTAAAGACAGAGACAAAGAAAAGCATTAAGTACCTCAGTCTTTTCCTTACCCTTTGACATGATGTCTCACCATGCACCCAACAAAATATGGAGATTTTCCTTAGCCCAGCTTTTACTGCTAATATATATATATATAAAGATTTTTTTAATCGTATTTTACAACAGTAGCCAGGATAAGTTCTATAGAATATTCCTTCTGCCTCTTTTACCTGGTTGTGTGGTCTATAACAGAATTCCACCATGATATTTGCCTTGTTGGCCTTCTCCCTGATTCTTACTCATAAACACTCAACCCTATTGTCACCATCATTAAGCTCTAGACATAATATATACTCCCTAAAATATATTAGGGAGTCAAAATACTCCCTAATATACAGGGCTGCCCCATCACCTCTCTTTCCTTGCCTATGCATTCTGAAGAGTTTTTAGCCATCCATTACAGCATTCCAGTTGTGCAAGTTGTCTCACCATGTTTCATTGATGGCTGTTATATAATCGTTTCTGCACTACACAGTGGCTTCAAAATCTTTCAGTTAACTCCCCTAACTCCTGTGCAAAGATCCTTTTTCCCCTTTGAGACACGTTTATCCTATATGTTACCAGCAGGCCAAGTGTCCTGAAAACTGGCCCATAATCACAAAAAAGAAAAATTCTGTGGGTGACCCCATGCTTGGACTGGGGTATTGATCTGCTGGTTCTTACTGTGTCTTCACTCATTATTCCCTGCCATTGGAAGGATAGAAAAGAACACTAGCCGTGCTCCTAAACCCTTAACCCGTCATCCCAAGGTCCTGAAGTTTCCCTTGATTGCCCTTGGACTACTTGTTGCAACTTCTTTGCTGCCTAGCTGAAAACTCAGTAATGGACGACAATCTGAATGCCATACAAGGATAGGAAGCTTTCTCTTCACATATATAACCTGGGGCCCAGGGAGGCAGCAGAATTCCCTAAGAGGGTTGGGTCTGTATATTGGGCCTTCTGTTCCCTTCAGAAGACAGTCTCCTCTGCCGATGGCCCATCCTTTTTTTTTCAAGGAAGCAGTTTTGACACAGGTGTAGGCCAATCTAATATCAGCAACACCTCCAAGTTAGATGAACTATTGTCCTCATCATTATTTGGTTCCATTTTCAGAGCCTCACAACTGCTATGCCAGGGCACCTGGAAAGGTGGGGCAGTCACAAAGAAGGCACCTGCTGCACTGGGCAGGAGCTTGTCACCATTGCCCCTCTCCCTCAAGTGACCACATTTATCCAGGTGGAGAGAGGATAGGGAATCTTCCATATCATATGTCCTGTCTGCCTCATAGGCCTGTCCCAGGGAAGGTAGGACACCATTCCAGTAGTATCTCTTTCACACTCCCTGATAATCCCCAACCTACTCACCTTGCCCTGGAGCTCCATCGTTAAGCGGAGGAGTTCCTCAACCTCGACACACCTTCCACTGGTGTGTTTACTGCTGTCATTTGCCTCTGATATTGGGATGGCAGCACATTCCCACTGGAGCTCTGCCTGGGCAGCTGCATCCATTGTGGCAGATACAGAACTCAGAGAGGGAAATGGCACTTGGCCAGATGATGCCACTGCTCCCTGGTTGAGTTGGCAGAGCTACAGCACCTTTCCTGCGTGGCCTTCAGCCCAAACTGCAAAGCAAAACCCTGGCTGATATCCCACACCCTTTTTGACAGCCCTGTTCAAAGCTCTCCTGGTCACTACAGCTCTCCAGGTGCTTCTCTACACATATGTGGAGATTTGGCCTCCACTGCTTCTGGCCCTGCCCAGGTCCTGTCAGCCACTGTCAGCCCACGCAGGCTGTGGGCTTCTGGTGGTTCTCTCAGCTCCCCCAGATGTTCCTCCAGCTCAGAAAACTCCCCTTGGGTGCTTCTGCAGATTGTGCTGGCACTGGAGCTGCTCACAGGGACAAATTAAGTTTAGTACCTTCTGAGAGCTTTATTTAGTTTACTTTTTAAATCATTATTCTTTTTTAAGGAAAGTATGGTACCATTATTTAAACTTTCAGCCCAACTAATTAATAAACACGGAGTAAAGACTGACTACAAATCTTCATAGGTGTCTAACAATTTAACAAACAAAAATATGCTCATATGTAGTTCATACAAAATGATTCTTGCCCAGGCAAACTGATGTGCAATCTGCTGCCTACAGATAGCCAGTTTATACACAGCAAACCTTAAAACAACAAAAAAAAAACAACAACCCAAACTAACATCTGTACACCAGCATTCTTTCTTCCCAGGTACAGATCCACTCCTTCCTTCCCAAGTCCTTTCCCCTGCCCTGGAAGAGTGCTGGGGCATGGAAAATGAAGGTTATGGGGCATGGAAAATGGAGGTTATGGTCAGTTCATAACACTAGCACTCCTTCCGCTATGTGCAGTTCCCATGCTCCAGCATGCTCGTGAGGTACCTCTCACAGTCCTGCACAAGCTTCTCCACAGTGGGTGCTTTTTGTGGTGTGCAGACCTTCAGGAACAATCTGCTCCAACATGGGTCCCCCAGGGACCAAGGTTCCTTCCAGCAAGTTTTCTCCTGCATGGGCCCCTTTCCATAGGCTGCAGCTTCTGCCAGGATCCTACTCCAACGTGGAGTTCTCCACAGGCTGCAGGTGGATCTCTGCTCCACCATGGACATCCATGGGCTGCAGGGGGACAGCCTGTTTCATCATGGTCATCAACACAGGCTGTGGGGAAATCTCTTCTCCAGCACCTGGAGCACCTCCCCCACCTTCTTTTTTCATTTTGGTGTCTGCAAATTATTAATCTCAGTTTTTTCATCATTCCCTTCTATGCTCTGCCCTTTCTAAAACATGTTTTCTCCAAGGTGCCACCACCTTGACTGTGGGGCTCAGCTGTGCCTTGCAGTGGGTCATTTTGGGAGCTGGCTGGAACCACCTGTGCTCCTCACAGGGGCCTCCCTGCAGCCCCTGAAAATCAGCACCTGGAGACTTTCACCTGGTGCACATTTATTACTAGTGCAGAACACGTAGGCATAGTAATCCAAAATAATTGTGAAACTTTATGTTAATTGTGTGCACAGACTATTTGTATAATAAATGTGTGTAAAGTAAAGCTGAAGTGTGCCCATGAGACAGATGTGGTGGATGTTCCAAATGTATAAAATTCTCAGCTATTTAATGGACCAGAATTTGAGAGAAAAAAGAGTAAATACTTTTTCTCTCCCAAATTTTTTCTCATCGAAGTGCATTCAGCTCCTCATCCTGAACACCATAAATAGTTCTCCTTATCATCAGATGCTTATGATTTTGATTATTCATAAAAGTGTGAATATTTAAATACTTTATTTTTTAATCCTACCTATTATGCATGTTTATTCAAATAGTCATTGTTTTAATACAATTGACATCACGTCATATTCACCAACTGATATTTCTCCTGTATATGATGAAAAATATTATTTTCATTGCTTTTCATCCTATCAGTTTTCAATACTGCTTGTTGCTTATCAGTCCTTGCCTGTGAAAACTGATCATACTTGACCATTAAGTTTACTTTTTCTTTTTTGTTATTGTATATGCTCTTTTTAATTAATTATCAGCCAAAACTGCACTGTCCCCCTGCATTTCTCAAATACCTCTGGATAAATCTCTCTCTGCCTTACAATACTAGCTCTTTACACAAGGAATATATTACAGTTTCTCAGACAGAATAGCTAAAATTCTGCTGAGGTTAATTACTTCATATATGTTTTCTTAGAAATTATTTTGGAGTATATTCATTTGGATTTCTTTTAATTATAGAACAGATGCTTTCACCTCGGAATTTCCACATGCTGAACGTCTTCAATGCTCTTAAAACTAAAGGAACAGCAATATATAAAATAGGAAAATTAGCTCACTGAGACCCAGAGTCTGTGCTTATGTTATTGCACAAAACCTTAGGCATTTTAATCATTCATTACATGGCTGGCATTGCCCAGTCTGCTTTAAAAAAAAAAAAAAAAAATCAAAAAACCACCCTGCAGAATGCTTAATAGCACAGGCCACAGAATATTGTTGTATTTGTACACATACAATAATTGGAGAAAGAAATTTTTTGAAAGAAAAAACTCTCTGAGAACATTGTAGAGATGTCTGATTAAACCTCTCCTACTCAGTAGGATAAATTGTAATTTTTTATCAAACCCAGCATAAATTATTAAACTTATTAGGGAAGAAAAATAATTACAGTCACTAGCCACCTGAGCTTTTTGGACTGAAGGTCCCTGGGATATAATGTTTAAATTACAGGGGTCAGAAAGAACTGATAAGGATTAAAAAAACAAAAAAACAGACAAAAATGGAGGGAGAAGGAAAGAAGCAATTTAACCATCAGATAAAATCTAATTCTGAGAAAGGACTACAAAGATTTGGGCATAAAAAGTGAAGAAAACATGTTTCAGTAAGCTAGGAAATTTTCTCTTGTAATTTCTTTTTTTGTACTATTCATGAAATCCTTATTTTGCATGGGTTTTTGGAAACACAGACATTACCTAAAGAAAGCATTGCATCCTCTCAACATGTTCTCCTCCTAACTATAATAACCTGCAGCATCTCAAAGCTTTCAATGACTTATGTAAAAAGGGATAATACTAGAATCAAGAAATCAAAGTTATTGATGATACATTATGGTTACTTTTGATCCTGTAAAGCAATCACATGACAAAACTGTCTTGCAGCCTTCATTTGGATTTTCATTGGATCCCCTCCCCATATTTACAAATGTCAATTCAATGAGACTAACAAGTTAAGTTTAACATTTATTCAGGGACAGCAAGAAAAGAGGTCTCAAGTATAGACACATGTAAACAGCAGAATGCATTTTAATCCCAATCTGTAGAAAGTGAGGGACAACTAAAGCTTCAAATCAGAGCACAAGAAATTTTCAGAAATTTGTCCATCAATCTAAGCCTCTGCACTATGTCACTCTGTCTTGCTGTCAATCTTGAAACCAATCAGGGGCTTCCTGAGTTATGGCAAGCTCTGCATCATCTCCTCTGAATCCGTAGGAAAAATATTTCTTTCCCTCATCTCGAGGAACAGTAATGTTTGTTGATTTTCTGAGATATATATTGTTTAGAAGAACTGCATTCTTACCTCAGGAGCTGTCACTTGGTCTCTCTTTTGGCCTCTGTCACTCTGCCCCTAGCTGCAGGTGCCTTACCTTGGTGGGCAGGTGCTTAGGTGGACTGGGAGCAGGCAGAAAGCACTAGATTCTCCAAACACTTCCATGTGATCCATGGTGCATAAGTATTACTTTCTGTGGGCTTTCCCCATGCTTTTTGAAGAAACAGTACATAAACAAATGAGATATGCCCAGTTACAGTCATGTAATTCCATATTTTCATGAATATACTTCTAGAAATAATGCTTGAAATTGAAGATATGTGAAAAGCTTCAAAGAAACAGTTCTGTCCATTTAGTTCAGGAGATGTGGTCAGGCCACTGTGATCAAGGTATTTTGAGCTGACAAACCAGAGACCAGATAGTTCATTAACAGTACATTACAATGAATCTTCCCTTTTATACTTTCCCAATTTACACAAATTATAAAATCTTGAGGCTAATGATGGATATAGCACTGCACAATTGTTATTCACTGAAGTCTGTTTCAGCAAAGAGTCTCCTACATACAAACCCACAGAGAGTCATGGATGATGGGGAAAAATATAGAGGCAAAGCTGTTTTGTTTTTCATATTCAGCCTAATTACTGGTATATAATGAGGTGGCAGACTCACTGTGTACCGAGTGTACCTGCAGAGAACAGAGCTCATTTTCAAAATTTGTCTCAGTTTAGTGAAATTTATGAAGCTGAGAGCAAGATGACAGAAGTAAGAGCTTTGAGAAGAGAAGCACATTTTAGAATTCTTTTCCTTTTAAAACTATAAATATGATAACAAATATTTGAAAAATAAAATATCCAAGCCTGAATATTTTTTAAGTACGTATTTGATAAGTATTAAAAACCCCAAAACAAACCAAAAAAACCAAACCAAAACAACAAGACTTAATTCTGGCTACACGTTTCTCTTATGAATTTGTTGCATTCAGGTTACAGAATCCTTGAATTCCCACCAATTACAGAAAAAGCCTTGTTATGGGCAAAAAGAATGCACTGTATATGCAAAGCTGAGAATTGATTATTAGTCTCATTAAAAACTCTTAACAGTTAATCAAAGAACTGTTACTCCAGTTGCGTTGATTTTAACAATTCTAGGTCAAATCAGATGCAGGTAGAATGATGTACACACAAGCTCTATAGAATCTACTCCTCTCTTTGTTGCTAGGCTCAGACTTCTACTTCTCCTCAGCATCCTGTGGCCAATGGCTTCAGTTATTGGGGGTTTTAGGGATTAAATCATCAGTATACCAATGGTGAAAGAAGTATGGCGCTAGGTATCAATGGTTTCTTCCTCCTCACTCTAGGATTCACCTAGGTTCATTTTTTATACATATGTTATCACATTCCACATCCTCCTTTTACCTGCAAGTGCACCATACATACACATTGCTGTAGATACTGTGATTTTTATATAATGGATACTTATTCTTTTTTTTTTCACCCCTATAACTGTTTTGTTTGTTTGATTGTTTGTTTTTTCCCAGCTCCCAAGGTTACATTCCTTTGAGGACCAGTAGCTGAATGCTGATGAGTGGTTTAAGGATGCTGGGGTCTGCTTTCACCTGGTGCCTGTATTTTCCAGGCCCCTGTGATCACCCTCTTTCTACTTTTGCACTCATATTCCAGGTCTGCAGCCTGTCACAGGCAATTGCAATAATGTTCTTACTGGGTTACAATGCTACAGATTTGCCATATGGGGATTTCTGATCCAATTTCACATTGAACATAAATGGACTTTCCCACAGAAATAGTACAGTAGTTTGTCTAAAAGAGAAATATGGAACTGTTTTGACAGTGATTAAATAATTGACACTTCCACTTTCATTTTTTTTTTCCTCTAGTCGACTCTGCTAGCCCAATATTTTTTACCTGGAAATTTTAACCTGTTAGTAGGGAATTGAAAGAACTTTTGCCAATGATATCCCATAGATTGTCAAATAAACCTTCCAAAACTGAATGCTATATTCTATTTCCTGATAATTATATTTTTTGTTATTTGATTTAGTTCCTCACAAGTGTAAATATCCTATGATAAATAGATTTACTGAAAGTTTCTGAGATCTATTACCATTGTTATGAATCCTTTTTCTTAGATAGATTTAATGCCACATTTATTGTAAGAATTTAAATAGGTGCGAATTCTAAAATACAAATTTTTATTTATAAAACCTTAAATTCAGCAGTTGAACAGCAAATATTGTATGTTTTATTCAATACTTTTGTTTTATATGATCTTTATGCTAAAGTCCTTTTATTGAACATGACTACTCTTCAAGATATAAAAGTAATTTAGTCTAAAACTATGATGATTCCAACTGAATTAATTAAAATGGTCACACTCCCTACTGTGGTTAGACAACAATTTTGAGCACCAGAGTGGCACTGTAGATTGATAATTGCTGTGTAAACTGAAGTTAATTTAAAAAGTTTCAATATAAAACAAAATAATCCTTCATATTTTCTAAATCACCAGTAATATTATTTCAACAGCTCTACACTATGCTTTCAAAAATGGATGCACTTTCAGAGGTTTTTTTATCGCTTTGCCATGGTGATAAAGAAAATCTTTAAGATTAAAATCCTTGGTTCAGAATATTGTAGAGCTCTGAAATAAGAAAGTCAATGCTTATTAGGCAAAGAGCTGACAGAAAAGAGAGGAAAATCAAGAAAATAAAGATAAGGGAAACAACAGGAGGTTGCTTGTTGAGCCTAGTGACCTTATTTGCTGCTCTTAATATGCTAAAATTGTGCCAATCACAGAAAAAAAAAAGGGGAAAAAGAAGTCCTTTTAAATTCAATTTTTCAGCACAGTAGTTGGATATTGTTGGATTTTGTTTCCTGCACCTAATCTCAGCACTTTTATTTTTTTCCCCTCAGGGTAATACTTTAAAATGCAACTTGTTGTAAGCTAAAATGGAAAAACCTCACCTGATTATACATGGATAAATTATTGTTACTGACATGTATGCAAACTGCTAACTAGTGCTGTGTGCCCTTCATTCAGCCTGCATTATTTCCTTGACAAGCAGCACCAAAATTACTGGGCAAGAGTGAAATACAGCCCTGAACTAGTCTCAGAGCTTATTAAATATTTAATAAGTAATAAGAATCCATCAAAGGATGGACTTTCCCTTACCTGTGACAGCTGGAGGCAAGAACTGCTTTACAACTTGGCCTGAAAAGTGATTCTCTATGAAAATAACATGAGCATAAGAGGCAAGAAAGAGGAAAAACTATTCTATTGTTAGCATTTAAATATAGAGTAGTCTATGAAGAGCTGACTTATTTGCTTTTAATATTATGGGGCCCCAGGTACTAGGAACTATGACTGCAGACCAAATTCTGTGCATTTATCTGTGCATATGCGTTGTACAGCGTGAGTTCAGTAACATGTATGGCTTTGATCCAGTTTCAGCTGAAATTTCATCTTTTCTGTTTCTGCTACCAACTACTTAGATGCTGTAATAGCTGAAGAGTTTTAGTGCTGTTACTTTGAATGTTGTGAAGGTTTGAAAAGCA
>VZTH01013622.1:0-41439 GCA_013397815.1 Aleadryas rufinucha | reverse complement strand
CTTTCCTCATAGCAGAGGTTCTCTGTCCCTCTGATCATCTTGGTAGCCTTCTCTGGACTCGCTCCAACAGCTCCATGTCCCTCCTGTGCATTTGAAACCTATTGACTATGTTGCTACTGACTGTTCACTAATATGCCATATTAATGTAAAAGTCCTTAATCGCTTTAAGAAATTGCTTTTGCTACAGCAATTTTTGTCCAAAAAAGAACCTTGATGCCCCGTTCCACATTCATGCCAGCCCTTAGTGACATCCTTGTTTTGATTTATGATTTTCTTCATATTATCATCCATTATAATCCAAAACCAAAATGAAATCTCCAAACTAAACCTGTAATAATTTTTTTATAAGCTCAATTAGCAGTACCAGCTAATTGTTTTAGCACCATGAACTAGACACAGGCTGCTGTAGCTCCTGCTTGAGGCATCTAAACCCTGATTACAAAAAAAATGTGTGCACATAATTTTTTTGGGAAAAATTGTATGTTCCAGGTTACAGTTTAGATGATCATATTGTCTGTTACTTGAGAATTTCAAGTCTTCAAACACAATGCAGAATTACAAAACTGCTATTGAACTAGCTAAAAGAGAAATTACTCCCATCCCATTCACCTAGTTCTTAGAGTTTGACAGCCATAAATAAAATCAAAGTGGTTAAAAATGAACTAAGCCAGCTATTAATAAAGCTCACAATTCTTGAAAAGTTACAGAGTGCTGTTTGCACAGAGAACTGACTGTTTGTATTACAACAGTTTAGCAGTTGATGATATTTGAGTTTTAAGGCATTACTTTCAAAAGTTACAAAAACTGTGGCAAACAGACATGGCAGACTGGTTTTGAATTTTCAAAATGCAAAAAAATAAGTATAAGAAAACAGTTTCAAATATTTTTCCTTCTACAAAATTTCTACAAGCCATAATTTGCCATTAATGATTACAAAAAAGCAAATGTTAGGAAACGTCTAATTTCTTGCTGATGAACCCCCTTTCTTTTAACTTTTGTATACCCACATATTAGAAGGTTTTGCTATTCCTCTTCACACCACCATTCACAAATTTCACCATAATCTCACTTAAGCCTCCTTAAACCAAGAAATAGACACAAAAAGTAAAAGCAGCAGGTTTCTGTGAGACTGTTAGATGTTGTGCGGAGGACTCATTGCTTTATTCTAGATTTCAGGGAGAAACATTGAAAGCATGTATCTGGAATCCTCTAACACAGGTAAGTAGAGATACATGCCCAACTGAAAATAGTTTATTCTTTAGAGCTTCTGAGAAGTCTGCAGGACATTTTCAACCTTTTGGAACCATATATCATACAATAGTGTCATACAACTGGTAATTCCACTTGTTCTAAGATTTCCCTTATTTTCACCCTACTGATGGTCTGGGATAGTTTATTATCTCTTTAGATAGTTTTAACTCCTAAATCTGACAATAGATTAACTGAATATGCCACACTGTTATTAGTAACTTAACCTACATCATCAGTGGGTAAAACCATAACAAAATTTTTAACAGTGAAAATATTGTACATGGCACTCTTTCACTGTTTCAGCTTGGAGTGTGATTCTAGTTATGTAATATCAATTATTAGCTCTCCAATTCATAATCCTTTATAAGTCTCATCAGAACAGAGCGTTTTCTTTTGTAGTTCTTTTGTACATGCCAGCAGTAATAGAAATCCAACATCAAAGACATATTGCTGATCACATGGTACTGCAGATGATTGGAATAATGGAGGCACAACTTCAGGGAAAAGACAACTTTGTAATATCCAGCTTACGCCTTCCCTGACACATCTTCAGGCCATTCCCTCAGGTCCTCTCACCAATCACCAGAGTCAAGAGATTGGTGCTGCGTCTCCACTTCCCCTTGATTTGAGNTTGGAATAATGGAGGCACAACTTCAGGGAAAAGACAACTTTGTAATATCCAGCTTACGCCTTCCCTGACACATCTTCAGGCCATTCCCTCAGGTCCTCTCACCAATCACCAGAGTCAAGAGATTGGTGCTGCCCCTCCACTTCCCCTTGATTTGAAGAAGTTGAAGATTGTGATGGGGTCTCCCCTCAGTCTCCTCTTTTATGCCCCTATTTTAGTCAATAGAACTCAGAACCTGGATCATAAAGATCCATAATAAACATTTAGACATTCACTTTACTGCACTATGTTAAAAAAAAAAAGCAAAAAAAAGCTCAAATACATCATGGATAAAATCTATTTTTGATAAGCAATGAACACCTAGCCTGCAGAGTTACTAAGATAAGCAATACTGATGATGGACAAGAGTTTGGACAACTATCCTTCAAAAGCAAAAAAGGCAGAGATTTCTTTACGGCTTGATTACTGTTTCAAGAATCTTAACCCCAACACAGGGTTTGAAATGAAATCTGCCTGATACTATTGAGTCATGGACGTGGTGTTCATGGAATTGATAAGATTGGAAAAGACCTCCAAGATCACTGAGTCCAACATTTGACTGAACACCACCATGTCACCTTCATCTTGGAACTTCAATGTCTGGTGACATCCTTTAGCTAATATCAGTGAGGTTGGGACTTAACAGCAGGATGTTACCTTTTTCTTTTCCTTTTTTGTTGTTGTTGTAGTAGTACATATTACAACACTGGTACATTCACAATGACCTGTTTTGAAGGTTTATTAGAAAATGTTCTCTGCTCATTCCTTATATGCAAACTGTATTGCACTACTTAAATGATACCTTGGCTGTCTGTAATGAGTTTATATATACATACATATATATATTTATACACGTCACTTTATTTTTAAAAAGAAATAGCACTGTCTTCAACATAACAGGTTTTTTAGGCAGTGTGTATCTACTGTTCAAACAGAAGATCAGACTTTGGGGATTTAGTGTGCAAGACTGAGAACAAGTCCCATGTGATAGCCTCAACTTTTGTTATGAATCCATTCTGTGGTTTTTGGCCCATACTACATTATGGCATGATTCCCTTATTTGTGCAATGTGGTGTAGTATCTCCTGCTTTGCATAAGTGCACAGCATTTATTCATTAACATTTCTTTAAATATTTCAAGAACCATGTAGGAAAGACTATGCATATTCCATAGTGTGAGCTATGGTTCTTAGTTACAGCTGGGCAGGCTTTGCAGCGCAGAAATGAGGGCTGCATGGGTGTCTTTAGAGTTCTTTTGATTCACAACCAGGCACAGATTTAGGCCAATTTCTGAGCTGCTGGCAGATACATGGGGCTGACAGAATAGCCAGGAAATAGTGGGACACATTGAAGTTCCCCAGGTCATGCTGGTGGGTCACACTCCATGCTGGCAGCAAGGACAGTGCCCTTGCAGACCCTGGGCCAGAAGACTCACACTGACCTGAGTTCTGGAGAATGAATTAATTTCTCAACAGGTATATTCAGATGACACATGATGAACCACCCTAAAATTAATCCTCAAATAATAATGGGGGTGATATGAGAAAGAAAATTTGTAATTACTTGGGGAAGGTCTTTAAAATTATTTAGGCAGAGAAACAAAGTATTAAAATTTGGAAAAGCCTCTGTCTCTGTCCTGAAGAATTAGTACTGGTTTAAACCATCCTTAGAAAATTCCAAATTGGGCATCAAAGTCATGATATGACAGAGTGAAGAAAGAAGATCACGGATCTCAGTGGCTCAGGCACTAGCCAGCATAAGTTGTGGTCTGGATCTCAGAATCCTGCCTTTTTAGCTACATCTTTTTTCTGCTTAGTGTTTGCAGAGCTGAAAGAAGTGAAAATCAGGTGTGGTAGTAGCTTGTTTACAGGAGGCTGCAGATAGATGTTATTTATTCTACTGTTCATTACTTCATTTGGGTATTATTTCTGCAGAAGTCTTCATTTATTCAATGCTGAGTTTGCCTCTCTCTTCCACTATTTCCTATATTTTCCAATTACAGCCTTAAATTCCTATTTCTCTCACTCCTCAGTTTGGTGTTCTCCAAGTTTCCGCCACCACATAGGTACGGGTAAGTCCTTCCCACCTGACAAGAACAGGTGAACTTTCAATAGCACTCAGCTTGTATTTCCAGGTATTTCCAGGCTCCTGGATAAGAGTTCCCATATGACCAAGCTGAAAACTGAAGAGAAGTGTTTCTCTAGCCTTTTTATGATACTGCATTTCATTTCCTCAAGCAAAACAGAACTCACCACCTAGAAGATGTGTCATTTTTGCCCAACTATGTTTTTTTCTTATGACAACAAAACAAGAAAGATCTCAACAATTTTGCTTTCTTTGATGAAATAAAGGCTCTTGGATTGTATTTTGTTGAGTACTCTACCATTGTCACAACACTTGCCTTGCTTGTACCTGCAATACAAACTGAATATAAACAGCATTGATGCCTTTCTGAGACTATCATCCTTTCCAATTTGCTTGTTTTGAGGAACTTCTGAATTCTTGTCACTTGTGCAGGTAGAATCACAGAATTGCTTAGGTTTCAAAAGACCTCTAATACCACTGTGTCCAACTGTTCCCCCAGCACTGCCAAACCCACCACTAAACCATGTCCCTCAGTGCCTCATCTAAAAGTCTTTCGAACACTTCCATGCAAAAGCAATACTCTAAAATCCCCAGAAATGCTTTCCTGTGACTCAAGCTAACTAGGTTAGCTATAGCAGAGAGCATACACTGAGGAAAGAATACCAAATGGTAGGGAAATCTTGCTTTCCTGTTTAGCTTGCAATCCTCTGCACAAGCAAGAGAAGCCCAGGATGAGGGTAGCATTCAACCTAGGACCTGCAGAGCAATGACCTAAGTAGTACTTAGCTGATTAGACATATTCTAGTTAATTAGTCTGTTCCTTCCCATTATGTCACAAGTGACCTAAGTACAGTCTGGGGAAAGCTAAAGTAACTGCTGCTGCTGTTACTAAGAGAACTATTCTGAATGTTCAGCACTATGTGGGTCACAATTTTCTCTTTCAGGTTTAAGCATGATTCTCTGCAAACTCAGCATGGCCCTTAGCCTTCTCTCAAGATGCCACTCACATGTTTTTCACTGGCCAGGTGTCAGGTGAAACACAATTGCTCTACTCACACTTCAGTAGATGCTTTTCAATCCCTCCTCTTCCATTGCTCAGGTTCCCACAGCTGAATAAGCAAACAAAAATTAACACTGTCCTTTTTATGAACTTCCCAAGATCTTGTTAAAATTTTACCATCCTAGAATTTGACAAACAAGTACCTACAGATAAGCTGGGGATTTCCATGTGCACAGTTATAGATTTTGGGTGGTGAAAGTGCAGCCAACGGTCAATAGCCAACCATTTGACCTTTGCATGGTCCTTTAGCATGGCAATGTCTGTGCAGAATATAAATGGTGTAGATGCATAGCTAAAAAAAGATCAAGGCCAAGTCAAAGTCGTGATTAGACAGGGAGTCCCAAAGAACTCCTGGATGTAACACAAAGAGATGTTTTAGTGATAATTTAATATAGCTTAATACATATATATATTGTCTATATTCATAGTCACAAACATACATATATATTTTGATTTTAGTGGTATTCTGGCTTTAAAAATGTAGGTAGCACAAGCTTCGATAAAAGCACTGTACCAAGAGGGCAGTTCAGAAATCACAGCATTGTAGAATATCCTGAGTTGGAGGGGGCCCACAAGGATCACTGAAGTCCAGTTGAGTAAGTGCTGTGGAGGGAGCAGTCAGGTATTGTCCCCTATTGGGGGGTTTCTGTGAGGATTGCTGATTTCCTCTGTCAGAAGTATTGTTGCTGTTAGTGTTTGTTTTCTAAACTCATTGCTGTCTCCAGTAATTTGTTCTTACCTCAACCCATGATCTTTACCTTTTGTGCTGCCTGTTTTCCTCTCTAGCCCACCGTGTGGTGGGGTAGGGTGGGAAGGAGGGGCAGGGAGCAGTCATGGTTTCAGTGGAAGCAATAAATTGGGGAGTACCATTTCTAAATGACAACACCTTTCAGTCACCTCTCCTCCAGGCTGGACAAGCCAAATGACCTCAGCCACTCCTTGTAAGGCTTCTTCTAGAGACCCTTCACCATCTTTGTAGCTCTCCTTTGGATGTTCTCTAATAGCTTTTTACCCTTCTGACATTGGTGTGCCCAGAACTGCCCCCAGCACTTGAGGTGAGGCTGCCCCAGTGCAGAGCGGGGCAGGAAATCCCCTTCCTGGCCTGGCTGGTGATGCTAGGACACAGCTGGCCCTCCTGTGACTCATATCCAACTTTCCATAGACCAGGATCCCCAGGTCCCTTTCCCCGGTGCTGCTCTCCAGTGTCTCGTTCCCCAGTCTGCCCATACATCTGGGGCTGCCCCATCCCAGGTGCAGAATCTGGCACTTGTCTTTGTTAAACTCCTTACAAATACTTGGAGGCAGCAGAAGACAGCACTGGCACAGAGAGACTGTAGATTATAATGAGAAAAATTTGTACAAAGACTTGTAGAATTAGGGCAAAGTACAAAGAGTTATTCAAGCTGTATCACTAGCAGACATCCATCAATCCATAGAATCTAAAGTTTTCTGTGCTGACTTAGGAGTAAGTACCTCCTCTGATCTCCATGGCTAGTATCAGATTACGAAAGTTGCTTTATAAAGTACAGTTTTTGGTATCTAGACCCTAGAGCAGGATGGATATTTCCTTCTTCCCTTGCTGCACTGTGGTGCAAGATACACTGGAAAAAAGAAGAGAGGGATAAATGGGGTTATGCCCCTTGTGCCAACTACCAGAAATTCTTTTTGGAAATGCCCATACTCCTTGGTAATGATGGACACGGCTGAGTAAGTTCCCTCTTCTGCTTCAAGTGGCATCCACCTCCAAATACTTCTGGCAAAACTGCATACAGAATTTTTGAAGTTCATGTGTGAGGCAAATGACATAGTTTTCCCCCATCATTAATTTTTTTTTATACTGCCAGGGGCAGTGTACAAAACTGTTACCCTGTTACCCTGTTTTACAGGGTAAAACTGATTTAATTTTAAGAATTATAGGACAGCAAAACTAAACTGCGTTCTCCTGAGGTTACTTAAGCAACACATACCAGGTGATTTAATCAACCTTGCTGTAGAGGTGGGATAACAGTCTCTGTTGGCTTACAGGCTCAAGTACTGCAGTATTATTTCGGAGGCCTTGAACTTCTTGTCTTTAAACAGTGTATTTGATTTTGTGTGGAACACAAGCAAAGTTACTAAAACTTGTCAAACTTAAAGCAGATCCACTGCCTCCTGGCAGGACCTCAACTACCTGTAGAGATGTCAAGGTGGGCCTCCAACGTGCTCTTCAGCATGTTCTGTAGTGAGCATATTACTTGGCATTACCCTGGATAGCAAGGACTTGACTGTACTGCATCCAGCTCTGGGGTCCCCAGCACAGGAAGGACATGCACCTGTTGGAGTGTGTCCAGAGGAGGCCACCAGGATGATCAGAGGGATGGAGCAGCTCTACTGTGAGGAAAGGCTGAGCGAATTGAGATTCAGCCTGGAGAAGAAAAGGCTTTGGGACGACCTAATTGCAGCCTTCCAGCACTTGAAGGGAGCCCACAAGGAAGACGAAAAGAGACTATTTACAAGGGCATGCAGCGACAGTTTTACAAAATGTGCAATATATAAAATTCCCATAACAAAGGATATTCCTTAATGTTTGGTCTTCATATACTTTCAAGCTGAATCAACAAGAAGGGAGATTTAATCCCTGAAATAGACAGCAGCTAACAAGCAAGTTCTAAGTGATGTCCAGGTGTTAGAAAAGCAAATTATTTGTTGGTAGAATTGCCTCATTAAGGTTTAGGGCTTGACATGCTTTAATGATCTCAGATGTAGGGGAAGGATAACAAAGGGAAGAAGGATACTCACTGGTAGTGGACACAAAGAATGTAGAATTTATGGCCCACAAGGATATCTGGCTGAAAAAAAACCTAATAAAGACAACTCAGCAATTGTGCCAAAATCAGCTTGAACTGGGTAAAGGGTAATTCTGGCAGGGGAAGATCATTACCACTGACTCATGGACCACCAATTCAATAAGCCCACTGACTCAAAAGACTAATTGGCATGAGAAACAAGAATCATTAAAAAACTAGATAGAATACTAATTAATAAGAGAACTATGCGATTTGCAGCCAATGAACACTAACTCCTTTGCTTGCGAAAATGTATTAATATTTAATTAATAAAAAGTTTTCACAGTTGGCATGCATTATTTGTGGAAGTCCACTGAGCACCCAGGCTTGTGCAACTCTGAAATAAATAATCAATGACTCTCTTGAGTGTTTAATTATTGGCATGTTGTACACCAGGTAACGAATCTGATTTTTGTGGAAAATAACAGGACAAGGGGAAATGGCTTCAAACTGAAAGCAAGCAGGTTTAGATTGGATATTAGGGAGAAATTCTTCCCTGTGAAGGTGTTGAGGTTGCCCAGAGAAGCTGTGNCGCTCCCGCCGCCGCAGCCCCCGCACGGAGTGGAGCGAAGATGGCGCTGCACGTCCCCAAGGCCCCGGGCTTCGCCCAGATGCTCAAAGAGGGGGCGAAGGTGAGACCGCCTTTGGATGGATGCGCGGATAAAGGGATGGATGGATGCGGGAGGAGGATCAGGGCGGCGGCGTGGGGAAAGCCCCGGCAGGCCGGCAGGGCCAGGCGGCACCACATGTCCCGCGGGGCGGCGGCCCGGGGGTTTCGCGCACTGCCCCTCTCCCGGCCCGGGGCCCCTCCGCGGCCTTTGCGCTGCGGGGATCGGTGCCTGCCCGGCCCTGCGGGGCGGCGCCCGGCGCACGCGGTCTTCGAGAAATCTCTGCGGGGCCGGGATCTCGCTCCCCGCCCTTCCCCCGGGCCGGGCCCTGCCGCTTCATCCTGCCGCCCCGGGGATGCGCCAGGGCCCGACTCGTGCCCACGCTGTTCGGAGAGCTCTCACAGGGGCTGGACAGCAACATTCAGCCGGGCCTTGTAGTTGAAGCTGTTCAGAAGTGTCCGGGTCGTTTTGTGCGCTGCTTGACTTTTTCTGTTACTTTTGTCAGCGATGCAGAACAATGTAATATTTTCTATATATTTCCTTGCCGTAAGTCCGGTTTCATTGTATTTAACGTTAACGTAATAAAGATTTTGGTAGAGTTGAAGGACTGTGCCTTAATAAAGGAGAAGCTTTCTTTGAAAAGTGGACAGAAAGCAAGCAGGTGTGGGTTTTTTCCTTTCTTATTCATAGAAGCAACAGAANTGCAGCCAATGAACACTAACTCCTTTGCTTGCGAAAATGTATTAATATTTAATTAATAAAAAGTTTTCACAGTTGGCATGCATTATTTGTGGAAGTCCACTGAGCACCCAGGCTTGTGCAACTCTGAAATAAATAATCAATGACTCTCTTGAGTGTTTAATTATTGGCATGTTGTACACCAGGTAACGAATCTGATTTTTGTGGAAAATAACAGGACAAGGGGAAATGGCTTCAAACTGAAAGCAAGCAGGTTTAGATTGGATATTAGGGAGAAATTCTTCCCTGTGAAGGTGTTGAGGTTGCCCAGAGAAGCTGTGGCTGCCCCAACCCTGGAAGTGTTCAAGACTAGTTTGGACGGGGCTTGGAGCAACCCGGTCGAGTGGAAGGTGTCCCTGCCCATGGCAGGGGGTGGAACTGGATAAGCTTTAAGGTCTCTTCTGACCCAAACCACTCTGTGGTTCTATGATACTTAGTTTTCCTATCTGTGCATTGTGCTTCCATCTGGACAGATATGTACTAAGCGAAACGCTAGACTGGAGTCTGCTCAGTTTTTTGCTGAGCTTTTATCATCGGCAGCCATAAAAGCTCTGCACTGTTCCTGGAACTTCCATCGCAAAGCGTACCAAGGAACGCCTGGGGGACAGCCTGCTAAATGCGACAGGGAAAGAAAGGCTCTGAAGGAGCCAACCTCCTTCCCCCACACACTGCCAGCTTCCAACCCGGCCAGGCCCAAGCAGGACGAGCCCCGCGCCCTGAGGNATGCGCCAGGGCCCGACTCGTGCCCACGCTGTTCGGAGAGCTCTCACAGGGGCTGGACAGCAACATTCAGCCGGGCCTTGTAGTTGAAGCTGTTCAGAAGTGTCCGGGTCGTTTTGTGCGCTGCTTGACTTTTTCTGTTACTTTTGTCAGCGATGCAGAACAATGTAATATTTTCTATATATTTCCTTGCCGTAAGTCCGGTTTCATTGTATTTAACGTTAACGTAATAAAGATTTTGGTAGAGTTGAAGGACTGTGCCTTAATAAAGGAGAAGCTTTCTTTGAAAAGTGGACAGAAAGCAAGCAGGTGTGGGTTTTTTCCTTTCTTATTCATAGAAGCAACAGAAGGGTTTGGATTGGGAGGGACCTTAAAGATCATTTAGTTCCAGGGTTGTGCATCTACAGTTTTTCTGGGAAATCTGTGCCGGATTCTCACCACCCTCACAGGGAAGAATTTTTTCCTAATACTTAATCTAAACCTCTCTTTCAATGTGAAGCCATTCCCCCTTGTCCTGTCTCTCCAGGCCCTTGTCCAAAGTCCCTCTCTCCAAGAAAGACGGAAAATAGGAAAATTTCTGTTTGCTTCTACTTAATAGAAAGAAGAGTGAAGGTAGCAGCTCTGAAAGCCCTCTGTGTTCTTTTTAGAATCCTTCTTGGAGCCAAATAATGGCATACATCTAGGGCAGAGGCAGAACAGGGAAGCAGAATGGCCTCACTGCTGGTTCACTGTTAGACAATTCAAGGCCAGAACAGCAAGAGTTGTCTTCTGCAAAACAAGGAGGTAGCTGGCAGTCTAAGATGTTTGGTTTGTATTTAGAGAGTAAACATTATTACTACTTTTCTCCCTTCTAGTATGGGCTGCACAGTACTTTTTATCCTGCTTTTTCTTCTTTCTTAAGGTCCTTTCTGGGGATCCCATCCTGTCTTAAGGTTTCAAAACTGAAGCTAGGCTGAACACCTTCTCAAGCACAAATATTTTACTTAATCGTTCTGCTTCTGTATTTTCAAATCACACATGTTTTGAACATAGAACTGAGTTAAATGATTTTTGTAGCATACAAAGGTGTGAGTAAAGAAGCACATACAAAAACCCTTGTCCCTTTCCAACTGGGTTTTGGTTGTTTTCCGTTTCTCTTTGGCATGTCACAAAACTTTTTTGGAAGACTGAGGGGATGCAAACTATTGCAAGTCGAGTCACTGTTCAGATTTTCTGTTTAGAAGCTTTTTCTGCCTACTGAGCTGTTGAGAAGGTGTACACAATAGTTCTCACTGTCTTTGGGTAAGGTTTGGTGGCTGTTTAAACTGTAAGTGAAATACCAAATGTATATTAATAAAAAACTTGGAGGGACTCACTAGATGGGCGCTGCTTTGATGAGAAATTACTAGTTCATAATTTTTTTTTTGTTAGCCTGATTATTATTCTGATCTGTCATTTTTCTCTTTAGCATTATTCAGGACTAGAAGAAGCTGTCTATAGAAACATTCAGGCATGCAAAGAACTTGCTCAAACCACCCGTACAGCTTATGGACCAAATGGTAAATAAATCCTAAAATGATTGTTGCATTTTTGAGACAAACGCTATGTTTGGAGGTTAAACATACCTTGACAAAGAAGCAGCTGTTTGTTTCTGGGGGAAACACATTGGACTTGCTCTAAAACTGTAAATATGTTCTTTGTGACTGTAGAAATCAGATTTTGTTTTGATAGCTTTTGAGTTATGCTCAGTGTCTCCTTTTGCCAGGTTTTTGTCACAGTTACTGTGTTCGCTTTGAGACATGGTATAAAATACATGAGAAAGCACAAAAATTAAAGGAAACATGATAACATGGTAGTAGTCACAGTGAACATAATCTTGTTCAGTCAGATAGATGGAAACAAAAGATACTCTCCTGTATTGTTTAATTAAATAATGTGCTGATATTTCTGAAAAGAAAACTGCTTACTCAGAAATTACTGATTTCTCAATGTCACACACTTCAAGTGTTATTTCACAAAAATATTTTAAAGTTCCTTAATTACAAACTGAGCTAACACTTTAATGTGCAAGATACACCTGAAAGTTACGAAACAGTGTCTGTGTACAAAATATTGTTTGCATAATGAATGATTTTTAAAAGTTGTTTTGTTTCCCTATTTAGGAATGAACAAAATGGTCATCAATCATCTTGAAAAGCTTTTTGTTACAAATGATGCTGCTACTATCCTGAGAGAGCTAGAGGTAAGTTTTCTTGCTTCAGAGGATGTCAGTTGTGAACCAGTGTTTCTGCTCATGGGCTGCTATGGTTCTGACTGTCAGTAAGGAAATGTCACTCTGACAGATGATTTACATATGTCACTTTGGATATCATTCACTTTTTTCACTGAAGTCCACAGTGAAGAATATAATTCTTTTGTGGAGCAGCATTAACTTAGGAGATGCTTAATAATTCCCTACTTTCCCCCGAAAACAGTAGATTTAGGAGAGGATATGTCTAGAAATGCAGTGGTTTGGAAAAGTCTGCATGACATAGCTGTTCAGTTAATATTCCAGTGTTGTTGGTTGCCATGTTCTCCTGACTGCTTAGAATCCATCAATTGAATTTAAGAATCTGAAGCTATAGCAGCATCCTTCTGTAAATATTGTAAAGGCATGAAAAGGCTGTCCTCTCCTAATTCTTCCTCCGACTTCAAATTGGTATTTGTGACACAACATGAATAATATTTTACTGAATTTTGTACTTGGTGATAGAGAGAGCATGAAGTAGTTCCTTACTGAATGCATTGTGTTGGTGTTCTGTATGAGGAGAATAACTGTGGAAGTCTCAGTTCTGTTTTTAAAAAATATAATCTGCATACTAGTGACCTAATCTGATGAGTTTTGCATGTTACTTTCTGGTATAAATGTCAGGTATAAATATTCAGGAATATAGTGTTTTATTGCACTTATTTGGAAGAAGAGTGAAGCAGTGCAATCTTTAAGCAGAGCCCCCCATTAAAATGAAACTGTTATTTAGACATGTACTTTGTGTGTTACACATGAATTCAGTTTGAAGATCTAAACTCCAGACTGTTTTCCTGTTGCAGAACTGTTGCAGTGAAGCCACTGCATCCTGTAAAAGTAGCTCAGAACCGATGTCAAGGATGTCTAATGCATGTTGTAGGGGCAATGTTCAGTTCTCCTAATTTTTTTTTTTTGTATATATGTTTGTACTTTTCCTTACTAAGGAAGTTAGCCGATTAAGATTGTCTGTGCTGCTTTCTTTTCCAATTTTGTGCATTATTAGAATCTCTAGGTACAATCTGAAATAAGAGAGCTTAGAAAGATGCATAGGAAAGCCTGAAGCTGCAGTCTTAGGTGGGGTGTTAGTAACCAAGGTATGTAACTTCTTTTAAAGGTCCAGCATCCTGCTGCGAAAATGCTTGTGATGGCTTCACACATGCAAGAACAAGAAGTTGGAGATGGAACAAACTTTGTCCTTGTTTTTGCTGGAGTTCTTCTGGAGTTAGCAGAAGACCTTCTGAGGATGGGGTTATCTGTCTCGGAGGCAAGTTACAGTCTCATTACAGTTCACACAGCTTGAACCCAGATTGCCACTGGTCAGTATTCTTGGGTCACAATACTCTGAATCATCTGCTTTCTTCTCAATTAATTTTTTAGATAGAGATGTTTGAAGGAGAACCATGTGTTCTGCTGCTTGTGATTGCTTGTTTCCATTACAAACTTCTGCATCTAGTGTTTTATGGCTATTTGAGAAGCAGATAAAAGCAGTATGAAGTGTTGTAGTGAATATTTATTATTTGCTGCACAGGTGATTGAAGGATATGAAAAGGCTTGCAAAAAAGCCCTAGAAATTCTTCCAGACTTGGTGTGCTGTTCTGCAAAGAACCTTCGAGATGTTGAAGAAGTGGCATCTTTGTTGCACACGTCAGTGATGAGCAAACAATATGGCAATGAACGGTTCTTGGCAAAGCTTATTGCTCAGGCCTGTGGTAAGTGGGCAGGAAGAGGTGTGGGCATGCAGCTAAAAAACTGAGTAGGTTTTCTTATGGTCATTACATCTTCATGGAAGATAGAAAGTATGGTTAGTTTAGCAGGTTGGTTGGATGGAACACTTTACCCCCGAAATGAGGGTAATCTTCCTCATGTTGAACTCTGCATTGGCATTGTGGCTCAGAAAAGGTTTGCCTTTCCTACTAAGTGTTTCTAGAAATAGCTTTCAAGTCTTTTTAGTGCAGAAACCCATCTTTCTCCCTCTTTTTATATCATTAAAAGGACATATTGCGCTTCACATAAGCTGATATTAGTCGCAGCCACAGAACAATGGAAGCAAGACTCTAGTTCTGTTAAGTTGTTCTCTCTTTAGATTTCCAGGAAAAAACCTTCATTTTTAGTTCCAGTGTTTTCTCTAAATACTCTGGGTGAGACTTATCTCTTGACTCTACCTGTATGAGTGCATATTTAAATTTAATTAACTGGGCAGCCTGAATAAATGTTTCTTTCTGATTATTACTTTATAAAAACAAAATTTCTGTTTCTCTTTATGCCAGTCATTAGCAGATTATAATTGTCTTGAATTTAAGCAGGTATCTCAAACTACTGAAATTTAGTAGTTCAGAAAAATTCCAGGCATTATTTATGCTGTCATTGTTCTACTTCATTCATTAGGCAAGACTTACTAATTTTATTTTTTTTTTTTGCCAGTTTCTATTCTTCCTGATTCTGGTCATTTCAATGTTGATAATATCAGAGTGTGCAAAATTGTGGTAAGTTTGAAGTAGCTGGCTTTACTGAAACTATTAAGGTAAATAGTGTAATGAAGGTTAATCTTTGAACTTCCAAAGAGTCTTTTGTGATTTTGCTGTGGCATGTGTAGTAAATTTTGGAAATTAGTCTTTTACTTCTCTTGTTTAGTGCCCAGTAGTGGCATTCAGAAACAAAAATAATTAATATGGAAAGTAATCTAAAATGGGAACCTGTTAGACAATGTTGTTGCTGAATAAGCTGAAGTCTTACACTTAGGGTGTTCCATCCAAATGATTGTAAGGTCTGCTTTTCAGGCGGAGTAGTGCAGCTTTCTGACAATAAATGGTCAGTAATATGCTGTTCTCCCATTCATAGAATCAAAGAATAATTTGGGTTGGAATGTGTCTTAAAGATCACCCAGTTCCAGCCTCCTGCCATGGGCAGGGACACCTTCCACTAGACCAGGTTGCTCCAAGCCCCATCCAACCTGGCCCTGAACACTTCCAGGGATGGGGCAGCCACAACTGCTCTGGGCAACCTGTGCCAGGGCCTCATCACCCTCACAGGGAAGAATTTTTTTCTGGTACTTAATCTAGACTTATTTTCTTTCAGTGGGAAACCATTCTCCCTTGTCCCATTACTACTTGCCCTTGTAAAAAGTCTCAGATTCCATTTATTTCCTTTCAGGGTGCTGGTATTTCTGCTTCCTCAGTACTGCATGGCATGGTTTTTAAAAAAGAAACTGAAGGAGATGTTACTTCTGTCAAAGATGCAAAAATAGCCGTGTATTCCTGCCCTTTTGATGGTATGATAACTGAAACTAAGGTATGTTAAAGCTCAAAATAAGTTACATCTCTATTTATGCTTATGTGCTCTTATTTTTAGACTTGGCTATAAATATTCTCGACACTTGGCGATTGAGGTATTTTGGTGAATATTGATTTTATTAGTTTAAAAAAGTTCATAGGAAAGCTCTGAACCTTGATTGCTTCAGAGGGTTTTTGAGATAGGGGAAATGGTGTTGGTTTTGTTGGGTTATTTGAGCCAAACTACAGCTCGAATTTCTGAACCTCAAGGTTGTCTAGAATTGCCTGGTGGTTTCCTTTTTTTTTTTTCCTCTTGTTTTACCCTGTTGCCTGGGAAGGGTGTCGGTATTAAAAAATAGGATGACTTGAGGTTTATAGATAGATTGGGAGACAAAATGGTTTGTCAGAAATGTGTAGGCACGTGATTTAATGCTAAATTGTCACAGTGTATGTGTTTTACTAGGGCACTGTCCTAATAAAGAATGCTGAAGAACTGATGAATTTCAGTAAAGGAGAAGAAAATCTAATGGATTTGCAAGTCAAAGCTATTGCTGATACTGGTGCAAATGTAGTAGTAACAGGTGGCAAAGTGGCAGATATGGCTCTTCATTATGCCAACAAATACAATCTTATGTTAGTCAGGTAAGTACTAGGAGAGCACAAAAACATTTGGTTTACCAGATTTATGAAATGTACTTGCCATCTTGTCTTTTAGCTCTTAAATGAATTACCAACAAAATACTGCAGATTATTTGTTTTTCTAGTAAGTCAAAATCTGACCTACAATTTGATTGTTTCATATCTTAAGTTTCTTGATAGAATTTCACCTCTGTTTGACAGCTGACTGGGGAGTAAGTTGTGAATATTGGTTATATCTACAGTATACTGTATATACTGTTATTTTGGTTTAAGTATTTCTATAGCACAGTTGAAATCCAGAATATCAAAATTCGTGGCTCTAGTAAAGAGGGATATGGTCTCAAAGGCATGTGAGACTATTCCACAGTGGTTTCCTTTCATCACAGTCCTCATGTGATGATTTAGCAATGATGAGATGCCTCCGTGTATCACTAATGTGTTTATAGATGGCAATTCTTAACACTTTTCTGTCATTTTTCTGCTCTGTTTGTCTTTTATCCTATAAATCGTGCTTGTACATCTTCAGAATATATCCTGCATCACAAAGTCAGATATACTTAGCAGTAGCTCTCACCATCTCACCCAGATAAGTGGTCCTTTGTTGAAAGCTGTAAATTTATTGGTGCTGTCCAAAAAGTCTACGCTTCTGGAAATGTAGTGTGATACTGTAATCTTGTGTAACAAAGAAGGATTATTATTAGAAAGGCATTTTAAAGATCAGTTCAAATCTTTTACAATAGAGGATGAAGTTTGATGATTTCCATGTGTTTGAAACTCTTGTTTTAAAATTTGCACAGCATCCTTGAAAATTGATATTTATAACAAAAAAAAAGAGTGGATACTTGATACTTGATGCAGTAAATTTTGATCTTGCCATTGGTTTACAAAATGCTGCCAGATTAAGAGAATACTCTTGTATGTGTTAACATTGTTATGGAAACTTGTTTTTAAAGGCTGAACTCCAAGTGGGACCTGAGAAGACTGTGCAAAACTGTTGGTGCAACAGCCCTACCCAGACTGGTATGTACCTCCCAAATGAGGTGCAGGAGGATGAGAACAGATGAGCAGGTTCAGTTCTTAACTCATGTTTTTCTTTCCAGACTCCCCCTACTCCTGAAGAAATGGGTCACTGCAACAGTGTGTATTTGTCAGAGGTTGGGGATACACAGGTTGTGGTGTTTAAGCATGGTATGTGTGTTCTGTAGAACTTCTGACACTACTGTTCTAAAGTGTGTTTCTATGTGTTTTAGATATAAGATTAATGAATTAATTCAGTGATGCATGTCTCTGAACAGAAAAGGAGGATGGTGCCATTTCTACTATCCTCATTCGTGGATCTACAGACAATCTGATGGATGACATAGAGAGAGCAGTGGATGATGGTGTCAATACTTTCAAAGTACTCACAAGGGTAAGTAATGAGAACACTTGAGTTACCCAAAGTGAGAAGTGGATCAGTTTGAGGCAAGATTTGAGCCTGTCCTGTGCTCATTGCTACAAAGACTGTAAATATTAATCTGCTTAGGTGCCTTCTGGAGTTGGAGAGATGGCTGTGTAATACTGAGGTGTGGAGGGCTGTGTAGAGAAGATTGCTGTTGTGAGCATAGGATACATAAAAAGTGGTGCTCAACATGGACTGCATTCCATTTTCCAGTAATGAGTGAGTTCTTGAAGGTAGATTAGCTTTACCACTTTCTAAAGACAGTCAGTTCTTTCTTGACTTATTCCCTAGAAGTTCTGTAATGTTCCTTGGAAACCAGGCACAGAAGAAAAGCTAGATAGCTTTGTCACTTGGGATCAGGAGAAACTGATTGGTTGCAGACTCAATTTCTAGTTCATTGATAATAACTCATGCTTCCTCCACATAATACAGATAGGTTTTTATGGATGGAAGAACTCAGTTTTACAGAGGACTTTTTTTGTGAGCATGCAAAAATTGTTAAAACTGTTAGAATCTTATCTCTTCTGCATGCCAAGACATGGACATTGATTTAGACTACAGAAATGCTGTGCATTTATGATTGTCTCCAGGAGCTGTCCTGTTTTAAGATTTATGATGATTACTTTGTGGGTTAAAAGACCAGAGTTATTAAGTAAATTCTGGTTTGCCAAAGGATGTACAAAATGCTTAATTTAAAATGAAAGAAAACAAAACAAAAACTCCCAACACCTTGTGATACCTGTTGACATACTAAACTTAGTGTACAGTAGGCTGGTGTCCTGTATGATACTTCCCACCAAAATAATAGAAAAGATGAGAAAATCTAGGAATGCTGTTACAGTTAAACACAAGTTGAAGTTGTTAAAAAAAAGCCAAAAAATCCCAGACACAAAACTCACTGCATTATTATTTTGCTTTTTACAAAAGAAGCTGTTTTTCTTCAAAGACATTGGAATGAAGGAGTAAATTCTGGTACATTTCCCTTACAATGCATGTTTGTTCTGATTCTTAGTAAGTCTGTGTGGAATAAGTTTCTGTTGCATTCTTGATAGAATAGAAAAATCCTAAAAAAAAAAAAAATAATAGATATTTAAGCAAAACATTGTGTTTTGGTGTGGTCCTTCCACAGGATAAACGTCTTGTTCCTGGAGGTGGTGCAACAGAGATTGAATTAGCCAAGCAGATCACATCGTATGGAGAGGTACAGCAAACAGGCTTCTTGGCTTTTCATCTTCACACACACATCTGACAAAATAATACAAATACTATTTTGCACCAACTTATATATATGTATATATATGTGTGTATTAAAAACCAGTGTGGGGGGAAATGCCTCCCTGTCTTACACTTCTTGAAATGCTGACGTGGTTTTCAACTTCACTTTAGACTTGTCCTGGGCTTGACCAATATGCCATCAAGAAGTTTGCTGAGGCATTTGAAGCCATTCCTCGAGCACTGGCAGAAAACTCTGGAGTAAAGGCTAATGAGGTCATCTCCAAACTTTATGCCGTGCATCAGGAAGGGAAGAAAAATGTTGGATTTGATATTGAGGTAAATAGTCTCTCTTGTTACTTGTTGCCCTGCAGTGCAGGGTTATACTTAATAGTACATCTATCAGTATGAAGTATTTATAGATTATTTAAAATTGTTGGAAGCTCTGTGTTGCACAGTCTAGAATAATAATTTCTTGGAATTGAAATACTTAAATGTTCTTTTTATCAGCAAGCAGTTCAATTCAGTATAGTATAGTGGCCTTACATCAGAGGTGGAGGGGGATACTGAACTAATATGACAAGGAGTAAGTCTTCAGTAATGACTGACTTTGTCTTCCTGCTAATGGATTAGGAATGAAGGTTTTCTGGAGGGAGAAGATGAGATCAGAAAAGTCATACCACCTTACTAGGTAAAAGCCTGAGAAAATGTTGAATAATGTTTTTCACCCATCTGACAGGCTGAAGCTGCTGCAGTGAAGGACATGTTGGAAGCTGGTGTGTTAGACACGTACCTTGGAAAATTCTGGGGTATCAAGCTAGCTACAAATGCAGCAGTTACTGTCCTAAGGGTTGATCAGGTAAGCTTATGTGTAATTTGGGTGCTGAATTAAAACTTGGCAGAACCCTCATGCAAATAGATGGAATCTCCTGGAAATGCAAGGCATAAAAACAATGCTACTTGAGAATGTGGTTTGTTCATTTCTGAAGGCCAGGAAGTCGTTTCTTCAAGAGCTTGTAATCTGGAATGTGGCTGCTTCTGCAGTACTATTAATATTTGTTGGGTGTGGGATTTTTTTTTTAAAGATTTTGTTGATATTTTAAAGACAGTTGATATTTGTGTCCAGAGAGTTACCCTAACTTCTGTAGGAGCAAGCTTTAATAGAAGAAACCTTCTGTCATATATTGTTACATGAAAATCCCGTTTTTAGGAAAAATAGAGGTTAAAGTCTTAATGATAAAAATCTTTTATTACTTTGTGAAGCTTCAGCAAAAATGAATTTGCATGTAAAATTTCTGTAGATTATTATGGCAAAAACAGCGGGTGGTCCAAAAGCCCCTAAGCATCAAGGACATTGGGATAAGGATGACTGGAAAGATGAGCCTGAAAACTAGTGTGCAGTAAGCTCTGTTTCTCTAGCAGAGAGGTATCTGTGTGAGTGCATGCATGAGTTCATTGACAAGCACATGGCAGATTGTAACCTCCTTGAGAACACATAACACTGCTGTCTTGTGCTGTGTGCCGATTGCTACATCATGTATTTGTGCCTTTGCAAATGAATTCTGCTCCTAAATCCAAATTTTCATGGAAGGGATGACAAGTGCAGGTTCAGTTTTACCTTACTTGTCGATATAGCCAGTGCAGAGAATGTGTTTTAACATGGTAGGACTGATGGACTTCATGGTTTTAAAGTGTGATACTTAGAGACAATAATTGAGAACAATAGCTTTGATAATCCTCCTTTCTGTAGTGTGCACTCTGTAAACTAGTCTGCTGTTGGCC
This sequence comes from Aleadryas rufinucha, assembly GCA_013397815.1. Classification (NCBI taxonomy): domain Eukaryota; kingdom Metazoa; phylum Chordata; class Aves; order Passeriformes; genus Aleadryas; species Aleadryas rufinucha. The sequence continues at coordinate 20,880 of VZTH01013622.1, read as the reverse complement.
TATTTAAGCACTCACTTTCTGTAGACTAACTGAAGTCTTACTTTGCATGCAAAAATGAGGTAAAATACCTTTTTTTACTGTATCAGGGGTCAGCTGCTGCTTCTTTTTTTCTCAAGAAAAGAAAAAAAGTTGTTAATATCTCAGTTAGATGGATAGTAATATTCACTGGCTTAGGTTCAGAATAGGGAAACTGCATGAATGTAGTGAATGCTAGCAGTCAGCATCATGTGGCTGTAGGAGTAGGGTATGAGCCTGATTTTAACATCAGCTTTTTCTACTTCTCTATTCTCTTCAAGATCATTATGGCAAAACCAGCTGGTGGCCCAAAACCTCCGTCAGGAAAGAAAGACTGGGATGAAGACCAAAATGATTGAACAATTTAACTGTATTTCTTAAGTGACATGACTTTGTGAGTTTTTTAATATCCCAGTTGGAGCCTGTCACAATCTTTTGCTCTTGCCTTTAAATTATGAACAGTGTCCAATGGAGTGCAGAACTTCAAACACCTCAATAAATGTACTCACTGTTGAAGTGTTGACTTACTTCATTTGGAGCTAGCATGACATGGTTGTTGCCAGTCTGTGAATGTGTGTAGGGATGAATGACACTGTGGGGGTGTGATGGGCTGACCCTTGGCTGGCTGCCTGATACTCTCCTGGTGAGGAAGGAGGCAGAACTTCTCAGGGGCTGAGATAAAGAGGGGGAGATAATATATCAACTCCTGTTGCAGGCACAACAGACTCAATGTGCAGGGAGGCTGACCATGAGCCTGCTACAGGGAACTCATAATCCACAATTGTTGTGGCTCTTTGTGTTCTTACTTGTACTCCTTGGCCAGTACTTGAGTGTAAACAGTCAAATGAACATTGAAATAATTAAGTGTCGGCAGCAGGTCTGTGGTCCCTGCATTCAACAGCCCCTCTCCTGAGCCCCTACTTGGAGCACTGTGTACAGATGTGGTGCCCCAAACATAAGAAAGACAGAGAACTGTTAGAGTGAGTCCAGAGGAGGGTCACCAAGTTGATAAGGGGACTGAGCACCTGCCCTCTATCAGCCTATGGAGACGCATAGAAAGTCTGGGCTGTTCAGCCTCGGGAAGAGAAGGTTGTGTGGAGACCTCACAGCATCTTCCAGTGTGTGAAGGGGCTACAGGGAAGTCAGAGAACTCTGCATCAGGAACTGTAGTGACAGGACAAGGGGGAATGCCTTCAAATTGAAATAGGAGAAATTTAGGGTAGATACACAGGAGAAATTCTGCCCTGTGAGGGTGGTGAGGCCCTGGCACAGGTTGCCCAGAGAAGCTGTAGTTGGCCCATGCCTGGAAGTGTTCAAGGCCAGGTTAGATGGGGCTTGGAGCAACCTGGTCTAGTGGGAGGTGTCCCTGCCTATGGCAGGGGGTTGGAACTGGATGAGCTTTAAGGTACTTTCCAACACAAACCATTCTGTGATTCTTTTTTTTTACATGCATCTCTCTCCTCACCCTTTTATGTCCCCATGCTCTCAAAAGGGCAGTCTGACAGCAGTGAACTGCATCACATTCTAATGACCTTAAAAATAAATGCTGAGCAGCACTAGCCAGCATGATGCAGAGTGCTGGAATCTTTCAACTGAAGCCCCCTGTTAAGATTAATCTTGGGAAGTAAACAGCTTATGTGTCTCCAAGTAGCTTGAAAGGAGAACTGCACTTGAAATCCAAACCACTTCAATAATTAATCCTTTTACTGCTCTTGCCAGCGCTACTTTATCTCACAACCAGAAGGGAGTGGAAGGCTAAATCAAGTCTGGAACTATCTTATGCCTAAATAAGGCTGCCATACAACAGCTCTACTAATGCTGGCTTTATAGTCAGTTGTTGGTGAGGCTGAAAAATAAACTCAGCAAGTTTTCAGAAGGATTGGCATACTGCTATAGTCAGCTGCATGAAGGCTACTGCTGCTGGCTCTAGGGGTTACAAGAACAAGATGCCCATTTTCTTAGTAAGGCTGTTGTGAAAAATGCACTGAATGTCAGCAGCTGCTGCTCTAGCATGGCAGAGCCAAGATTTTATTCACATGAGAGCCAACATGAAGCTTGTGGAGAACTTCAAAGTTACAAGTCACTGCAGGAGTACTGGTCTTATGCCTGCTGTGTGGAAAGGCTACATGGGACTGCCTGTAGTAAGAGTGAGCCAAGCACTCAGCCTTGCCAAAAGCACCAGCAAAAGAATTCCTGGAGCATTTGCAAACTTCAGGGCTCCTCTACTGGACATAAAGCAATAGTGAAAAGAGAGCTGAAGCTGCAATTGTCTTGGCTCTTGTGGAGGAAGAAACAGCTTCTTATGCTTGGAACCCAGGTCTAAAAAATACAAGGGAACACATGATAGCTGAGATTAACTACAGTTCAAAAGGAGAGCTGGTCGCTTTAAAGTGAAAAAGCTGCTGATCAAGATTTATATCCACCCAAATTACTCAACAAAAACTCAAAGCTGTAATTTTGAATAAAGCTTTTATTGAAAAGTAGTGGAAACACTGGAAAAAGTATAAGTTAACTGTTTGTCAGTGTGTCTAAAATGCATAAAGTGAATTCCTGCTATACAGTAGCTCCAACATGTTAACAACATGATTTGTAAGTCTGCCTTCTCTCAGACCTCTGAAGAAGGGGGCTGCGCACACAAGAAGGGCTCTCCCGATGAGTTACAGCAGCCTCTCATAGAACAGAAGATAGGCTTGGGAGCTCAGCACTTTGGACACAGAGACAGGTTGTACGTGGGTATCACTGATGTGGAACCACTGACCTTTGACTGGCTCAGTTTCTAAAGCTGTGAAAGGAAAAATTTAGGAGTAAAAGTTATTAGAAAGAATTGAAGCAATCAGTTCTATTACTGTTCTTCAGTAAGAATCATAGAGTACAATCATAGAATCACTGAGTTGGAAAAGACCTCCAAGATCGAGTCCAGCCTGTGACTGATCGTTGCCTTGTCAACCAGACCAGAGCACTGAGTGCTACATCTTCTTGTTCCCTGAACACCTCCAGGGATGGGGATGCCACCACATCCTTGGGCAGCCCCTTCCAATGCTTAACCACCACTTTGTCTTCATGTCTTCCTAATGTCCAACCTGAACCTCCCCTGGCACAGCTTGAGGCCATTTCCTCGTGTCTTGTCACTTGCTACCTGGGAGCAGAGCCCGACCCCACCTGGCTACACCCACCTTTCAGGCAGTTCTGGAGAGTAGTAAGGTCTCCCCTGAGCCTCCTTTTCTCCACACTGACCCCTCCCAGCTCTCTCAGCTGCTCCTTATAGGATTTCACCAGCTTCACTACCCTTCTCAGAGAACTTATCTGCCATGGCAGGATGTTGGAACTAGATGATCTTTACGGCCTCTTCCAACCCAAACAATTTTGTGATTCTGTAAGAAAAAATTTGTAAAATATTTCTAAAGATTTACCTTGAGATTGTCCTCGAAGGACAAGATCAGAGAGGTGGTTGTTCATAGCTCTCATTTTAACATAGGCAGTGTAGTGCCCAGACCTCATTGTTCCGCTGTGTTCAACAACTCCATAGAGGGAGTACAAGACCTTTGTATTCCCTTCAGCCACATTCTAGAAAATCACAAGTTTAGCTGGGTCAGCCAGGTGCAGAGTTTTGAAGAATGTAAACTCTTTGATTTGTTTGCTGATGAAATGGAAACTGGTCATTAGAGAGTCATGCAAGCACTACAGTTATGAGCAGTGAAGTACAAGTTATCACACAAAGTAACAGGCTTGACAAGCGTTCTACGAAGATTTTGCTATGCAGCTTTGTTGTGAAAGCACATTAGAACATGGGAAAGGAGAATCTGATTGTTTTCCCACTTACTTTACATTTAGCTGTACAGAAAGGAGCCAAGTCTATCACTTCTGGGAACTTGATATGCCTGTTAACCTTCCGCAGATTAAATCCAGCCTTAAACAACCAAAGTAGAGGAAAACCCCATAGTGTTAAAATGGAGCATATTAAAACCATGCTTAGTTACTAAATGTTTCAGGTTAAAGTTTCAATAATACAAAGTTAGTTTTACATTATGCAAAACTGGGAAAAAGCAAAATTTTTTTTTTCTCTGATGTCCAGTATTCCAGCATTATTTCCTTGTCCCCACATGCTGCACTGGAGCACAAGTTAAGATGGCTCTTCAGCTCGCTCATACATTAACATAATGGTAGCAAAAGTGGAAAAAGAATCAGCTCTAATGCACTTCAGTAACTATGAGGACAACTCTTGGCTTCTCAGATACTGTAACATGCCTGAGGATCTGATCTTAGAGCATCCAAACTGATGCAAACTGTGCTCCCACCTTAATCACATAATCGTCCAGTATCAAACTTGAAAAACAAAAGGAGATGATGAAAAGTGTTATTTTCTTCATATTACAGTCTCTTGGAATAGGCTACACATTTCCATTTTCTATATGAAATTGGTTTTCATCTAATTCAAGTTGCCTCCCTTATTTTTCAACTATCTTGACCAAAACACCAGTTTTAAATTTAGAAGAAGTACTGTCTCCCTTTCCTTTCCTCCTTCTCTCTTGAAAAGCTAAAGCCCTGAGTTAAAATTTTTTCTACAATTTGGGAATACAGAGGTAAGTGACTTTACTTCAGTGTCTGTAAATAAAACTTAAGTTACTCTGCTTTCCTTTCATCCTTCCTTCTCCCTGACAAGGCTCAGAATCCTCTCCTTTCCACTTCTGCTAACTTGTTACTTATTTGTAACTAATACAGGATCCTATTTACCTGTACTTACTGAAATGCATGAGCCCATGAACAGCTGTAATAGTAGGAAACCATTAATGCTAAGATTCTACTTAATACAGTAAGCAGTAAGAATAATGAGGGAATATGTTGTGAATATGCACAAAACAATGCTTTCCAGTTAATTAAGGGAATATTCTTTCAGTAAAACACACCTCAACACCTCAAAGACCACAAAACATAATGCTGCACACTAATGCCTTCCAAACTTTGGGAAAAAAACCAAACTAGTTTTATGGAAAATAAAAGTAATGTTAGCATGTTCTCAAGTTGAGCTAGTACTACATGCATGTGTACACATATATACATATTAACCTGAGGCTATATACATGTATCAGTCTGCTACTTACATGCTGAAACCTCTTTAAGTGAAGGGTTAAAATTGGAGGAGCAAGAGAGATGAGCATCTGCTTTTTGGCATTAGTATAAACATACTTCTTTTCACCTGCAGAAAAGAAAAACCACCAAAGATTAAAACAAGTGTTTTATATCAAAACAAATGTTACAAGTTATACAAATACCACTTTAGGGATAATCCCCCCACCTTTACCCACTCAAGAAGCAGATAGGGATGTATTTAAAGTTTTCTTTTAAAAAAGTTTGTCATACTTTTTATGTTGTTCTTTGGTCCACAATGCCTTTGTGTACACACATCACACAGTAGTTTATTGGTCTCGGAAAGTGTTTCATTACGGGTAAATTGATACAAACAGTGATGGACTGAACCTTCCTCTGGGTTCAGCTCTTCCCTGTTTGCCAGAGTACAAAATGCCATTTCGGGGTCATCCGTAGATACTTCGCAGGTTTTGTTAGGAACAGGCTGAAGGCCATCCAAGGTACTCGTGTCAGATTCACAGGCACCCAAGTGGAGTTTTGAAAAGTCCGTAGCAAGCTCTTCCTCATCTTCATTGTCATCATCCTCCTCTTTCAAAGACAGGTTGTCAAGGCCATTGACAAACTTCATAGGAGAATCTAAGCCTTCCATAGAGAGATCTGTGAGAGACTCATTTTCTTCACACTCTTGTTCTGGCTCTCCTGTATTTTCATGCCTGCTCTGAATTTCTGTACTATTTCCCTGTATACTCAAGTCTTTCTGATTTAAGCAGTGATCTTTGCACTCATGTGGTGATTCCTCTTCTTGCTTCTTATCAAGAGTTTCAGAGCTCATTTCAGTCTCTGATTCTTGGTTGTACTCAACATCTATCTCTGGCTGTTCAGTTGCACAGAGATCTGTCAAGTGAAGCACCTTTCCTTGAAGTTTTTGCTGCCGGCGCTGGCTCTGCACATTTGAATACATAATAAACAAGAGTACAAAAACCAAAGTAAGTAGAAATTATATTTAGCATTTCTTACCACTTCTTTATCAGAATGTTTGTTGCATGCCACAGATGCACAAGGCAGGAAGGGGAAGAATAATCTATGATTTAGTGATCAGAGGTGATCAGTTCCACTAATGCTGAATTTATTCTCACTCAGTTCCCACTGCTCCTTGTTAAGCAGTATCATCAAAATACAGCTAATGATTCCCTTGCTATCTTCCTGATCCTTTCTTATGTCTGTACTCGAAAGTTTTGTGAATATTCTTGCAATCAATGACAGGAAAACAGTCTGATACAAATTAAGGCTACTTCACACAGGCAACAAATTCTACTGGATATTATGATATTATTCCTAGGCAGCAACGCTTAAAGAACATCTTAACAGCAAAGACATGGGTATAATTGGTCTTTTCAGTTGTGCATTTGAAGGAGGAGAAATTCTAAGCTGTCTCCTCCTTCATGTAAACTGTGGAAACAAAAAGAATTTCTTTTAACAGAAATAGCAAACACCAAGTGAAATACCTATCCAAACCAACCTTGGCTTCTTTTCTGGCCTGTTTCTTCGCTTTTTTCTGAAGGTGCTTACTTGTACCAGGGGGCTCATCTTTCTGCTTACGGTAATGGTCACTGATTTTATCCTCTTCATCTTCAGATTCCTTTTCTTTGTTTTTTTTAATGTTTTCTCTCTTTGTAATTTTCACTTTCTACAAAACAACCACAGAAAGAGAGATGTTATCTGAGTTTTCAGCTCAAATATAATATTTTAATGATGTAACATACAACTAACTCACATCTTGATGTTAATGGAAGGAGTGTCTCACTCCAGAGAGTCCATATGAAACAAGGAGTTGCAGAATGAAACGGTATGTAAAAGTAAGGCTATTGACAGCCAAATTCTGAACCTGTAAAGGAGCAACATCACCTTTGCCTCTAACCAATCTCATTAAATGCATTGAAGAGTAAAGTTTTACACAAGCAGAGACATTTTCAGTTGAATGTCCTGCCACAGAATTTGTTTGCATCTGCTAAACTGAAACTTGTTTGTGGCAGAAGTCACAAGGATCCCTCTGGCTGTGGGGGTTCCATACCAGTATTTATGAGTAAGCAATGCTACACAACAAATCTGGTTATCAATACAAAACACAAAGGAAATAAAGTACTTTGACTGTCTGGACATTGATGAAATAAATATTCACATACTATCCTATCAACATTTCTTAACTTTATTCCGTAACCTGAATACTAGGAAAAGTGCTCTTGGACTCAGTGCAGGAAAATGGATGAAAAAAGTGACAAAAAACCCCCAAAGAACTCAAACAACTTTTGTGATTTTCCACAGACAATTTATGAGCCACAACTTATAGGAATGACTCTCATGAAAAATCTTATTCTCTATCTTTCTCTGCAATTTTGACACGCAAAAGAGACTTTTAGAAAGATGCTTAAATGCTGTTCCTAATGACTGTATAATCAGTGTTTTCATATAAACAAAAAAAATACATGGCAAAAAGTACTATTTCTTACCTGAACATCTAGTACCGGAAGCGACAAATCAAGGAAAGGCTCATGGACCAAGGATACCTTTAAATGAATAATCAAGAGTCCAATTTAATTTTGTTTGGAAGCAGCTGGCTTGCTGTCAATAGGTGTATTTGCATGTTTGCATTCAAGGGCTGCTTTCACTTGTGCACACAACTGTAAAACACAGCTCATTTACCTCCATAAAAAGCTTCCACTGACCAAAATCCAGCAGTCACGTTACCACAGAAATGAGCGTAAAGATTTTTATGAATTTCAGTTATCCAGTGAAACTGCACCTTAAGGCCTAAGGGACTCAGAGCTGTAATCTATCATGATATTCAACTAGCCCACTTTCTAATACACTCAATTACTTCATTCTCAGGATATATTATCCCAGTAGTGCCTTCTTCACTATCCTCCTGGCAATCCCATGGTCTTTTCATTGTGGGAAAGGGGAAGACATAATCCCCTGAATAAAAAAGGGAAAGGCCCCGTAACAATTAGTTTGCTCTACGATCTGTACCACTGGAACGTGTTCACTGGGAATCTAGGAGGGAATTCTAGCAGAGGCAGCTTGCTGCTGACAAGCCTTCAGGAAGGCTTTTGAAATGAACAGAAAGATTAAGTTTATAACACAAGGTAAGAAAGATTCCAGCTAAATCATGCTCCTTTTTGAGAAGCATGCAGCTAGTCAAGTCTTATTTCTACGGACAGTCACTTTGGGATTCTTCTGCAGATTACAGGACATTACACACTTAGGTTATTCAGAGCAGGCAGTTTACTTACAGTTCTGCATTCCTCACACATAATTGTGCTGGTTAGTTCTCCACCAAAGATTCTATCTACAAAACTTCGTATTCCATTTTTCTTTTCATATTCTGAGAATTCAAGAAGTATATAGTAAAGTTGATATTACATACAATATACTGGCAACCAATTTTATTATGGTACACCAAATAAAAAAAGGAGAGTATAACATGAAAGGTGTACGATGGAACATGTTGGCCTGTTCTGGTTTCCTCAGGATAGCAAGTACAGCAAGATTCTTAAATTAAGAATCTTTTGTGTATCAAAAGAATGAGGGTGAAAACACATTTGCAGAAGACAGCTTGGTGAAATGATACGTGTACCACTTTCTCTGCTCAAATGCATTTTCCTATTCTCTCAGAAGTACTGTATCTCAGTAAGAATTCCTGTTTTCTCTCAGGACTGAAACAACTATCTGAACTTAAAAAAAACAAGCACAAACTTTTGTCTCACAAACAAAACTAATTTTCTCAAGCTGTAATTTCAGAGTAACACCTAGTCTGAATTTAAATTGGAAGCTCATCTCCTAAGTCACGTTGAAAAGTTTAGAAATTTTTCTGTTCATTGTTTGGATTTTTTTATACCACTTTAAAGTAACAATGGACTATTAGCAGCTGCCTAAATTACATGCACATGCTAGTATTTTAACTTCTTACATGTTTGAATGATTAATCACTGCCCAAACATATTTTAATGAATGATATCTACAGAATCAAACAACCACAGAACTGTTAAGAAGGAAATGCCACCAAGTTCAGCAAGACATTTAAATATAGACTAAAACTACTGAGCCTCTTACTCTAGATGCACACATATTCAAGAGGTGGCATGAAGTTGTACAATTAAACATGCATCTTTTAGATGATTCTATCAGTGTTACTTTATATACTTCAACAGAAGAGGAGATTTTACAAGTTACTGATGCTGTGATAATTTATTTTACCTTTAATTTTCTTTTTAAGTTCTTCTTCATTTTCTTTGTTAGAGTCACTCAGCGCCTTTAGTATTCCAACACTTATTTGCTGAAATTTTCAAAACAAATATACTCTGTAAAATTTCCTAAACTAATTCATTTAACTACTTCATTTTACGATGTGTTTCAGATGGAGGAAAAAGTATAATCTTCTCCAATTAAGAGAATCAATACAAACAACACAAATACCTGTAGAACCACACAATAGTTCCTGTAGATATCAAAAAAAAAAAACCAACTGAGAAACAAGTTGCAACCATAATGCTCCAATTAGTATGTAAGAAAATCAGTCTAAGGATGAAATACTTGCCCAAATTAAAACTGGCAAAAAAACCCCTATGGAATTTCTAGAAGTGTGTTTCAGAAATTAAGACATAAGGACATTTCTTCAGGGTGACTACATATACTCCAAACCCACTTTTTCTGTGGGCTCTCTTTGCTAATATGCTTCAAGTTAAGTGCTATGGGCAGCACAACCACTCTACAGAGGCTGACATACCTCAGAAAGTATGTTTTTTCTCCCCTCAGCAGAAGAGAGAGGCTGGGTTTGAGGTATGAAGAAAGGTATGCACAACTATGACTTCAGCACTCACCTGGATTTCTTCTGTTCTCATTCCATCAAGTAAGTAACGAAGCAATTCATGACTGTCTTGCTGCTGATAACCTTTAAATCGTATTGCTCTGTTAAATGAAATTGTAAAGTATAACTGAACTCAGAGATAAACAAAACAAAAACAATTCACACCAAACACACACAAAGCCTCCAGAATGTATGCATATAAAAGCAACAAATGTCTACATATCGTATTTTCTAAAAATATGAAGCCAGCTCATCAGTTTGTCACTAAGTATCTTTAATTTTACTGCTATTAATTTATATTTTGCTCTTCTTTCAAAAATTGTTAAGCATTCTACAAATTTTATATGCTGTGTTCTGAGCTAGAGAGAAAAAAAAGAGGAAAAACTGACAGTCTTTTAAAGAACAAACTTTTTCATACTCACTATGACATGCAATTGTACAGATACTCACTTTTTACAAACCTGAGCAAAAAGTTCCTTAGGAGTCACTACCCCTTTTTTTGTCTCTTGCATTTCTGTCACGAACTGATGCATGGCTAGTGTTAAAGGACCTGGCTGATCTAGTTTTATTAGCTGAGGTTCCTGTTTGAAAGAAAAGCAACAGAGCTGTTTTGCCGTAATTCGGTGACAGATTCTTCTGCAGTAAGTTTTTCCTTTTCAGTTCCTGAAAACATTATTGTCAAATAGAATACAGAAAATTCCAAAATGGCAATAAGTTAACCTGACAAAAACAACGCATGGTTTATCACGAAATGATAGCAAAACTCAGTTATTTATTGCTTAGTTCAAAGTCTGGATTTCTTGCCTTTACTAGGAAACAACCCCAATTTCTTAAAAAGGGTTGTGCATTTTCTTTGCCATCCAAATCTCTAACTGTAATGACAGGTGTGTTAATTCAGTTAGTGCTACAGACATCCTCTAATTTCTTATTTTGCATTTAGACAAGTGGCACTATATAAAGAGTTACATATTTTCATTCTTTACATAACATCAACATAAAGCAAGCACTACTACAACAGAGTATTGAATCACTGCTCTTACATGGTGAACAAAATACCTCCACTGACTTCAGAAGCAGCTTTATGGATATCAGTGGTGAAGTTCCAGCTGATTTTACATCTTAATCTTGTTAGTATTTAGCTGGAACAGCCTTAAAATCGAGAGATAAGTATTGCTTGTTTCCTTAACAGACTGGAAAGTGAGGACAAACACTACAGAGGTCAAAGCACATTACCATGCATAGTTCAGGTGACTCAATTTTAACTGTTGTGCCAGGCATTTTAGCTTCTTTAAGCAGCTCCCTCAGGACTGGAGTTTGTGATAAATTCTGTAGAACATAAAAGACAGATTGGAAAATGGGGACAACAGGAAGGGCAGCTGAACTCCACTAGTCATGGAATTCGTAGCAACCAGTTTAGCAGCAATTTATTTTCCCAAACACAGAACCAAAGTGGTTAACTACCACTCTAGAATCTCCATCCATGTTTAAGACTTAAAGCTAATGGGACTTCCAATGCCCTCTATAAACATTACTTCAGATTGCAGAAACCCTAAACACATTATTCTTCTACAGACTGATCTCTTGAGAAGTGTATTTACTAGTGTCTGTTTCTAAAAAATCCAAACATAAAATGCAGTGTGGGTATTTGCTTGGTTTAAAGACTGTTTAGAAGTCAATCAAAAGCAGTTTACTAAAATCTGCAGGTACAGTGGGGATTTTGTTTGAGTAAAATTTCAGTATCAAGAGCTAAAGAGCACAAGATCATGTCAGTTTCAATGCACATGAAAGAACAAGTTTATTCTACACTTCTTAGCTGAATAAGTCACACAACATGGCAATGCCTGTGACATGCTCATGCTGTTTTTTCCATCCAGTATTTACTTTTGATTTCCTGTTGCTGAGAGAGACATTTTTATTACAATAAACACCCATGGTCTTTGAGTACTCATCTCTTATAGTCTAAGAGGTCACGAGGGTGATGTGTCAGACTATTTCATATTTTTGAAAAATAACTAGAAGCTGGCATGCTTAATTTATGTCAGTGAAAAATGATGTCCCTCAAGGACAAGGCAGTTTACTGTATTTCCCCTTAGAGCAAGTCTGAACCTGCAGCTCCATTTCTTCATATTTCTCTGGGCCAACACACTATTTTTAGAAAGAAGCCATCATTCCTGGCAGATAAAAAAATCATGTTCTAATTGTGTCACTGTAAAATGCTGAGGGCAAGGCTGTTGTGGGCTGTTTTTCATTTTGTTGGTGGCTTTTTTTTCCTATTCCAAGTTTTTCTAAAAACAACAGCAAGTCCTGTACCTGCATCACTGCATTAAAGAAACATGTATTCCCCAAGTTACTAAGTCCTTTCACAGTGACTTCTCCATTAGCAGCTGAATGAGAATTTTCTTCTTTAAGTGAAACCTCTTTTTCTTGCTCATTTTTGCTGTCTTTTTCTACTTTTTTATTTTCAACTTCTTTGTTCTCTTCTTGTTTTTCTACTGAAATAATAAAAACATACCACATATTAACATAGTAACAGGGTATAGGCTAGGAAAGATTACTGCTGGCTATAATAATCTATGATGTTTAGATCTTATACATATGATAACTAATTCTTTAATTTTTAAATATAAAACTACGGATTTAGGTTCTTAAATTGTCTAGGTAACACAAGTTAAAAAATAAACAGAACAAAACAACAGAAACAACAATCAAGAATCCCCTGAAATGCCATTTCAAATCAGCATGCAAATTAAACATCTCTTGGCCCACAAGCCATTCATGCCAACATCCTCTGAAATTCTTCAAGTGTTATCTCAAATTTTATTCCTATGTCAAAATCACCTATATGAGGGCTTTCTACAACATCCAACAGGCTCCCATTGTCAAAGCACTCTCATATTCATTTCATGTACCTAAACAGATGATACTGAATGGTTTATAGTCTTCAAGACAAGTTAAAAATATTTTCCCCAAAATTATTTTGGTTTATTGCTGAAAATTTCGATGTCCTGTTTAATAAAGCTGTAAGGGAGTTCCAGGCAGTTTTCAAAATAACACCCGCAGTGGTTCTGCCAGTTTGGCAGTCAGCTATTGATTAAGTTTCTGGTCAATAGGGCTGTGAGCTAATACTAACTTTAAAACCAAGTAATACCTGTTCAGAGAAGACAAGGAAAACAGACAATACAATCTTTGGACAAGAAACAGATGGATGAACAACAATACACAGAACACATGAAACAGGCAACAACTGCACCCAGGTACTCACTACTTTTCCAGTTCAAACCCGAGAAGAAAATTTTGTCAACTGATATAAGTTCAAATATTAGATGTAGAGTAACTGTGTCTGGGAAAGATTGACCACTCAAAAAACTCTGCTCCCTGTAGGAAAACTGCAGCTGCTTTCTGAACAAATTGAATTCAAAGACAGCCACATGGCATTGCTGGACGTTTGTGTTCCATTACCCACAGGGCCTGTGATTTCACCCAAGTGTTGGAATTTCTGACAGTCATTTGTTATAGCATTTATTTTTACATGCAAATTCTTCCAACATTTCTAGTGGCAATGCCTTGTACAACACCAGTTTTGCCATTGTGGAAACTCGGGGGTTCTGCTGGGTTTGTTTTCTTTTAAACAATCATATTTTACAGATAGACTGCAGGCTGAACACAATATTTTAGAGTTCTAAAAGCACTGCAGTTGCCCATACTAAATGTACAGACCCAGTGACAAAACCTCTGTATACTACTCCTTCCATTAGGACATGTGCTGCAACAGCTGGAGACTTAGTCATTCCTGATACATTCACAAATACCCACAAAAATACTTTAAAAAAAAAAAAATTCAAATTATCCTTAAGCAATGACAATTTTTCTTTAGATCTCAAGACAGACTGAGCAACACTGACGAATAAATACAGCACCCTAAGTACTGAAAGTCAATTGCCTATTCGCAGAAAAACTGAATGTCACATTTTTAAAAAAGTCACAGTAAAACTGTCTTTTTTTTCTCCTGTTCTTGTATGTCTTGTCTATAGAAGTTCAGGGGATTCTGAGCAAACTCCTGATCTAATAAGGTCTACGGGCTAGAATGTTACTTTTGCTATCAGAATTGTGACAGAAAAGATTTAAAAAGGGGAGAAATTAGTTTTCCCCTTTACCATAAGGTGCTAAATCTAATTTAATGTAAATTCTGGATTTATAGTACAGTCTCCAACACTTAGGAGACCTTCTGATTTACTGTATCTATACTATAATTACTTACCTGCATGTGATGAGTCAATACCAACTTGTTTTCTAACAAAATCCACAGTCTGGCCCAAAAGGGTTGAAGTTTTATATGGAACTTCATTATCACACAGGTAGCACCTGTCTCCGCCGCCCCCAAAAGAAAACAATTAATCCTATTTTTTTTTCTATTATTTAAAAATCCTAAACTATTTGCTTGTTTGATGCAATTCATTACACAAAGTTATAAAATTACAAGGCTTAGTGTAAGATTTAGAAGTCTTAGAGAAGAATCCAATCTACTTATCACAAAAATAAAACACTTAAAAATTATCTTTAGTAAATTATCTTGGTGACTGGCGGTTGCAGTTTACAAATATAAATTAGACTCTTAACAGATGCGCTTAGAAACCTTGCTGCAAGAAAAATAAAAGCTGGGAAAGTTTTGCCAAAAATCAAGAAACTAAGATATCAGGCCTTAAAGGAAATGACTTATGCATATTATGGCATGGAAAAATATTTTGAATATTCTAGCCAAGCAAATACTTAATTGTATTTAAGTTGGATAAGAAATAATTCAAGTGTCCACCATTAAACCTGCAGACTTTTATTTGCTATTCTACTGCTAATACAAACTCTATTTGTCTCTTCGTGAGCAAAGAAGGGTATGGTTATGCTAGTAATCTGCTTTAGACAAAATTGTGGGAGAAGCTGCAGTCATAAAGGCTCAAAAGGGTAAAACCCTGACAGAACACACAGCAGAAGGAGTTTTACACGTACCAATTTTGTAGTTCCACCCCATCAACTCCTTGAAGAAGTGGCAAAAGGTACTGATACTTCTGCATTTTGGAAAACACCAATTACAGTTCTTAGGCAGACTTCAGGTTTACCATAAGTCAGACTCAACTTTCTGATATTAAAAGCAGAAGAAGTCTGCAGTAATATGTTTCCCCAAATCTCTAGCATCCCTGGCATTAGCTATAATCATCACATTTCTTCATATCTCATTAAAAAAACTGGCTCAGCTTTTGGATACCTGATTGTTTATCTATTGTCTATCTGGTTAATCATAAAAATAGGCATTCTCACTCCTGGAATGATAAAGCATGGTTACTTCCATGGTGTGTTTTAACACCATAACCTTCTACCCATGAAAAAAATTGTAGACAACCTTGAAAGAATCAAGGGATTGGAAAAAGTTGTTAGGGATGGCTGTTCGACCAGCACTGAAAATGTGTATAACAGCACTTTTAAACTCAAAAGAGCAGAATGTAGTGAATTCCTACAACTCTCTGCTTCCTCTTAAAAACATGTCTTTAACCTGTTTACAGTTATTAATTACATCCAATTTGAACCACCTGTGCATGTACACCATAGAGAGACTTAGTCATACATTCATATAATTAATAAAAGCAAAAGCAGTTTTGATCAGAATTTTTGTACTAGGCCCACTGTGAAATACAGTTCTTGACTGTGGGTTTGATTTATAACTAATTTATAGTCAATATATCAATCTTTGAATAACTTCTTGGGCAAGTTTGTAAAACCAAGAAACTCCAGAAGGAAGCCAAAAATCTTACTTTGACAACTTCCTCTACTTTGCAAATATTTTGATTAAAACCAGAAAAAATAAAGCACTTTGAACCTACAATTTTAACACTAATTGAAATTCACAAAGAGAAGCTCGCTAGTTCATTAACAATAATGTTATTAATAATCTCCATTCCCATTCTAGAATTCATTAAAAGTAGTGATCATTACATGTAAGTGCTAAATATGATCAAGTAAATAAGTAATGTTATATAAAAAGAACATAATGACAGATACTAAGTTACAAAACCACTTAGCTAAGCAAAACAAAAACTCTTTCGGTCAAGTATAGTATTTCTGTATAGCACAGTTTAGAAAATTAAGGTTCCCCCTTACATACAGAAGTGTATAATTACTTTTGAGAGAAGCAAAAACTACCAGGGACATGGATTTTGTATTACTTGATCCAGTAGCATCTCATAATTCTAGCTGCGTTTCCTGTCTACATAGGGTACTAAAAAATCATATTTACCAAGAAGATAAAAGTAATGTTGTCACTAAGTGCACATCAGAAAGAACCTTCTCCCAAGGTCGAAACTTAAGATTTAGAGCTACAGATCAACATTTGTTTCCATGTATCAGTATTCTGACCAAGTAAAAGCAGTAAAATATGAAGTCAACCACACTTAGTAGTTGGTCAAGTTCAACCTTAATTAGGAAAATTTTCTAATCATAAATTTTACAAGAAAATGACATTTATTCCGCAAATCTCAGCAGAGACTGCTGGGAATTACGTGTTTGGAAACATTTTAATATACGCCTGGAGAGAAATCCCAGAGTTCACAAAGAAAGGACAAATTATATCCCAGCCTCTGTTGCCCTCCAGCTCTTGTCTTGTGTTGCCTGACAAACTCACCACACACTCCAGTTGTCCAAACTGAGAACCAAACAGTGGGGATCTGATCTTGGTGTTTCATAATGCTTTAAAGCATGCTGGTCTGGAGAATTTCTGTCACAGCCCTACAATATTGATAACCACAAGTGTCACAAAATCCACTTGACTGTCAATGAAACATACATAAAGTCAGAATACAAACAAAGTATTAAAATGAAAACTGTTCAGTTATGTTCAACTAATTGGGATCAACAGATGGCTATCTATTTCAAAATACTTATTTCTGCAGATAGAGAATTTACTGGGTGCAGAATAAAGCTGCTCTGGGACTGAACATTTAATGAACAAATTCCAGTTTGAACACCTGAAAGAATGAAACAGAACAAAAACCTCTTCAGCATGCAGAGTTCCAAGTTTCACGAACTAACATAAGCATTAAGATCTCGTAAAAAAATCATAGATTAGGAGCATTTTTATTTTCTCAGCAAAATAATTCAAACTTTCTAGGAAAACAAGTCCTCAAGATGGTGTTTTAGCCTTAAGCCTGCTAAATGCCTTTGGGCCATCTTCCAAGTACTTAATTTGACATTCAGAGCAGGTACTTTTAAATCACACTCTACAGTATATAAAGTCATCTAGGTAGCACCACTTTTACAATAAAAAAAGAGAGAATATAAGAGTTTAATTAGAAACTCTCTTGTTCTACTGTATTATGAGACACTGAAAGGTATTAAGACAAATTAACAACAAAAGAGATACCCTATGGCCACATTTTAGGCATAACCATATCGAAGTGCCTTCATCAGTCTCCTCCTCCTCAGCCTTCTCTTGTGTCTTACTGTCTGCCTTGCAGTCCTGACAAACATGCCATTCCACATTCTGCAGTGCCTTTCTCAGATGCCCTTGGTCCAGTCCTTTACGAATATGCTTGCACACAGGTTCTACAAATTAAAAAGCACAAGAAGGATGTAGGTAACATAAGAAACACAAGTACTGAAGACACAGACAGCAGTCCAGAAGCTAGGACAGTCTATCTACACCAAAGAAACACTGAGAATTTATCAGAGTATCAAAAAGAAAGCTTTTGTTACCACCATTCACAATCTGGGTATACTGTTGCTGCATCCTAAACTTTACTTTGAGTAGTTTTTACTGCTCGGACAGTGTGACAGCTCTGAATCCATCTTTGTTGAGGCAAGATTACAGCCCCAAGATTGCAAATTTCTATTGGCATAAGCTGAAACTGGTGCAAATTTTTGTACCTACAGTTCTGTTCCTGTCCAAGATTACAGGATTTTATCAAAGTGCAAATGGTAGCCAACAAGAGACAAACACAGATACTCAGAAGCATTCTTTTAGCCTTTCTGAAAAACATGAGCTTCATCTACAACCTCAAAGCTGTTACTTAAAAAACAAAACAAAAAATTTTGTGTATCAGCAACTACTATTACAGTGGAATTATTCACCATGATCAGTCTTAGTTTCATTTGTGGCTTTACAGGACTTTGTCTTTGTAAGATCACCTATTTATAGGCAAAAAAGTGAGATGCCACCAGCGGTTAGAACATAACTGATCTCTTTGCGGGAGAAAAAGAGGAACAGTTACAGCAGACATTGACCCTGATGCCAGGAAACAAAAAAACCCCAACAACCAAACCAGACAAAAGCAGCTAAAAAGGGCATCCATTAGAGACAGAAGCTAACACAAGAAGACCAGAACAATCAGGAAACCAAAGGAGAGTAGACTTAAACAGGCCATCCCACCAAGCCTCCTCAAACTCTAAGTGCTCTCTCTCCCAATGGAATTAACCTGGTTCAACTCACTTCCGCAGCTGGGATCAACAAAAAAGATGGGAAAGACACAATCTGTGACCTGGCAGATAAGGTGGTAGAAGAGAATGCTACACAACACAAGTAAAAACAAAAGCTACAACAACCCAAGTAAAGGATAAAAAAAAAAATTGTGATCCAATGGAGCTAGGAGAATAAAATTTAGTATTTGGGACTATTAGGAACAGAAGAACAGAAAGAAGAGGTTTTAACCAAAATGCACTATGAGAGCTGAAGTGTCCAGGGTCAGTACCAAATTAGCTGCTAGAATAAAGGCAAATTGCTTCACAAAAAATATTTTAATCACAGCTTTTACTGCTAAAGCAAGAATCTTCTGCAACAAAATTTTCACTAGGGAAATGCAACTTCAGCTTAGCAGCTGACTCCACAAACCCTTTGTATTCTGAGTAATATTACAAAATCTGTATCAGTAAAGAACTGTGTGTCTGAGTTTCCTGAAAACCAGAAAGTAATCTCAGTTTTCAAGACAGGATTATTATTTTCTGGCATACTTAGAAAAGTCACGACACCAATATTTCTTGCTAGACTTGAGTTTCAATTAAAAAAAATCCAAATTTTGTAAATGAGACTTCAAAGCCAGTGACTAGTGTAAAGGCCTTCTAATGTTAATCAGCTTTCAAGCCTTCTTTGAGGTTAAAAGAAACATTACATCCACAGACTTCTCCAAGGAAACATACTCAGTATATCTGGAGACTCATCAGACTGCGCAGTTTTGCCTTTGATGCGTTTCTTTCCCATATTTGTAGTCTGTAATTGCTCCTAAAAGGAACAGTGACCTAACAAAGAAAAACAGTAAAATTAGAAGATAGTTTTGATTTTCCTTGTTCATTGCTACACAAGTTATTTCTATGGCCAAGCTGTCCCTTGAAGTGAATTAACTTGTTTTACTTCGACATTTTCAAAACAAAAAAATATTCCTTATATTTTAATATGAAACAATTGTAACTGTTGTATAGACAAGATCACAGTGTGAACTACAAAACCCAAATGATTTAAAATGTTAAATCAAAAGCATCACACAGAATGACAAGATGGGAAACTTTAGTATCAAAAATACTATAAACCTTAAGGACTTTCAGTTCTTAACCCCACCACAGGGATCTTATGAAAACAGAATTGGTTTTGTCCCAATTAAATCTTCAAGTTATTTGCATTTGAAACCTTTTCGTTTTGTTTACTGCAAACTCCCTGTGTCTTTGATGAAGTCTGACAAAAGTAAAATACTCTTAACATATTTGAAAATACACAGACAATGGGAATTCCGATTTTTCAGTGTCTTTACTGGGGAAGATTTATCATCACCTTCCCCACATATCACGCAAGTAATTCAGATGGGTCTGTTATTTACTATACCTGTGGACAAGAGTGATCTACCACTGCAGAGTCCTAAACCAAGTGCTTGGCTTCAGATAGGTGGCTACTGCACATGTGATAGAACATTTTTAGTTTCTAGTCTGTAGCCCCTGTACCTTACCTGACAAAAGATCATCCAAAAACACTCAGGTAAACTTAAAACTCAACATATGTTATACAGTGAAAACAAGGAAGCTGAAAGGGTTCAAAAATCAAGTCTCTGCAATCTTTGAAGGTTAGGTTAACGCTGCTGTCCTTCAAGCAAACACAACCAGCACTAAATCTGACATGTATCAATCCACCTTTCCAAATCCATTTCTTTGCTTCTACTTGGCAGCATACCAGCCCCAGAGCACAACTGCCTGCTTGGAGCTGCCACAGCCAAAAAATTAAGCCAGACCAAGAGAATCAGAGAGAAAAGTTAAGCTGGGGAGAGCTTAGGCATGACACTCACAGAGGGTATTTTGTATGAAAAGCCATTTACAAACACGAGCATGTTTGCATGAGCATACTCTTAGGGCAGATGACCCGATCGTTGATGGCTGGTTGGCAGCCACTTCATCGAGAGCGGAATTATCAACTTTTGCAACTTTGCATTCAATTTGTTCAGGATAAGAAATAACTGTTCATCCAACAACCTTCCTCTACAACACATTTTGCTGCAAAAAACTACAACACTTGTTCTTGTACGAACAACTTTTAATCGATAAAATCCTTTCCAAATTGTCCTTGCTCCTGCCGGGAAAGCAGGACAGCATCAACACGTGGGGTTGTTAATTTAACCCACGCTGTGCCCGGGCAGACCTGTCCGACAGGCTCTGCAGCAGCCTTTCCACGGCACAGCCCTCACGAGGAAATGCACAGCCTAAATGACTGAAGCATTTTATGTACTTTACGATAAGATAGAGCGATCTGTAAACGACCAAACGTGCACCTGCGTTTGACAGACATCCTGGAAAAACGCGCTCAGAGGCTTGCCTAGGGAACCCCTGAGGCGCGGCGGGCAGCAGGCCGGACCGTGTCGCCAGCCGGCACTTCCCGTCCCGTGGGCAGCAGGTGAGCCCCG